>CP139505.1:284206077-284806077 GCA_021014915.2 Artemisia tridentata subsp. tridentata | reverse complement strand
AGTGGTGTTTCCTCTTCTAGCCTGAATGACTAAGTCATGTCCTGATGCATCATGGGAAGGATCTCCACATATGTCATAGCAAGGATACATCATACAATCATCAGGAAGATGATCATTAAATCCATAGTGTGGATATGGTTGGAAAGGCTTAGCCTTCAGTCTCTGAGTTTGCTTAGATGGTGAAGCATACTTGTAAGCCTGAGCTTTGTAGTTTGCTTGAGCACTCAGAGATGCAAGGTGAGATTTATGATCAGAGGTCCTGTGATCTTCTTGTTTTCAAATCATACAGAACATATTCTATAGCAATCATCAGTGGTATGATTTGTGTAATTGCATAGATCACATCTCTGTTGTGATTTAGGTGAAGATTTTGGTTTGGAGGTGCTTGAGGAAGCTGGTGTTTATTCCTTGACTTTGGATAAAGTGGTTTTTTCAGATGATTCTAACTTTTCACTCAGCTTCCTTACAAGTTCAGCCAACTGATCATATTTTGAGTCAATGCTATCTGTTTTTACTTTAGTAGGGGCTGAAGGTGTGGAAGTTTCAGTAGGAACTGAGGCTTCAGTGTTTGGGACAGATGTGGGTCTTTTTAGGATTGTTCTCCCTAAACCTGATTTTTCCTTGGGAGAGTGTGGTTGGTAAACAGATGGGGTGAGGTCTGAACAAGGTGCAGCACCCTGAAGGGCTTTCAGTGGAGGTAGTGGTGATTGAGATTCTGATTCAGACTCAGTGATGGAATCAGTTTGACTGGGTTCATCAGTGACTCCAAGCAATTCTTTGATAGCCTGACTTTCAGGTTCCAAAATTTTCCCAGTGTTGAAGTTAGATAACTTGCTGTTTGGGTTGCCTCTTTCAACCCAGTCACTAGATTTTGGTTTCATTTCCTTTTCAAAGGGTATGTCAGTAGACAAGAAGACTTTTTCACTAAGACTCTCACTTGAGGACTCAGTGAGTAGATCTTCTCCTAGTACTATCTTTCTGGTACTAGGTGTGAGACTCACAGTGTCATAGACTCTAGGGTTTTTAGTTTTCCATTTTTCAATGACAGCCTTTTCTTTTTTAAGTTCTTCTTGAAGAGCATGGTTTTGTTTCACAAGTTCTGAGTTTTGAATTTGAAGTGTAATACTTTCAAGTTTGGCTTGTTTTAAAGCAAGAAGTTCATCTCTACACTTATTTAATTCAAAACTTAGTTTGTTATATTTTGAAAACAGATTTAACCTTTGCTCTTCAACATACTTAAGATCAACATTAATGTAGTTAAAGTAAGATTGCCAATCAGAATCATCATCCATAGATAGTAAGATATTTACTTTCCTCATGGTGATGTTGACCCATTCTCCATTTCTGGCATGACTTTTTCCAACTGCCAGCTTGTCATCTTCTGAGAGTGCCATCAGTGCACTGACATGAACTTCTTCATCATCAGAGGATATAGCTTCTTCATCCCAGTCAAAAGTTTCAGCAACAAGCCCTTTGTTTTTAGCCTAAGAAGGTTTAACGGCTTAAGGTGGCTGAGAGTTTGAGGGGACTGCCTCAAGAAGTGCAAGTTTAGCTTTAGCCTTTCTATACTTAGCTTCAAAGTCCTTTTGTGGAAATTTTTCAGTTTTGTTTTGAAAAGATTGACTAGACTGAAGCATTTTTTGTTGAAATTTGCTAGTTCCTTAAGAAGAACTGCTTCCTGAAAACTTGTATGAGGGTTCTGAGGTAGTTTTAGAGAAACAATCTTTTGCAAAATGACTTTTTTTGCCACATTTATAACACTCAGTGTTTTCATTAGCTTTAGCACTTGAAAAGTTTTTGTTTCTTTTAATAAAACATTTTGAATTAGCAAGGAGTGCCCTTTCTTGAAATTCTAATTGTAAGTCATTATGGTACTCCTCACTGGTTCTCTCATCAGCCTCATCATCAGAATCTTCTTGAAAATCCTGCACAACACCATTAGAATAGAAGGCAGTAGATATGGGTGCAATAGTCAAGGTCTTTTTGGTCTCTTGAGTCTTCTTTTAATCAGGGTATCTCCTAGAGATTAAGTTGTCTTCGTAGACAAATTTCCCATAGATTTCAGGGAGCTCAAGATTTTGAATATGGTTAGCATTTCTAAGACCCTGAGAGAAGTTTAACCACTTCTCAGGGAGACTGTTGACAAAGCCAACATTGATCTCATGCTTAGACAGGGTGACACCATCATTGGTCAATTCATTTAGAAGGGTTTTGTATCTGGTGTAAGTCTGAGAGAGAGTTTCAGATTCTTTAGTCCTGAAAGTGTTATACTCAAGTTTCAGGTCCATGATCCTGTTTTCCTTGGTATCTGAGGGACCCTCAAAGCTGTGAACCAAGTCAGTCCAAGTCTGTTTGGCAGTTGGACAGTTAATGACTGATTCCATTATATCGTCAGGAAGACATGATATAATGAAGCTTTTCAGGCGTTGGTCTTGATTGACCACCCTTCTCTCATCAGAAGTTTACTGAGCTTCAGGCTTGGGTAAACCTTCAGTAGTCTTAGGGACAAAGGGGCCTTCATTAATACACTTAATGTAGTAAGGTTCCAATCCAGTTAAGTAGCAAAGCGTATGCTTTTTCCACTTATTGAATTTTCCAACCTCAAGTCGGGGAGCAATAGCATTATAGCTTCCTCCCTTTTTGTCGACTATTTGGGGTACATCACTTTCAGCCATGGTAGGATCTTAATTTTAAAAGCGTTTTGAACGGTTTATAAAACTTGTTTTATAAATCAAACCGCTTTGATACCACTTGTTGTACCCTTTCACACTGATAGTAGTAACTAATGAGTTAAACTACCAGTGTTCCATGACTAGTAATGTATTAAGAACTTGGTTAAAAGATGAACGTAAAGTAAAGAGATACAAGTTTTCAACGTTTAATTCTAATTGCAATTAACAAAGAATTATACCCAAGTGTTTACGAAATAACACTTGGGATTGAATGACAAGTATGGTATGACTCCTCACTAAATTTAAGCTAAGCTTAAGTAGCAACTAACTGAACCTACTGAGCTATCTCAGGGACTAGGTTGCTATTTGGAGGAGTAAAAGTTGTTTGTGAATGTCTAAGCATTTAGTGCACAAACTTGTCAACTTTTACTTCACTTTATGATCCTATTTATACACAAGTGAAATTCAACCATTATGATAAAAACAAAAGATGACCTAAGCTAGTTAGGACAAAATACTTACGTATTTTGTCTCTGTTACAACAGGCTATTTTGGGTATAGGACAACACTGCTTTCTGAGAGGCAGTGATGACACTGTCCTGACATTTTGCCATTCAGGGAAAGTTTGACTTCAGGTTGATAAGGACTCCATCTTATCCATTCAAACGTTTCCCGCCTTGTCCCGCCTATTCTTCAGTCTTCAGGTCTTCAGTCTTCAGTCTTCTGTCTTCAGTCTTTAGTTGTTGAGGAGTCTTGGGGTTTAGTGAGTTATTGTCATCACTCACTGAACCCATCACCTTCTTCTTTGGCTTAAGTGCCACTCACTGAGTTCCGCCTCACTGAATGGAGAGACTTTCTTCTTAGACTTGTCCTAAGCATCCTGAAGGTGACTCACTGAGCAACTGTTTACTCAGTGACTTGAATATTGTTTAAGGTCTGCTAACACTTAGGTTATTTTGTATTCAAATCCTTGTTTAAGATTACCTGGGTACTGAATGGACCCAACAACCTCATTTTGTAAACTCTGATATTTATATAATTCGAATGATAAATCTTTTAAAACGAATTAATTAGAGTTTGTTTTCTATTGTTATAAATGTTATGCCATGAAGTAACACCCAGTTTGAATTCCGGTGCGTTGACGAAATTGGGGGTGTTACACTAATAAATCCCCGGTCATAAGAGTCGGGTCAACAAGTCAACATGTCCAAATATCAAGTCCATAATAACCATTTGTAGGCAAGTCGAGGCCCTCCCGAGACCACAAGGTCTCGGCTAGACCTTGTTATGGCCAAAACATCACGAATCATCAATCAAGTCCAAATCAATATACCGCATCAATACTCAGCCGGATCTAAACCTACGGCTCGAGTTTCAATACCACAACCACAAACGAATAACCATTCGGCCAGTACTTACCATGCCGAGACCTAATGGTCTCGGCTCAATGTCGTAGGCCATGAGAACAACCAAACGAACCAAAAAATGAAATCAACAAGCCTCGCCGAGACCTTTTGGTCTCAGCTTGAATCCAAGTCGTGTGAGACTCAACCAAACGGATCAAATAACTTACCTAAGAATCAAACTAACCAAATAAGCTCAAGGCTACCAAGAATAAGCTTAAAATAAGCTCGAATGCCCTAATAAGCTCAAGAATAAGCTCGTATACGAGCTTATCCTCTCGGTACTCGAATCAAACACAAAAATAAATCAAACCCGTGACACAAAAAGATGATACCACTATATCTTAACCATTTTTATTTATTAAAATCGTTATCCACACGATTTTATTAATACCCAACCATTAACCCTAGATCTATTCACACCGGTTCACACGGGGTTGTGAACCGGTGGTCTTACCACCATATCTACCTGGATCTCGCTCTTACCAACAAAAGAGAACGAAAAGGAGTGGCGGTGGAGATGGCGGCGCGTGGCAGTGGTGTGTGGGGGAGCGTGCACCTCAGAAATGAACACACAATGGTGGTTTAAGGGCGGGAGTGACGGTGTTTTGTTGTGGAGAGTGGCGGAGGTGGTGGTGGTTCTTGGTGGTGCGACGGCTGCAAAAGAGAGAGAAAGAGAGAGATAGAAATTTAGGGTTAGGGTTTGAAGTGAGGGTGGGGAAGGGTTTTATTAACCCCAAGGGCTGAAAGTGTCAATAGACAAAAGGTAAGGGGCGCAGCCTAAAGCTAGACGCAGGGACCATTCATGTAATTTGACTATTCTTCTTGTAAAACTATCCTCGGGCCTATTTAAGCTAGTTAAACTTTCCGCGAGACTTTTAAACTTGCGCCATAAATTTTAAAATCACTTTTCCATTAAAAATGACTATTTATACGCCTATCTTTCCTCAAAACGTTATTAATCAATTAACTAACGTATTATTAGGTTTAGACTCGTGCCGATTCGCGTTGTGCTAAATCTCATATCCTATGGGGAAACTTCTCATATCACATATAAATATTCCAAATTAATTTCCATATATTCCAAAAATAATTCCTAAAATGGTTCCCATTTATCGAATATTCATTTTAAACGTAACGCAATATTTATAGCACTCCCAAAATTTACCGGTTGTCACAGATGTCTTCAAATAACCGCAACTGGCTCATGACATCGGGCTCAAACCAAAACTTCGGGTTATCTTTGAGTACATGCCAACATACTTCATAAATGAAGTTTCTTTTAACTTGTTGCTTGAATTCCTGCTTGGCGGAGTCAAAAACGGCTTTGTCGTAGGTTATCGTATTTTTGGTAAATGGCCCCGAACCTCTTGACGTTTTTTTTATTTTTTCCATTTTCCGATTAGTTTTTTTTTGTACGTTTTTCATTAACTAACTTGTTATATGTCGCACCTACGGTATCCCAAAAACGTTGTTTGGGAATTCCTTTGGACAAAATTTTCGGAAGCACCTACCTACCTACCGACAATATCATGCTCGACCGTGCGACTGCTCTACTTCACCCTTTTTGACATGTGTTTCATACTCTCATGCAAGTACATGCTTTGGTATTGGATTTAACGAGCAGGTGAGCCCGCGCGTTGCTGCGGGGCAGCCGTGTTTATGTTTATTAGAATTATGTTAATGTCTTTTATTTTAAATTCAAACATTAACACCAATCAATTTGTGATTACACTTGCAAAGCTGGACAATGGCTGGTGCCAAAAGGCACCCGGGGTCCGGGGTCAGGGTGTCCCCGCCAATCTACACCTTTTTTGTAGATTACACTTGCAAAGCAATACAAAGTCGCAAACAACTTAAAGAATGTAAAACCTTTTGAAACAAACAACAACATATATACACGTAGTAACAATCCTTTGCAATAGCAGGAAAAGTTTACAGTTACAGATTCGACATACTAACGACTACAAAACACTTGTGGTTTACTTTGCAACAAACATCCCCATCTTGTAACCTAGCAGCCATTACGGAACTCCATTTCCCAAAACCAACGGTCATTCCCTCGGGATTAGCATTCGTTATAAAACATCCCCATCTTGTAACCTAGCAGCCATTACAGAATTCCATTTCCCAAAACCAACAGTCATTCCGTCGGGATTAGCATTCGTTATACCATCCACAGGTGGTTCTCTAGGCCAGGAGACCACGAAATATGGCAACAAACATCCCCATCTGAGTATATTGACCACCATTCCCACACGCATAACCCGTAGGCAGACCCCCATCAAGCCACCTCTAATAGAGGACCATGGACCAACTTATCGACTTACATTGATTTTGGATTGGATGTATTCAAAAAGTCTGATGTATATGGTTGCAGCTTGACATATGTACCAATTAGCAGGGTCACAAACGTTCTTGACTCGTAAAAAGTATCCTTCTAAAAGCAGATTCTTCATCATTTGTATAAAGAGAAAAAGTATGTACAAATGAGCACAACTCATAAGGTCTATCAAAATGAGTTCCTTATTTTTGTGGACTGTAATTAGTACCTTGGCTGGAGCATCGGAAAACATCACCGGGTTGCCTGTTAATGGTGATAGCATATGATATGTTAGGAGCTGCACCTACATTCAAAATGCACATAAAAACCCATCTTTCGCCGATAAGTTGCACTGCTAGTTTGCAACTACAAAACCTTAACAAAATTAAACAAAAACACATATAAACCTAATTATGATAAAAATACCAATACCGACTATTTTACAGGAATTTCACTAAATTAGCATAAAGCCAATACTTAGTTTATTCAAGTTGCCGTGTGGTTTCTTGCGTAACAAATTTGTAGGCCTTCACTTGCGCTTATTCAGTTGAATCTGGCACATTTGTGATTGATTGGTTAAAACCCCATGTCATGGTTACTTGATCTTCCACTGCATTCAAAGCTGCAAAACTGAATTTTACACTAATTAACAACAAAGTTTGATTCTTTACGCAAGTATAGTAATGAAATTTGATTTCAAGGATCTGTCATTCATTGCTTCTATAAGAGTAAATCACTAAATTGTAATTATGATTATACCTCGGCCCTGTCTATGTGAAACGTCAACTGAAAGGGTCTTATGAAGTTTGTAATTATATATGTGAAACATCTAGCCAAAGTTAAGAACCCCACATAAAAAAATATACTTGAAATACATAATTGATTTTTAAATTGAGTACAAAATACTTACAACTTTAAGCTCTGGCAGAGTGAGAAACAGATAGGACGCCTTATGAATGCCGATGACGCTGTCTCTCTGCACATCATCCTTCCATAACGCCCCAATCATCTTAGCACCAAGGTCCCCGGTAATCTGCGAAAGGATCATTAAGATCCATCAGAACGCAAACATGATGCTACTTTCTCACAAAGAAGAATATCTATTGGTAAACTGTGTATATTAGGAAGTGCGGTAAGTATTCTATTAGACATACACGAATTGCAATACTTGGTTTAAAAACTTTCTGATAATAAACTTAAAAAGGCGCACACCAAATTTATGTTTGACAAAAGCTACCCATAACCGGATCCCTTTTTATCCACCCTTCACCAACATGTAAACTCTTCACCCTTGACAAACAGTAGCAAACATTCGAGTAAGAAAAAAACATACCCTCTGAACCATACTACCCTACATTATATGTTGTTTATGGAAATTTTATAACGCTCATTACATAATATGCTTTCCAACAAAGAAACTCTCATGCTGATGCTGATTATTCAGAACTTATTCCTTTATCCGTATTTAATCAGCTAAGCAATTTTGAAAGATATTTTAAATATCTAAAAAACTGAGTAAATGCATTGTAACACGATAACCAAATACACAATTTTAAAAAATATCTCAAGTACCAAATATATAATTAGATGAATAGCATGAAAAAAAGTAGCCAATCATACAAAAATTAGCCAAACATGTAAAAAAAGTAAACTTACTTAAGAGCATCACCAATCACTTATTAATGCGAAAATTCTTAACATCTTTACCTTGGAGGCGAGCCATGGCTTTATTCCTGGAAATTAGACATTGTAGCGACTGGCTGTAGGCAACAAAATCAAAAGAATTGCAATTAGGACCAGAATTGTTTGAATAACGATAAAACGAACACGACACTTACAATAAAGACATTTGACTGCCGTTAAAAAGCTAAGTTAATGATATACAACAGTACTTACCCGCGGCTGGTTCCATTGCGCCGCATAAACACCCTCCTTACTACGGCTTCCATTTGATATTAAAAAAGTGCAATAAATCTGCACAATTGATCAAGTGGTAACCTTGTTAACCGTTAGTCGATTAAGGGGGTGTTTGAGATTATTATTTAAAAATGTTTATCTGCTTAAAATAAGCATGTAACACCTCATTGGTTTTGAGTACTTATTCCAGTCTATATACCTTGGTTAGTTTATCGTTTCATTGTTACCCATTTTGACCTACTCCTTTATCCATGACTGCAGCCGGAGTAACTGAACCAAGAGTCGTACCACTTCCAGCCGACTCTGCTATTTTAAAACAAAGAAGTCGAACTTACCAAGCGAGCATTGGTATCACATATTAGGTGATGAGCCTGCAAATCAGAACACGGACAGTTAGTAAACATAATTGAACAGCTACATGATTCACTCAAAATGACCCGAGATGGCACCTCATTAGGCCATGAGTATGCTTAAATAAGCATACCAAAATAAACCACATCAAATCAAGGGTATGAGTATGGTTACATATAACTCTTTTAATGCAAACATAATCCAATTTAGCGATTCATAAATGCAAGTATCAAGCTTAAAACTTTAATACGGGTCGAAATGGTTTGGGTCAGTTTAGTCTGACCCAATATTTTTTTTCTCCAATTTTCTGTAAGAAAAACAAAAGTGTGATGTCTTCTTATGCTTCTGATTCAACCTCAAAACAACAAATGAAAAGTGTCATACTAAGTTGTGATTAAAAATTGGAACATAACAAATTTCTATTTCATTGCAACATCACTTATTTTGAACTCAAAAGAGGATAGCTTAAAAAATGAATACAAACATCTGAACTTGGATCTCGTAAGGTGGACCATTCGATAGGATTGCAATTACCAGCTTTATTAGGATGTGGACCGTCTTTCTTGACCCCGCCGGAATCCTTGCTACACCCCCACCTCTGCTTCCCATCAGATATAAGAAACCCGATATTTTTTGTAGGTTTGATCGAATAACAATTGATTGATGAATTTTTGGATTTGTGTTGTCGTGCGTGTTTTTTGCCCTTTTGATGATTAAGTTGGTGTGTTTTTTTTGGTGAAAATATTTTAGGTTGGTGGCTTTAATGAGATGGAGAAGAAGAATCAAAGGCGCTCGAATTTTTTAGGAGACGATAGAAAGTTGGAAAAGATATAATGAGAGATTCGTACATATATCAAGTGATATAAACCAATGTAAAACAACTGATTTGTATTACGGGGGTAATCACGGGAAACCATACATGAACAGGAAAATGGCATGTATGGTCCAGTTGGTCCACTATGCTACTGTAGGTACTTAATGTTCATCTGCTAATAAATAATCCACCAATGAGGAGCCAAATTAACTCATAACGGACAAAGAACGGACCCCTTAAGAAATCACTGTTTGGCCTGTGCAAAAATGATCTTTAGTATATATAAATTTATTGGTTCCGTACAATGTAATTAGAGTAGTATTATACATAAAGACAGTGAACAGTAGAACTCGAACCACACTTGAGCCAATAGGAAGGCAACTTTCGCCCTTAAGCTGAAAATTAGCCAATAGCAAAATAACACGTCCCACTTAATTACACATTTTGCACGTCGCTACCATTTGATGGTTAGTATATATATATAATTAATGGAGCAGCCCACTAGAAAAACCTTTTTTCTTATATGTCTTAAATTGCTCGGCTGGCGACTTTGCCGGCTATGCGACTAGCGACTTCATACACGAATAATAAGACTTGTTTAACCAATAAACCATTAAAAAAGCTCAAAACAAAATCAAAACTGTTCATATGCACCATCGGAGGGTGTGATATCCCTTTTTTTTTTTCCCCTACTTATAGCATCACGAATGTACCCCTATTAAAATCTATTTCATCATGTAATAATTCAAGAAATTATCTTTTGTTTTTCTATTATGCATCTGTTCCTTAAGACCTCTTTATGTGATGGTTTTAAAAGCATGTATTGGTGTAAACAATTAGTCATATAAAGTAACATGAGAAAAATATAAAAAGAGTTTACTAATGATAGATTTCAACTGGAAAAAAGAGAGAGAAAGGAATCATGTATTCATAAGATAAGTAAACAAAAAGATTAGTTAAAATTAGCGAGAGAAAAGAAAAGAGGTAGACGGAATACTTAAAAGATCTAAACTAATCAAGATCGAAATTAACAGGGTTAACAGTATAACACAATAAAGTTGGTGGTGTGTGTAGGAAAAATTGGTGTGCAAACCACCACCTTTTTAAGAGATTTTGGTACGATAATATTAGTCATGGTGATGGATGATGATGAGCAGTTGCAGAACCAGAAAAATAGAATGTGGGGGCAAATTTTTTTTTTTTTTTTTACAATAGCAATAAAGTGCGGAAGAAAAAGTTAGGATCATAATGATATATCTAGTATTTTTACTTATAGATGAAGGATTTATAAGGCTTAGAGTGTTGAATGTTGAGTTTTAGTATGTGGGTGGGGGGCAATTTGAGTTTTGGGTGAGGGCACTTTCGAAAAAAGGTCAAAATTAGAAGAAAAAAAAATTACACTAAAATCTCAACTTTTTCGGTTAGCCATAGGGGAACCGGCCGCCATACTTCCACATAAATCCGTCCCTGATGATGAGATAGGTTGGTGGATAAAGATAAAGATAAAGATAAAGTGTATAGTGAAATACAAAGTAGGTTGGTGGATGAAGATAAAGATAGAGTGTATAGTGAAATAAAAAGTAGGAGGATGATGAATTGATTATGAAATGCGACTAAAAATGAAAGAAAAATATTAAAAAGCACACATTAACTTTGCAATAAAAAGACATCAAGTATCTAGCCGTTAGTGGCACAACCACTAGTCAAGTAAAAAAAGTGGAATTCTTCTAAGATCCATTGCTCGATTTTTTTGCATGCTCTGCTTCCAAAATGCAGAGAGACTTGTGAGGACAGATCCGGGTTGGTTGGTTTGGAAAGTCATGGGAGAGGCAGATAAAGGGTTTTTTAATGGGGTGGGAATTTTATAAGATTTTGTGAGTCACCCTAATAATTAAACCCAACGAAATCCTTCTACTAACAATGGACACGTGTCAAAAAAGAGATAGAGTCGAGCAGTCAAACTTGACCATTTTTTAGAAGAAGTAGGGGTGAGCAAAACCGAATTAAACCCGCACCGAACCGAGAAACCCGACAAAACCGAGCCGACAAAACTCGATTCTAACTCGGTTTAGGTTTTTACCGAGTTTCGTGTTCGGTTTGGGTCGGTTCGGTCCGGTTTGAGCAAAAAACCGAACCGAGAAAAACCGAATAATTTCGGTTTCAGTTTCAATTTGAGTTTTTTCCGAGTTTCGGGTTTCGGTTTTGTCAGATCAGGTCGGTTTTGACCCGATGCTCGCTCCAAAGAAGAAGTGTTAGTTTGACCAAAACTTGGACCCACTTTCAAAATTGTATTATTTCTAGATCTAGCTCTTTTACAAAATATAATTCCGCGTTTTATCATTTTTATTGCGCAATTGTATCTTATTTGTGACGTCACAAGTAAATTTATATATTTCTTTAGACAAATTTTCATACTTGTGCCAAATACGTATACACTATCTTCCTTGGAAGTTTTTATTTTATTTCTTAATGAGCCTTTTGTAACTATCAATACAATTGTAACAAATGTACATATGAGTGAATAATAGTATGAAGAAACTCCTTCACATACTGGAAAATTAAGCTTTCACCGTCCTGGAAACATGCAAAAAACAGAAAAAAATAGTTTGGCATCATAAACATTAGAAACTTCGGATATCCGTATGTCTATCCCATGATTGCAAGCATCATGAAGCTCGTCTAGCTGGACAAAGTTATAGACCTTGCTCGTGCTTCTTCCGCCGATGATGACAATGATAAAATTCCCTCGTGAGTTTCCTAACAGCTTCTTGCGTCTGTCATATAAACGTATAAATATTATTGTAAGAGTAAGTTAAGAGATTAATAATCTTTTTGTACAGAAACTTGATATACAAGTAAATAAAATATAGAATTTTGTTTGTGATAAAGGAAAACATCTGTTAAGTACGTAGATAATGGCTAAAAGTCAGGGTTTTAAAGTTGCGTCATGGCGTCGTTAAGATGCGAGGCGTGACCTCCACATTATGCAATAAATCAAGGCTTCGACTCTAGACATGTCGTGAGATGAGGCGTGGAAAGACGCGTTAAAGCGTGAAGCGTGACGTATTTTTTGAATTCAACTTAGATGAAAAATGTTTTCTTTTTAAGAAATGAAAAAAATAGTTCCTTAACTTTATTTCCAATATGTATAACCCTTTTTGTACAAACGATATACTTGAAATATGATATAACTATATAAATCTATAAATACTTTCATATTTTGTGTTGCTTTATGTCACACCTTAGAAAATGATGTGGATTCGTCATGGCTCTTAAGACATGAGACTTGGTATTGCCGCTATGTCACGCCTCACGCTATTTATAGTCTTGCTAAAAGCCAATGGTAAGTTTGAATTGATTTGCCAATTGTTACCCGCGCTCCGATGAAGGTTTAAAGAAAAAACTTTTTGCATTGTATGATTCTAATGAAAATCTTGTTTGCGTCAGTTTTAATTGTTTAATTTATAGTTGTTAAGATCCTGATTCTGATTTTAGAATCTTACGATTTTACGATTCTACAAAGCAAAAATAATCTGGATCCTACGTAAGATATTAAAAAAAGCTTAAGATCTTGTAGGATCCCGATCATGACCATAGGATCTTAAGATGTACTCTGATCCGATCTTACTTTTATCGAATCGCAAACTAAAAAACTACAAATTTATAGTTTATACTTTTATATAATTTAAAAAATAACAGGTTATTATTCTTAAACATTATATATTCATAATTTATGACAACATTTTCATGAAACATTCGTATAATTTCGTGTTAATAATATATAATAATTTATAGATTTGAATAATATTACAAAGATCATTAGAAAATAATATTATAGTAGGATCTTAGGATCCCAATCCGACCTTGCAAAGACGAAAACGATCTTAGATAGGATCCCGATTTAAAAAAAACTTGGTTTAGTTATTTTTGTCTAATATCACCCTAATCATAATACGATTGACATGTGAAATACATTGCCATCTCAACTCTTCGTTTTTCATTTGTAGTGATTTAAGAGTTATGAAACTTTTTAGGCAAAATAATTATATTTTAAATATAAAAAATTTGTTGGAGTAAATTACTGTTAAATGAACAATAAAAAAATATGAGTGAAAAGGCAAAAATAGTCCCTCTGGTTTAACTGCGTTCCAAAGAGAGTGTAAGAAAAATTGCAGAAACAGTGTTTGCCGTTTACTTGCGATTACAAATACAGTGTAACACCCCCTAATTTATTTTATGGCAGTGGAAAGATTTTTAGGGTGTTACAGTGAGGATCGAAGTCATAATTACAGAAAACGGCTCGAAAGAGACGTTTTGAAAGTTATATGTCATCCAAAATAATACTTTTATTACAAAAGTGAAACATCTGATTTAAGGA
The DNA here is from genome assembly GCA_021014915.2 of Artemisia tridentata subsp. tridentata. Classification (NCBI taxonomy): domain Eukaryota; kingdom Viridiplantae; phylum Streptophyta; class Magnoliopsida; order Asterales; family Asteraceae; genus Artemisia; species Artemisia tridentata. Next base: position 284,792,219 of record CP139505.1, on the reverse strand, counting down.
TCCCATAGTAGGGTGTGATAACTTTGAAAAGAATGACATATTTGACTTTACACCACATAATTTATCAGAGTATAAAATGCCCGCTCCGTGTCTTGTCTTGCTTCCATCAATTACCTGAGATAAACATGCTTAAAACGTCAACAAAAGGTTGGTGAGTTCGTAGAGTTTAATGGGAAAAAAAATTATTTTAATAGATTCAAGAGTATACAGTGATAGTTGATATATATACAAGTACAAGTAATAATTCAGTTTTCCAATGATTTTGAATGTGGGTTAACTTTTAAAAGTAAATGTCAGTAACGATATAACAAGTAATGAGTTGTCCTTATTAGAAGTCACAACTAAGTCACATATGATAACAGTTAAGTTCCAAGTACAGGATCCATAATCCTAACACATAGTGAAAACAATGGTATAATGCCTGAAATCTATCAAAGTGGAGTGGTGGTTTACTAAATACAGCTGTATTCAAATATATATGAAGACATATATATTCATAGAGTTATATTGCCCCAAGCCTCATGACGCGCAAAACGTTAACAAAAGTACCGTAAAACGGAGGAGTCCACATCAAAGAATTGAAGGGTTTGGCCCTCGAGTAATAGGTGATGTGCCAATTTCCTATTTTTCTCAAATATAGTGCATCGCGACTAAATACGACTAACCACAAAGGCATTCCGTCCAGTATTTAGCGGGATAGGTCGTCAGCCTCTAACAGGTTTCGAAGCTGTTCACTATATTCATGCTCACATACCAGTGATTAATGGCTCATGATAGAGGGACTTTATGGCAGTACAGTGCTTAGGCAATATAGGTTTAATGGGGTACATAAAGTATACGTACTTTAATCATGGCAACTATTTCCAATTGATATATGGAAATATCATATAACTGTAAAGGTACATTCATGGTGTTATGTGAATGTATATGATGAAAATCAGTGTCATGTTACAACAAGAAGTTTGAAAGTACTATCATCCGAGTTCAGTATGTAAGTTAAGCAAGCAATTTGCAAGTAAAACGAGCATATAATTCTCCCAAAGAGTACATCAAAACATGCAAGTAGGAGTTATTATTCTGAGTAAATCATGTGAGTTTTCAAAGTATAAATGAACGAAAACAGTTGAGCATGTATCTCCCCCAAAAGTATAAAGCTTGTAAACAAATTTAAAATGGGGTTACGACTCACCTTGGGTGATATTGGGGAGGTGATGAGTAAGTTCAGGTGAGACTATGTTAACGGCTTCAGAACAGAACCTGGTAAATAGGAAAGTCTGAGAATCTGGCCGAATGATTAACTTAGTGTGAAATGAGAGATCGATAACGATCTGATTGGTGATGTGAGTGTGATATGCTTAAAATGCCTGAAGTTCAAAAATAATATTACATATATTATTATCTTGATTCTTATGTCAATAAATCCACAATATTATTTCTTCGAAAGAGATGAAATAATGCATAAAGTTAGGTCGTTAAATTTCTAGTTATAATAATTAACGAAATTTAAATAATACGAAACTAAAACGTATAAAAATGCATATGACGTGATGGGGTGACGAAAAATGGAAAATGAAATAAGAATGTCAAGTAAAATCTGTTGGTCCTTGTCCTTTTCCAGTTTTTACACTTTTTACCCTAACGGCGTTAGCGTTGCATCGTTAGTCCTTCGTCAAGTACATGTTCCATTTACAGTCCTCTACTTGTCCAAAATTACAAACTGAGCTTGGAGTTCAGTAATATATCAGTTTCCACTCTAAGGATTCTGTGTTTATAGTTTCAGTCCTTAGTTTATACGTTTGGCAGTTTTGGTCCTTCTAAGTGAACTTGCGTTACATTTTTAGTCCAAAGGTGTAAAAAAAATGAGGAAAAAGTTGGCGTATCTCTCTGAAGTTTATTTAAGACTAGTAAAGCTTATTTTAATAGCTTATTTTTTTCACATTAATGGGCCTTTATCGAGCCATAACTCTAACCCGTTAACTCTTTTTAATCCATACGTTTTGAGTGAGTTGGGGTATATCAAAAGTCCATTTTTAATCTCTTATTTTCATATCTAAAAGCTCCCAAAAGCCAGCTTATTCTAACAGCTTAAAAATGGCTTAATGGGCTAAACAGCCCATCTCGCTGTTTTTGGCAGTTTCAACCATGGTTTATGCGTTTCACTTTGGCAAGTTTTAAAGGTCGAGATGTGGTTATTTCTACGAGTTGTCTACATGGAAATGGTAGCTAGCCATGTCATTTGACAGGTCGCATAAAAATATGGCGTGATCATCAAGTTAAATCGTGAGTTATGGAGCCATTTTTAGGGCGGCTTGTAACTGTTTATATATACAAACACTTAGAATAATTCTAATTGTTTTCTAGCTTAAGTTGTACATGTAACATGAAATGTTCGTGCGTTCGAATCATGCATGAAATGAAATTTTAAACGTGAGAGTGGTGTGAGAGGTGACTTCTAAGCCTTCCACGATGGAGGCATGTCACATTTGTGTTCTATACATGGTCGTATGTACGTAAATAAATAAATAAAACCTCATACGTTCGAGTGATATAAGTAGATGATGCATGGTGACTTAAACTAACGTGCAAGATGATATGGAGATGAGTTTGAAGCAACTTACTACACCTCTAAGGGTGGAAGAGACGTGTGTGAGGTCGAACGAAACACAAGATGCAACCCACTTCGCTAAATGCTACTTATACGCTTAATGTATTTAACCCGTTTTACTTGACAAGCTTCCAAGATGCCATAGAGAACTCCTGGCCTTCTTGGGATATTTTTTTGTGGGTGAACGAGGGTTAAGATGAGTGTAGTGAGTGTAGGGTAGAAGGTGATGGGCTAGGGTATAATATAGGATAGATATCACACATTTTCTTTGACTTCAAAGACTTTCAAACTCTATTATTGTTTGCTACTTTTCGATGACCAGTGTTTAGGGTACATAGGTGATATGTTTCTGACCATAAGAGATCCTAGGAAAGATTTTATAAAGTAGGTAAAGCTTATCTTTGTTTTTGAAGTGTGTATGTATTCGATTTGTATTTTAAACATATGTAAAGGTGAGTTTTGCGAGCCACATCACTCACTGCTGTCCTCATGGCTTCCTTAACATCATAATATGCTAAAACAAGTATTTGGAATGTGTAGGAAAGAGCGTGAGTCAAAACGGTTAAGTTTTGAGGTTTTTATATATATCGAGTTGGGTAAAATGGGACAAACACTTTGGCCTTCAAAACCCCGTTAAAACGTGACATGTTATTCTGAAATTTGGCACATACATAGCCTAGTGGGTGGTGAATGAGAGTGTGTGAAAACATTCGAGTGTCGTGCTTAAAAATTGGGAGAACGAGTCGCATTTTGGAGGAGGTGTGGATGTCGAATCCCACGTGAAATAATAAAAAGAGGAGGTGGGCTTGGGAGTGGGCCTGGTATTCGTGTAATGTGAGATGGTGATGGGCTGGGTGATATTTCTGGCCCATTCGATTTGTATTAGTGAAAGAAAAATATAATTAGTGTATTTGGAATGTGTAATTAGTGAAATCTAAAATTAGTGTAAATGGTGATTTGTAAAATATTAGTTTTTGTGAAATAGTTATGTCCCGTAATACGTGTCGTGAACTAATATCGTTATTTGGTGGATTTTGTGATGACGTGACGTTATGAGGATAATATAATAAGAAAATTTTAAATTTCCCCCTAAAAATGGTGCTTAAAATTAATGACATAGATTAATAATAAGTTAAACGTAGTTAATTAAAGGGAATTTTGCAGTTTGCTATAGTACTCACCTGTCATTCTGAATTTTGTCCCGAAATTCAAGTTTAAAGTGATTACTAGAGTGAAGGGTTTATGGAAAAAGGGTTGTCGAGAGGTCTCTTTCCGAAAATTAAGGATACGTAACTCTGTTAGATTTATTTGTACTAGACGAGATAGATTTGAATGTTTGGTCAATTAATGAACCTAAGGGCTTTGTATAGTGAAAATATCGGTCTGGAATAGTGGAAATTCAACGGCAAGTGAACAGTGTTTCAATGGTCGGAAATAGTAGATTTTAACGGTCATGAATAGTAAAATAACGGCTAATTTTTCCCTATATATACCCAATTTAATTTTTATTCTTCCTCAACTATATTTCTCTCATTCCAACTTTCCTAAAATGCCGCAACTCGCCATAATTTTTGCAATCGTGTACGTCGTCCTTGTCGCCGCTTATTTAGCTTACTTCCCCGACGAAGATTCCGGTTACTTGGTCGCGATCTTGTTGTTTGTCGTACCCCTCACGGTTTTAGCCATTACCGTGGACAAGATATGGGGGTAATAGCCTCGAGTTAGGATTGTTTAAATGAGTCTTTGTTGTGTTGCGATGTAATCCTTAATAAATGTGAAATAAAACTTGTTTGTCCTTATGTTTAATAACTAGTCTCGCTATATGTGTTTTAATGGTTGGTTATATTTATCCTACAGAATAATCAGGGTCATACATCCCGTGGTGGCTCTTGCTATCGTGGTGTTGGTGGGGGTCTTGGTCGTTATGGCGGGTCAACCTATTGAAGACTCTATGCTTTTTATCGTAGTTATTGTAGCCTTAGTACTTCCAATGCTAATTATCTCGCTATGTATTAATTTCTATGGTTTCTAATAAAATTCTCGTTATTAGTGGTTTTCCATATATCCGTGTGAATTCCTAGGTTTCCAATGTTATATCCGTCAGTTTCCCATTGTAAAAGAGATGGGTAATAGGCGTAGGTATTTATTGCGGTTGGCTAAAGGTGATGTTTATGAACAATTTATTTTATTTCAAGATTTTACTTTTGAATGAAGATTGTTATTAGGAATTCTGAAAAATAACTGTTCCTTTTATGACATAATTCTTCCTAAATTAGACATAGTTGATCAAGCTATGTATAATTGAGGACCAAATGATGTGATGCTTGGCACAGTCACAGTGGTATTTATGTTTTTCAAAAAGTTTTAGATGGTGTTCAACATGTTGTTTTTGTAAAATGACAACGTAATTACTTTTCAAAAGAAAGTAGAAATTTTTTGTTCATACTATGGTGATGAGTCAGGAATTTCTAGGGTGAATATAGGATATTCTTGATATAAACTTAGGTTCTGGGTGAGAATTTCTTACAGGGTGGTAATAATCTATTGTTCAGTCATGATGGAGTTAATTAAATTTCTAAGGTGTTATCAAGGTATTGCTACGTGACGAATATGAACAGGGCAAATGGAATAGAAATTGAAATAGCCGTAGATTATGGTCATTACGGAAATATTACAAGGTAGAGTTTTCGTACGGTAGAAAGATAGTTGTTACACTTAGGTTACATCCATCGTACCTAAGGTAAAGTACCAAAGGAAATACAACTTAGAAAGTCTTAAACTAGGGTTTATTTATTACAACAGGAATTTATTCTTCTGCTTAAACATAGGTGTCATTCTTTAACATTGTTGAGGTTCTTATCGAGTTCTTATTCTCTTGCACAAGTCTTGGCTTTCCAATGGACATTGTAGTTTGGGCAATGACTCTTGTAATGCCCCATTCCACCACATCCGTGGCATTTTATAGACGATGGTTGCTCTCTTCTGTCCCTGGCTTTGCAATCTCTTGTCTTGTGACCTGTTTTACTGCATCTCCCGCACTTAGCAATGCAAAGCCCAGTGTGATGCATCTTACATCTTTGGCATAGAGGTTGCTTTCCACGGTACTTGTTTTCGTTACCAGGGTTGGTGATGCATTTTCTTCCAGCTTCATGTCTGAATCTTTGCTGGCGGTGGTAGTCAATGCGGTCTTGTAAGTGATTGCGGATACAGATGTTGTTGCGGTATTCACAGTTGCTGGGGATAAAGATTCTCCTCTCATTACGTTTTCGTTTATGGCTATTTTTCTCAGGTATAGCACCTTGCTTAATTCCTTGGGTACAGATGAGGGCAGGTTTAGTCACTCTTTCCGAACCCTTAAGGTGAGCTGGCCTCCATTCCATGAAACTTTCATGGTTATGCTTACGAGGTATAGCCGTCCTCTTTTCTTCTTTTGCCATGTCGCTGCTACTCGGATGAACTACTGTAGCCACTTCGAGTACCACTGCAACGATGTCGTTCACCAACTTCTCGATATTTCCAGGAGTCAGGGTTTTCGTAGGTGTTGGTAGGGTAAGTGTACTGCTCATGCTGACCATCTTCTATAAATACCAGCAGAACATTGATTTAGTATTCACTAAATGTTAGAATAATTCAAATAATAAGGTATTTGCATATTAGTGCTAACAATGTGGTCATAATACGAAATCAAAACCAACTGAGGATCATAAAATTACGATGCGTCTGAGTAGTATCGTAGATAAACAATCAGCTCTTGGTATGGGATTGTTAAGGAGAAAACTGATTCATCTACAAAAGGTGAAGTTCAACAACTTTCTCTTCATTCATCAAGTTTTCTTCCAAAAATTGTCTTTAAAAATCCTATGGTTCATGGCCTAGTTGTGGTATGTCTGGGATATTATAACAACTACAGTTAACAACACGGTAAGTCTGGATATAATATCACTGAATCAATATAATTTTAATAACTTGATTGATTGACTTTGCAAAACAAACAATACAAGGTCCTTTATTAATATTCCATTGATTTACGTAGAGTTATTTGTCTATTAGTGGGAGTAACAAATGGTGAGATTTTGTATAAGGATACGAGGAGTCATTACATGCATGCATAGCATTGTAATATAGAGTATGTTAGAAAGAACTTGTTCACAACAGAAAGATATAACGGAAAGGAAATCATTACACATTAAGAGTCGGTTACAGGTTCTGAAAGTTACAGAATTATTGGAAAATACATGAAACACTAACCAAAAACTATTTGGTTTAGTGGGTACAACAACGATACATGTAAACTTAGAATTAGCCACGTCTCTGACGTAAACGTCTAATTTCTGCCTCAAGTTCTCATTGTGTAGCTTCCATGTTCGCGAAGCGTTCCTGGCACATGTTCATCTTATTAGCCAACATGGTTTCCAAGGCTGCAATCTTTTGGCCCTGAATTCTTGCTGCGTCTCTGACCATCCATAGGGTTCTTTCAATATCTTCAACTCTAATATGTGTCTGGGTGTGGCCTCTACCCAAACAGCGGGTTCTGGCATCCAAGTTTCTAAGTTCCTGGTCGTAGTTGTCCTTTATCTTACCAACATTCACTCCTAAGTCAAACATTGTTCGTCTTTCGGCATCTGATCTCTTGAACAGAGTGTCAATGTTACGGTCGTACCATTCAAAACGTAATGGTTGTAACTCTTTCAGCTGTTCAGTGTGAGCGTCTAGTATGCTGGCGTGTTGGTAAAGACGAGTCCATATGGAGTCACGAGTGTCTATGCTGTAGTCAGGAGAATTAGGTGAAGATATATCGTTAGGGATGTCTGGCATTGAGGAATCTGGAGTGTTAGATAAAGGAGAATTTGGCTCAACATCCTTCCAAGTCATTTCTTGGTGTGAACTCTGTCCAACTTCGAATGTTGCCTGACCACCAATCAACTCTTTATCTGAATAGGATTCGGTAGCTCTCCTAAGTCTCTAGCGTGGAGGTGAGTGAGTAGGTGATGATGGGAGTGATCTCTGAGTGAGTTCTATATCGGGCTGGGGTTGTGACATTTGTATATAAGGATCTTCAGTATCTAGAGCAATTTGATAGGTAGGTGATGCATGGGTAGTACGAGGGGCAGTCTTAGTAACATCAACTGGTTTGGGAGTCATGGTACTATAGCGACCGAAAATAGTAGTTATAAGTATTTATACGTTAAAGGTGTAAAAGTAGACGTGTAATAGTAAAGAGTGTAAGAGTAATATTAAGCATGTAGAGATTAGTGGAAAATAATCTTAACAGGTAATGTATTGAGCACGGCAATTTGCAGACACGGGGGGCATAAAATGGTATGGTGTAAAATCATTCATTTTGAAAGTGTAGTTATAGTTTAATGGTGTAAAAGTAGACGTGTAATAGTAAAGAGTGTAAGAGTAATATTAAGCATGTAGAGATTAGTGGAAAATAATCTTAACAGGTAATGTATTGAGCACGGCAGTCTGCAGACACGGAGGGCATAAAATGGTATGGTGTAAAATCATTCATTTTGAAAGTGTAGTTATAGTTTAATGTTTGAAAACATTTGGTTCTCTATAACCATGGGCTCTGATGCCAATCCGTAACACCCCCTAATTTATTTTATGGAAGCGGAAAGATTTTTAGGGTGTTACGGTGAGGATCGAAGTCATAATTACAGAAAACGGCTGGAAAAAGACGTTTTGAAAGTTATATGTCATCCAAAATAATATTTTTATTACAAAAGTGAAACATCTTATTTAAGGATCCCATATGATGGATCGTGTTTTGGTGAAGTTATTGTGAATCGGGAGGTCTTGGGAGATGAAAGATTATCATCTCCATGGCAAAGGTTTAGAGAGAGAAAGTAAAGAAAAATAAAGAGGAACTTGTGTATTATTGATAATCAAAGAAAAGATGAAAATTACACACACTAAGCTCACCCTCCTAGTGAAGTCTAGGAGGGTATTTATAGGGCCAAGCACATGACTTTACAATAATGACACTTTTAGTCCATGTGTTTGAGGCAAATAGGATAACTAATGTAATCAGAAATATGTTGTCACATTTTCGTGCGAGAAGCATACCCAACAATCTTCCCCCAATGTGGCAGCATATGGGATTACTTACATCATATCCTACAAGAAAAAATACAAATAAAGAAAGGTCTTCATAAGCTCTTCATGTGCTGAGGATGATTACAGTTGACGCTCTTTGTCTTTATCTTGTACCTCGGCTTGAGAACTTTTCTTTACTCGTAGTCAAATGATGTAATATACATGAACTGGATTAACTTCCCCCCAATTCATGCTGTATGTTTTTAACGGCTTCTTCATATACTTCTTTTTGTCGAAGTTTCTGAATCAGCTTCCCCCCAAACTGACAACCATCTTCAGCAGATTCGAAACTTTGATGCAGTTAACATGTCTTCTATCTTTTGAAGGTTGTAAGTATGCAGCGGAATTTGTAGATGACATCATAAACCACACCAAGGAAATCTGACTAGTACTTAGTAACGATTATGCTCAATGCGGAAGTCCCGTTCGGGGGTAACATGCAAGAAATTAGCAAGATCTTCTCACATAAGTAGGCTACTTCGCACATCACACCCTGCGAAAGTTGAAACGATTACACCAAAATCACAAAACTGAACCACTGATCATCTCTGCGGACGTCTTCCGGTAGTAATAAAATTGTAAGCTCGATCATGTGAGTCTGTTATGCGTCCTCAATGTGCACATTTCTTCCCCCTAAATGCAGATTCATCTGGAAAAAGAGTGTTTTTGCAAAAAATGCAAGAAAAGTCAAAGAACAACAAAGAACATACACTCTCTCTTCCCCCACGATGTCTGCGCGGAATCGGAAGCATACACACTATGGTTACGATGGAAACGGAGGCAGCGTAAACCTTGTATGTCCAATTAGTCGAAGATGTGTGAAGTACCAAAAATAGCCAGTGAGAATCAACTGCTGATAGAATCTCTACTCTTCTATACTCTTCTCATCTAACTCTTTACCGACCCCATTATCATTCTGACAACTTTTTGTAGTGACCACTGATGGAGAAAAAACCCAGTATTACGAACTTGAGACTGAAGTAAAATAACCCGAACTTGTGACTTAAACTTGCACTATTGTCTGACTAAGAACCAATACTGATAATTACAATAAAGGTAGGAAATCATATACCCATCCAACCATCCTTAATTGTATATGAACGTCTCTTGAATTATCCACAGCTTTTTGTGACACTTGAGCACTACAACGTAACTCTTTTAAAGTGATAGCTATACTCTGTGAGCACTACAACGTAACTCCTTACATCAGGTATAACTAGACAACTCAAGTCTTTGTCATTCGTACGGATAAAAGCTCAAACAAGGATCTCGAAGAATCGTGCATCCAACCAACCCCGATATCTTCAAGATACTAAGTACACGCACCCGTGATATTCCACTTCAACCTCAAATAAATAATAAAGAATTATCCCCGTAGTCACATCTTGCGGTTCAATACCCAATACTAGCCTTTTTACGGTTTAAGTGAACTATGATAATGGTTTTATCCCGATCTTGTCAAAAACATATCCCCGTGAAAATTAATAACCGTAATACCACTCCGTTTAATCAACTAATGTAACAAAAATAAATTATCACAATGTATAAAGAATACATTTGATAATTAATTTTCAGCCACAAGTTGTTAAATTAAATACGGATTAACAAACATTTTAGCCCAACTAGATTAACCAATCCTTAAACAAAAAAAACAAAAGTTCACGTTTCATCAATGCCCAAACTTCCTATGCGGCCCATAAACCAAATACTAAACCTGCAGCCCAAGAAGGAAATCCGGATCCAATCTAACATAAGCAATCCGTCCAAATCCCTAATTTATTGGGTATATTAAGGATAACAATACACAACCACCTAAACCTAATCTCACATAACATAATCTCCGCCCCCACCTTACATCTCTACACAACCAGATCTCATATTCATCATCTCATCAAATCCCATCTTAACCCGTCACCACACTCAATCTGAATCATCAAATCGAACAATCAACACAAACTACAAACATAGATACATACTGGATCCATATCTACTGACGCTGCACAATACCGAATCAAGAAGCTCATTAAAGGCGTCAAGATCCTTTGAAGGATCACGGTAGGTTCCTTTAATTTTTTTTCGTTTGTTGTGTTTATGAACGAACGAAGGAAAAAGAGATAACATAATTGTTATTTTCTTTATCCCATTTTGATTCGTATATTGAATAGAAGCAAGGCTTCGAATAGGATCTATGATGATTTGTTGTTGTGTTGATAAGATCTTTTAAGATCTTTGGTCTTTAGTAGTACCACTCGACAACGAAAATCTGAGATCGAGAATCAGTTAGTATTGAGTCCGATTCTTGACAGATCGATGATGGTTTGTTGTTCACTTACGTAGAATCTATAAAGATTGGAACCCGAGGTGAACAAAAAAACTGAGATATTGTAATTAAATTAATTACGTTTGGATCTTGGTTTAGATATGTGTAGATGGGATAGGATAGTTATGGATTTGGTAGGGATGGATAAGGACTGGTATTGGCTATGGTTGTGGCGCATTATTGTCGGTCTTTTTCTGCTTCATCTTGCTTTCTTTTGATTTTAATTATCGATAAATGGTTGTTGACCGTTGACCGTTTAATGTTGACCATTGACCCTTGACATCTGCGATAAGTGGTCTTGTCACAACAGCGATAAGGTGGTCTTGTCACAACTGCGATAAAATGGTCTTGTCACAACTGCGATAAAATGGTCTTGTCACAACTGCGATAAAACGCAATAGCGATAAAATTATCGAATTTCTTGTACAAGAAATCGAACTCAGATAGAAGAGGGTTTATCGGGATTGCTTTACAAGCAATATCGATAAAAAAGGGTTTTGACTTTTTGACCATGAATTCCGGAGAGATTCCGGCCAAAATTTTCCGACTATTTTTTCCGACCGCCTTTTTGCTACCCAGATTTGACCAGTTTATGACCCATCTTGTGACCACAATATTCAGACCATGTATTCCAACCAGTTATCAACTTTAAGATCTTCACGGGTTGGATTCAAAAACAGTCATAAAAGATGTTAAAATTTGAATACCCGGACTGTTAAATGATATGCAGGAATAAGCAGAAAAAACTGTTAAGAAAAAACTATTGTAAAGAATAATATGTGGACAGTGAAGACACGAATACAATAGCATCAAAAACAGTACAGATTCTAAGAAGAAAAAAAATACGATTTTTGACAAGAAAATCACAACAATCAACCAAAAATACCATGGCTCTTAATACCAATTGATGGATCGTGTTTTGGTGAATATATTGTGAATCAGGAGGCCTTGGATGATGAAAGATCATCATCTCCATGGCAAAAGTTTAGAGAGATAAAGTATAGAAAAGATAAAGAGGAAACTTATGTTTTATTGATAATGAAAGAAAAGATGAAAACACCCACAAGATCCAACCCTCCTAGTGAAGTCTAGGAGGGGTATATATAGGGCTAAAACACATGACTTTTCAATAATGACACTTTTAGTCCATGTGTTTGTGGCAAATAAGATAACTAATGTAATCACAAATATGTTGTCACATTTTCGTGCGAGAAGCATACCCAACACCATAGTAGGGTGTGATAACTTCGAAAAGAATGACATATTTGACTTTACACCACATAATTTATCAGAGTATAAAATGCCCGCTCCGTGTATTGTCTTGCTTCCATCAATTACCTGAGATAAACATGCTTAAAACGTCAACACAAAGGTTGGTGAGTTCGTAGAGTTTAATGGGAAAACAATTTATTTCAATAGATTCAAGAGTATACAGTGATAGTTGATATATGTACAAGTACAAGTAATAATTCAGTTTTCCAATGATTTTGAAAGTGGGTTAACTTTTAAAAGTAAATGTCAGTAAAGATATAACAAGTAATGAGTTGTCCTTATTAGAAGTCACAACTAAGTCACATATGATAACAGTTAAGTTCCAAGTACAGGATCCATAATCCTAACACATAGTGAAAACAATGGTATAATGCCTGAAATCTATCAAAGTGGAGTGGTGGTTTACTAAATACAGCTGTATTCAAATATATATGAATATATATATATATATATATATATATATATATATATATATATATATATATATATTCATAGAGTTATATTGCCCCAAGCCTCATGACGCGCAAAACGTTAACAAAAGTACCGTAAAACGGAGGAGTCCACATCAAAGAATTGATGGGTTTGGCCCTCGAGTAATAGGTGATTTGCCAATTTCCTATTTTTCTCAAATATAGTGCATCGCGACTAAATACGACTAACCACAAAGGCATTCCGTCCAGTATTTAGTAGGATAGGTCGTCAGCCTCTAACAGGTCTCGAAGCTGTTCACTATATTCGCGCTCACATACCAATGATTAATGGCTCATGATAGAGGGACTTTATGGCAGTACAGTGCTTAGGCAATATAGGTTTAATGGGGTACATAAAGTATACGTACTTTAATCATGGGAACTATTTCCAATTGATATATGGAAATATCATATAACAGTAAAGGTACATTCATGGTGTTATGTGAATGTATATGATGAAAATCAGTGTCATGTTACAACAAGCAGTTTGAAAAGTACTATCATCCGAGTTCAGTATGTAAGTTAAGCAAGCAATTTGCAAGTAAAACGAGCATATAACTCTCCCAAAGAGTACATCAAAACATGCAAGTAGGAGTTATTATTCTGAGTAAATCATGTGAGTTTTCAAAGTATAAATGAACGAAAACAGTTGAGCATGTATCTCCCCCAAAAGTATAAAGCTTGTAAGCAAATTTAAAATGGGGCTACGACTCACCTTGGGTGATATTGGGGAGGTGATGAGTAAGTTTAGGTGAGACTATGTTAACGGCTTTAGAACAGAACCTGGATAATATGAAAGTCTGAGAATCTGGCCGAATGATTAACTTAGTGTGAAATGAGAGATCGATAACGATCTGATTGGTGATGTGAGTGTGATATGCTTAAAATGCCTGAAGTTCAAAAATAATATTACATATATTATTATCTTGATTCTTATGTCAATTAATCCACAATATTATTTCTTCAAAAGAGATGAAATAATGCGTAAAGTTAGGTCGTTAAATTTCTAGTTATAATAATTAACGAAATTTAAATAATACGAAACTAAAACGTATAAAAATGCATATGACCTGATGGGGTGACGAAAAATGGAAAATGAAATAAGAATGTCAAGTAAAATCTGTTGGTCCTTGTCCTTTTCCAGTTTTTACACTTTTTACCCTAACGGCGTTAGCGTTGCATCGTTAGTCCTTCGTCAAGTACATGTTCCATTTACAGTCCTCTACTTGTCCAAAATTACAAACTGAGCTTGGAGTTCAGTAATATATCAGTTTCCACTCTAAGGATTCTGTTTTTATAGTTTCAGTCTTTAGTTTATACGTTTGGCAGTTTTGGTCCTTCTAAGTGAACTTGCGTTACTTTTTTAGTCCAAAGGTGTAAAAAAAAAGAGGAAAAAGTTGGCGTATCTCTCTAAAGTTTATTTAAGACTAGTAAAGCTTATTTTAATAGCTTATGTGGTTGTTAGCTTATTTTTTTCACATTAATGGGCCTTTATCGAGCCATAACTCTAACTCGTTAACTCTTTTTAATCCATACGTTTTGAGTGAGTTGGGGTATATCAAAAGTCCATTTTTAATCTCTTATTTTCATATCTAAAAGCTCCCAAAAGCCAGCTTATTCTAACAGCTTAAAAATGGCTTAATGGGCTAAACAGCCCATCTCGCTGTTTTTGGCAGTTTCAACCATGGTTTATGCATTTCACTTTGGCAAGTTTTAAAGGTCGAGATGTGGTTATTTCTGAGAGGACCTACGACACACGGTTAAGGTGGTTAAACCTTGTATACTTTGTGTGTAATGATATATTGAGTTTATATGATTAAGTACGCGGAATTTACTTAATCACACTTAGAAGGTTATGTATGTTATGGAAATGGAAGAATTATGTTTGTTACTTAACAATGAACAAAGAAAGTTTATCATTAAACGATTCAATATTATTCAAAATAATACGAGTGATCTTGAATTTATCACTAGGGTTACAAAGACCTTGAATCTTATGTTTCTAGATTTGTGATATATGTTTTTGTTTGTTCTATGTCTTAACAGATATGAGTTTGTAAATTTTTCACATGTACATAATCACTAATCTAAGATCTCTTTTATAGTCCAAGAGATCTCTTACAATATTACTTTAAGTCTAATCAACACTTGTCTTACAAAAGATCAAGTCGAGCTAGCGTATGGAAGTTTATATCTCTCAAGTTGTTCAAATGAATTAATGCAAGCACATGCATCAAATTGTTGACTGAGAATATATCTAGATATTATTTTTTCATAAGAGTGACTCATACAAATAATATCTTCTTCGATCTTATCCTTGTAGCAGCTCTATGACTCACTGATCAGCAGTACCATTTACTACCAGCAGTACCTTCTTCTTGAACTAGCAGTACCTTCTTGTTCTAGCAGTACCTTGATGTACTAGCAGTACCTTGATCATGAACCAGCAGTACCTTCTTGTTAAAGTATTTTCTCATACTCTAACTTCAGAATATTTAATTCCCAACAATCCTCCCCTAAACATGTGAATCATTTCAAACATGTTTTCTGAATTAAATGAGGACTTGAGAAGATCTTTCAAACACTTCATGAATCTGAACTATTCTTCTTATTCTGAACTGATCTGCTTTGTTCTTCTTTGACTTCAGTAATATCAAAACATTGAACCAAAAGATGGTGCAATTTCCTTGGATGGAGGAATTGTAAGAGGTAATGATTTCAACAAGTGAAATCATCTATCAGCATGCCTTTGCAAGTGATAAACAAACATAATGAACTGAATTGAAACTTTCCTTCGTTTGATCTAGATAGAACTTTCTCCTTTAGGAATGCTTCATCCCTTCTAGATATATGATCTATTCTTGTCATTTTCAACCTCTATGTCATCATCTTGTATGCTCTTATCTTCTCCTTCCTTTTATTGGATTATTCTTCCTTTTCTGGGCAATTATTTCCTTCCCTGAGATTGTAACCTCCCCTGAAGCAAATAACTTTTGTTTCATCCTCCCCTTGGTTAGAAGATCTCACTATGTACCTTTGACTGATCTATCAATGTAAACTTGTTGTCAGACAATATTGTACATGAAGCCATCAATTCCTTAAAAGTTTAAGTTGCTGTCCTCTTCACTTCTAGGTGTGTTAACTCCTATGAGAGGTGAATCAGTGGACATTTTGATTCATGGTCCATCAATGAATGGTTTTTGTGAATCTCTTGAAAAACCTTGTTTAAGAAATTATTTGACTTAGCAGTATGTTCATGATTTTAGAGTTGAAAAATCATACTGCTTTCAACCATTTTGAAAGGATTAAGTGTGTAACAGACACTTAATCAAAATTTCGGTTTAAAGCAACCTCTGGTTGTGTGAGAACCAATGTTTTTCAGTTATAAATAACTGCTTGTGTAAAGATAAATCTATTCAAAAGATTTTCTTGACAGGGTTTCCAGCTCATAGCAATTGTTGCCTCTAACACAAGTGTTAGATTCACTTTCACTAGCTGTTCTTTCTATCAGATGTCCTTAGACTTACTCATTATACTTGAAAGTATAAAATGATAGAAAGTGAGTTGCATCAGTTACTATCTGATCAACTAAGTCATCAATTCAATGTGAAATATCATAACTAGGTTTCAAGAAAGAAGTTTTAAGGAGTTAAATTCCTAAACTCAGTCCATCATAAACCTACTATGTTAGCAATTGGATAAGCATTCTGCTGCTCCCATTCCACTTGAAATCTCCTTTGTGTTCACATATTCATACCTGAAATAGTTAGTCTAAAACCAAAAGAACAAAGTACAAAGTACTTGTCTTGTATTAGAATAAGCATAGAACCAACTGTATGAATAACACAATTTACATTTTTGATATATTAGCAGTACCTTATAAATCCAGCAGTACCAACAAAAATTTATGTACATAAACACATCATTTGAAAAATTTAAAGATTAAGCATTCCAATACTTGCTACCAAGTACTCAAATCTTCCAACATCAAAAGCTTTTGTAAGTAGATCTGCAAAATTATATTCTGAAGCAATTTTCATTACTTGAATTAATCTTTTCTCATTGCAATCTCTAATAAAGTGATGTCTAATTTCAATGTGTTTTGTTTTAGAATGTTGCACTGGATTTTTAATAATACAAATTGTACTACTATTATCAATATGAATAACAGTGTTTAAGAAATTGTACCCATAGTCAAGAAGTTGGTTTTGAAGCCATAAGACTTGAGCACAGCAACTTGCAGCAGCTATATATTCAGCTTCAGTTGTTGAATTTGCCACACTTGTTTGCTTCTTACACTGCCATGAGACAAGTCTACATCCAAGGAATTGACATCCTCCAGTTTTTGACTTTCTGTCCAAGCTAGCACCAGCATAATCACTATCCGAAAATGCTACCAAGTCAAAAGGAGAGTCTCTAGAATACCATATACCCAACCTTGGTTGTCCTTTAAGATATCTAAAAATTATTTTGACTGCAGTTAAATGAGAAACCTTTGTAGTAACTTGAAATCTTGCACAAACACAAACAGGGAACATGATGTCAGGTCTAGATGATGTAAGGTACATCAAAGAGCCTATCATAGATCTGTAAGTGTGTACATCTACATTCTCTCCATCTTCATCTTTCAGAAGGTGCTTCTCTGAGTCCATTGGTGTGCTTGCCATTTTTGAATCAGCAAATTGAAACTTTCTAAGAATTTTTGCAACATATTTATCTTGAGAGATAAAAATGCCTTCAGATGATTGTTTAATTTGCAAACCCAAAAAGAATGTGAGTTCTCCCATAGAACTCATCTGAAACTTATCATGCATAAGCTTCTCGAACTCTAAACACATTTCCTTCCTTGTAGATCCAAAGATGATGTCATCCACATACACCTGCACTAACAGAAGATCCTTCTTGTGTTGTTTGATGAAAAGTGTCTGATCAATCTTTCCTCTTTGAAATCCATTTTCTAATAAATAGGAAGCAAGTGTTGCATACCTAGCTCTTGGTGCCTAATGTAGGCCATATAGAGCTTTCATTACTCTGTACACTTTGTTTGGATGGTCAGGGTCAATGAAGCCAGGAGGTTGTGAAACATACACCTCTTCTCCAATTGTACCATATAAAAATGCACTCTTGACATCCATTTGGTAGACTGTGAAGCCTAAAAATGAAGCATAAGCTAGAAACAGCCTAATTGCCTCAATCCTTGCTACTGGAGCATAAACTTCATCATAATCTATCCCTTCTTCTTGTGTGTACCCTTGGGCTACTAATCTAGCCTTATTTCTAATAACTATCCCTCTTTCATCCCTTTTGTTCTTAAAAACCCATCTAGTGCCAATAACCTTTTCATTTCTAGGTAAATCAACTAGCACCCAAACCTTTTGAATCTTGAACTGAAGAAGCTCTTCTTGCATAGCCTCTACCCAGCTTGAATCATCTAGGGCTGTAAGAATATTCTTTGGTTCCTTTTGAGAGAGAAAACATACAAACAAACAAGAGTTTGAAACCTCATTTTGTTTTGAAGCATAAAGAGCATCAAGAATCCCTTGTTGGTCTGAAGAGACCAGTTGTCTTCTTGTCTTCACACCAGATTGTACATCTCCAATCACATTATCCAGGGAGTGAACTTTGTGAATTCTTGTGTGTGGTGTAGAAGGAACTTGATAAGATGGTGGAAGATTACCCAAATCCACTTCATCTTCTTGGAACTCTGCTTTTCTTAAAGTTGAAGGACCAGCAGTATCTTCAAATGAACTAGCCGTACCTCCAAATGTACTAACAGTACCTTTATAGATACTAGCAGTACCTTGCTCTGTGTCAGCAGTACCATCAATATTTGAAATATTGAGTTGTTCCTTTGTTCCATCATCCTTGTGCTCATCTTCAACATCTCCTTTAGCTTTACTAGAAGAAGATACATCATTTGTTGAAGTTGATTCCACACCT
The DNA here is from genome assembly GCA_021014915.2 of Artemisia tridentata subsp. tridentata. Classification (NCBI taxonomy): domain Eukaryota; kingdom Viridiplantae; phylum Streptophyta; class Magnoliopsida; order Asterales; family Asteraceae; genus Artemisia; species Artemisia tridentata. The sequence goes on along the minus strand of CP139505.1, from coordinate 284,773,510 downwards.
GAATTTGACCATATTGGCATTGTGCCATCATGTTTATCTTTTTCTAACTCTGCCTCATTTGTTGCTTGTGAACCTGAAAAATTATTAGTTTCTACAACAAAAGGTATATAATTCATAGAATTTGTTAGATACTCAAGATCAAATATCCATTTTGGTCCTTGGCCTACTACATTGGATTTGTTTTCCAGAAACTCCACATGTAGTTCTTCTTGTACTTTCTCAGTTCTTAAGTTGTAGACTCTAAAAGCTTTGCTAACAAGAGAATATCCAACTAAGAAACCTTCATCTGCTTTACCATCAAATTTTCCTAAATGGTCTAAGGTATTGAGAATTGTCACATGACATCCAAAAGGTCTAAGAAATCCTATTGCAGGAGTTCTATCATTAAAGAGTTCATATGATGTCTTATTGTGAGGCTGCACAACTAAAACTCTATTTTGAACATAGCAAGCAGTGTTGATTGCTTCTGCCCAAAAGATTATAGGTAGCTTAGAATCAGCTAACATTGTTCTAGCAGCTTCAATTAGTGTTCTATTCTTTCTTTCAGCCACACCATTCTGTTGTGGTGTTCTAGCAACACTATATTCTCTCCTAATACCTTTTTCTTTGCAGAAATTATCCATAACTCTATTTTTGAATTCTGTCCCATTATCACATCTAATGACTTTTACTTTCTTGCTTACTTGGTTTTCTATTTCTGTTATGAAAGTCTTAAGAGTGCTTGATGTTTCATCCTTAGACACTAAAAAGAAAACCCATGTAAATCTACTATAGTCATCAGTAATAACTAAAAAATATTTCTTATGTTGCATACTCCTTACTGAAACAGGTCCAAATAAGTCCATATGAAGCATAAACAATGACTGATTGATAGAGTTAAAAATCTTGGGCTTACAAGTGGCTTTGTGTTGTTTGCCTTTTAGACAAGCAATGCATGTTTGATCATTTTCAAATCTTTTGTGAGGTAAACCTCTTACCAAACCATTCTTAACAATTTTATTTATGGTTTTGAAATTAATATGACCAAGCCTTCTATGCCATAACATTGATTCATCCAATGTGGCCTTTGCAACAAGACAAGTTAAATCCTTTTTAGGAATAATGTTCTTCATATCAACACTATACATATTGGCCTTTCTAGGAATTCTAAGAAGCACTTGATTTTCATCAGGCATCTTAAAATCCTTAGATAGAACAAGACATTCAGTGTCAGTAAAAAGGACATTGTTCTTTTTGTCACACATTTGTGAAACACTAAAAAGATTATACTTTAGCTCTTGAACATAGTACACATCTTTAAAATCTAAATTTCCGGTTTTAATTGTACCTTTACCAGAAAATTTGCCACGAAAACCACCTCCAAAGGTAACATATCCTCCATTGAAAGCTTCAAAGTCTGAAAGATAAGACATGTTGCCTGTCATATGCCTTGAACATCCACTATCTGAGTATCCTTGATCTTCTTGTTTATCAGTTGAATGTTCCTGCACACAAATAAGAGTGTTAGTTTTCTTTGGGGATCCAAGCCATTACTGACTTGGATCTGCCTCTTGCATCAATGTAATTTAATCTTTTAAGGACAGTTGATGCAACATTGGATTTAAGAATCCAACATGCTGAGGCCTTAACAGCATTTGCCCTATTACCCTTAGCAGCAGGGTGAGTAATATGCTTAGCAGAAGTGACTGCTAGCTTTGAAGTCACACCTTTTGGTCTCCAAATTTGTTTGTGGACCACTGCTTTTGTTTGAATGGGCCTTAGAACAGTTTTAGATGCATGTATGAAAGTTGTTTTTGCATCCTTATCTGTTGATTTTGGGTTAACAGTCCTCAAAGGTCTAACAGTACCATTTGTTCTACCCGTACCTTTTATTTGTACTGGCAGTACCTTTTTGTATGTATTAGCAGGACCTTTTTGTCTGTCAGGACCTTTTGGTCCAGATTTGTTTGAGACTATTCTAGGCTTTGTTCTATGAGTGTTAGAGTGAAAGTGAGGAGTTTGCCTTTTGTAGTTCACCCTATTGTTTTCATACCCAGTTACCCTTTGGTTGCAGAAAGCTGCAAGATGGTCAAAACTACCACATGTATAACAAGCTTTGTTGTAAAAAGCAAAGTCATCACCTAATTGGTTAGACTTGAGGTTGTTCCAATTCCTTTGGTTACCTCTGGGCTTGTTTGTAGTTCTATATTGTTCACAATATCTAACTGGTTTCCTAACAGTCTTAACATTTGACTTAGGCCTGTTAGTGTTGTGATTGACTATCTTAGGAACACTTGTTCCTACTTTCTTAACCAATACAGGTTTAGACATAACCTGTTCTTCTTCATCATCATCACTATCAGTTGTACAATCTTCAACAACTATAGCATCTCCTTTCTTAACAAAGGACACCTTGTCCTGATAAGATAAAGTTTTATCTAAACTTTTACTTACCTGTTCTATATTAGGACTCTTAGTGGCCTTAGAACCATATTCCATGATTGGTTCTTGAAACTCAGCTAATCCTGTGTGTGCTAAATCAATACCTGGAGGTGAATGAACACCTCTGTATGGTGGGGGGACAGACTTAAATCCAACACCAGAATTAACCTTATCAATTACTTGAGCTTCCCAAAGCTTATTGAATCCATCTGAGGCATGAGCCAAAACATCCACAGATATCTTAACATTTTCTCTTTCATTTTTGTGTTTAGCTAATGAATCATTCAACTCAACAATACACTCATCTCTGATCTTAATGTCATTTTTTAGTATATTGATGTCATTAGTAAAATTAGATTCATTACTTTTAAAATGTAAGACTTGTTTTTCTACAACACCTAGACCTCTTTTGTGATTAGCTAAATTAAAAAGAGTATCAATTAGCTCTGCTCTATGAGCATCAAATCTTTAACTAAGGTCTTCATAAGCTTTAAGATTAGGACATGATTCAGTACAATTTTGAATAGAATTTACCTCTGAATCAGAATGGGCCATTAGAGCAAATTCATTGGCCACAAGAGCAGCATTTGGTGGTGCTTCCTCTTCAATAGCCATAGAGCTCCAATCATAACCAATACCATCAATAGCCAACATAGCCTTTGGCTCTTCAACAGTAACTTCCTTTTTCCTATCTTGCTTATACCATGTGTTTCTATTTTCCTGCTTTCTTGGGCTTCTACACTCCTTAGCAAAGTGTCCTAACCTATGACAGTTGAAACACTCCACTTTCTTCTTATCAAACCCAGCAGTGTCATTACCATTTATGGTAATTTGCTTCCCAGTTCTCTGCCAATGCTTCTTGGCCCTCATGTTGAGCAAAGCAACCTGCCATTTGATGTCCATCTCTTCTAAATCATCACCATCAACCTGCTCAAGGTCTTCATGATTTAGAGGAGAACCACTAGATTGACTAGACATGAATACATAGAATGCTGGATCACCAAGTCCTGCAACAGTCTTTTGTGAACTAGTAGACGGACCACCATGAGTAGCATTAGAAACACCTTCAACTTCTTCTACCTTTTCAGACTTACCAATACTAGGAGATGACAAAAGTGCCACGTTCCCAGAACTAGTACCATAAATTCCATATTTTTTAAGACTTTGTTCAACAATTTTGAAGTTGTTGTACAAATCATTGAGCTTCATTATTTCAATGTCTGGTTTGTTCATCCAGATAATAACATGAGTATGGAACTCATCAGGTAGACTTCTCAAAAACTTCATGTTGAGATCTTCCTTCTCTGTCTCAACACCCAACACAGCCAACTGACTGACAAGCTTGTGTAGCCTTGAGAAAAGCTTATCAAGAGACTCATTACTAAAAGCAGTAAAGTTTTCAAATTGTTGCTTTAGTAGTGTCTTCTGTGTCTTTTTGGTAGTTTCATTACCACCAAAATATGCACAAATCTCTTCAAAAAGAGTTTTTGCATCAAGATACTTGTTAAATGATAGCATCTGCTGATGAAGCGAAAAGTGTACCACTTTTAAGGGGTCATTTAAGCCCTAAATCGTATTTATTTGATCAAATATTTCCCTAAATCGTTCCTTTTGTCATTTTAGGTACTTTTGAGGAGAAATCTGGAAAAGGAGGCATTTTGGACGTTTTTGGAGCATAAAAGTGAAGAAAACGACAAAGTCTCAAAAATCGGCTAAAAGTTACCCTTGACGGCGTCAGATTTTACTCTGGACGGCGTCATGGCTTGGCAAGAAAAGGTGGACGTGAAATTTACTCATGATAAGCCAGTGAAAATTGCATGTGAATTCTGACGGCGTCACGCTTTAACCTGATCAAGGGCGTCACGGCTTAATTCAAAGAGGGACGGCGTCACTTTCAAGGTCTGACGGCGTCAAGCCTTGATAAGCCAGAACGGATTTTGGAGAGCTAAAGAGGGACGGCGTCAAGAAGGTCATCCGGGAACCCTAAAAGCGGCGAGGTGACGGCGTCACACTCCATAAGGTGACGCCGTCAGATCCAAAAGTCTATATATAGTTTTCTAATTTTTTGTCATTAAGGGGAGGACTTAGTGTGGAATTTTTGGGAGAAAACCCTAAGACGAATTTAGCTTCTTTTTCAAGGCTTTTTGCCTTGAGATCTTCCATGTTACATTGAAAGATAAGTGATGCGCGTGATGTGTCGTTGCGGTTTAGCAGTTTTAATGCCTACTCAAGTTTTAAATTTATATTTAGCCGACTTATCAATAACACACACACTTAACGAGCAGTGTACCCGGTCAGTATGAAGATAATGGTAAGTAGAGTGTCGATCACTAAGAGTGGAACGTATAATCTCGTTAATCTAATTAGTATTTTAATATCCTAACGCAAGGGGGTTTCAGCCTGAGAGACTGGCACAGTTTTGTTTGCAATTAAATAATAAAATAAACAAATAGGTACGAATCAGCAAGTAGCACACACGTACACAGATAGATACTTGAGACAATAAGAGGGCTGTCCTTATGATTAAGTAGATTGTCACTTGTTTTATTGATAGCTTTATATGAAGTGTATGTAATTAACCCTTTCTCGTTGGTCCTATTCTTATCGGCGAGTAAACCCTTAATGACGACTTATGTCTAAAAGTTATTCCTAAGTGATCAATTTAGAAACAACCGTGGGAGCCACACCTTGTCCCGCAGTCGGGTGCCCGCAAGCCACTAATAAACACAGAGGTGGTCAATGCACTAATAAGTAGTAACCAAAGACATCAACATATAAACTTTAATTGATGGGAAAGCAAGTATTAAAGGGAGTGCAATCTTTCCGTTGTCACATTACACAAGCCACCAATCCTGATGAATTAAAGTTTGCTAAAACAATAAAACAAAACTACTTAATGAATTAAATACATGCAGCACCTTCTTACAGCTCTTGTATCTTCGATTTGGGTGTGTCTTGTGCTGCCTTCTTGACTGAATTCGTCCTTCTCTTCTGTTCGGTCTTTAGGTTTTCGAACTTCCGAATCTCTTTAATGCGTCTGGTCTACGGGGTATTTATAGTTTGTGTCTGAGGAAAGATGCGGCGCATCTACTTAAGTAGATGCGGCGCATGTACTTAACTTCGCGTGGGGTCCAAGATTATAATATTCAGGAATATTCATACACCGCTAGAAGATGCGGCGTAACTCTTTATTAGATGCGGCGCATGTCCGCTTGTATCTTGGATCGTATCTGGTGATATCTTGATAGAGATGCGGCGCATGTTGATAGTGAGATGCGGCGCATCTGGAGCAGAATTGACTTGATCTTGTCCATGTCAGTAGACTTCCACTTTATGTACGTTTTGCTCTATTATTAGTCCATAATCGCTAAGTTTCACCAAATGCTTGTTTTTACCTGAGAATTACAAAAGTAAACGATTAAGTATCAATCCTCATACATAATATAGTAAAACAAGTCAAATTAATAGGATAAATGATAGTAATAAAATGTACTTATTTGAGTTCATCAAATATCCCCCCACTTGAACTTTACTTGTCCCCAAGTAAACCTTAGATTAAATCTCATGAAAATGTATCCTAAAAGATGTTAGGATTTATTTTTATATTTAAGCATGTATTCGTTTATTTCGTAATTACACAACTAAACACTTAACGAATTAGAAGTAAAATAAAATAAGTTGATAAAAGCAAATCTAATCGTTTAACTGTCCAGTCGCGACGAATATTCTATCATAAGCTTGGCAAGTATACACATCTCCACCACTAAAGCTAAGGAATAACAAGTCTAAAGCGGTAAAAAGGGTTTTTAGGCTTAAGGGTTAATTATTCTTATTTCACTATCGATCTCAAATTCCAGAAAAGGCGACAAAATCACAAATACATGATCGAATCCACGAACACGATACTTGCAATTGCTCAAATCCTTAACTCGAATAGGCTAAAGATAGGTCCAAACTTCACCAATAATAATATATCAAAAAGGGCGACAAAATCATAAATACATAGCCGAATCCACGACTACGATACTTAAGATTGCTCAAATCCCTAATCTCAATAAATCAAAGGTTCGGTTGGATAAAGAATAATATAGGGCATGGATAACATTTGGGATATAAATTGGTGTAAAAATAAAAATAAAAATAAACAAAACAAATAAATTAAAATCCTAAGTGTGGTTAATCACTATCCCAACCATCCCATGAATAAGACTCATATCATTGAATAACTCACGCTTTAACACTTGAAACACACGCTTTAGGTAGACACGAATTATACTCAACAAAATCTTAATCAAAGAATAATCCTTAATTGGCATTCCCATAACTGCCAATTCCCATTCAATCCATAGATATAATACAACAAATAGTGGTGATATCGACCACTTACATAACTCTACATCGTTGGCTTAAAATAAACATCCAACTTTTTTTTCTTTCTTTTTCTTTTCTTTTTTTTTTTTTTTTTTTTTTTTTTTTTTTTTTTTTTTTTTTGACTTGAAACATAAACATAGATGTGTAAAATTTCACCACATCACTATAACTTTCTTTCCGGATAATTTTTATTCATACTTTTCATACTTTCAGAAATAATGGTAATAGTGAAAGTAGTAAACACACGAAAAATAAACTCAAAAATATACAATATTTACTTTCACTCCAATTTGCATTGTGCAATTTCCCGACCTAACCATAGATAATGAATTACGCACGCGAACACAGGTAATGTAAGGAAACACACTCTGCCTATAGCAATTAACCAACCACGGATTCTAATCTACAGGGTAGGCTAAGGTTTAAGGGTGTAACGAAACATTTTAAACATAGGTGTAAGAAACGAAAGGAATGGCTCTGAGGGTTTTTCTAGGGTATCTTACTCTTAAAATGAGAGTAACAAAAGGGTTTATACGGGGGTTAACTAACCAGTGTAGCTAGTTAATAACACATAACATATAAAGGCTATTTGGTGTAATCCTAGAATTTTACCAAGTTAGACAAGTCATTCCAATTAAATAAATAATACTCATTATGGTGGTCTCGAATAGTATACAAGCCAAGTTCTAAAGTTTACAAGTCACCGGCACACTCATAGATTTGTGAATTTTGGAAAAATCACAATTTTTGAAAATAACGTCATGTGTGCAGTTATGCAACTTAGATCTTAAACAAAAACATGCTAAAAATTTTTTAAGTTTGATATATTAAGCACATTTTAAGCATAATTTTTGAAAAAGTTTAGGACAAGTAATTGTTAAGTGTTCTAATTCTCCTATCCCCCCACTTAAGTTAAACAACGTCCTCGTTGTTTGTATAAAAGGTTAAAAACTGGAAAATAAAAAGAATTAGAACAGAAAAACTCCCCTGAGATTTGCTCGGTATGATCCTCCATTAGTATATGAGCAAAAATCATCTTTCTTGTGGATTAGAACGTTAAAGCTTCATACTTGATTTATCCACAGGAAATCCAGAAAACTATAATACCACCAACACTTTTAAAATACACCTAAGATAAGAAAGGTTCAACTTGCATAACACATTAGTAGTTAGGAAAAAATAAAACTTAAAAATTAAAACTGAAAATCATCATGTCAGTCGATGCGCCGTATCTTATTGAAGAAGATACGCCGTATCGAGCCTGGAATAAATACGGATCAGAATAAAGATGCGCCGCATCCTTAACCAGGGATGCGCCGCATTAAAATAAACTGATAAATAGTTTTAAAGTCGAAAAATAAAAAATGCAGAAAAATAAAATAAGATATGACCATTGCAGAGGATGCGTCGCATCTCAGGACTGAGATGCGCCGTATCTTCGTGCGGCCTGGACTGACTCGACACAGAAAACAGAATAATAAAAGATAAATCCGGGTTGTCTCCCGGTAAGCACTTGTCTTTATTCCAGAGTCTTCAAGTTAGACTCACGTTCAGCACTTTAGTATCGATCATTGAAGGAGTCGGAAACATCACGCTCCTTCATCCCCAATTTAGTAATATTGAACACTCCTTGCTCGTCCTTAATTTCCACGCCGTTCTTCTTTAATATCTGTATAAACAAAGTCCTGTCCCTTTCGGGCAGAGATGACAAAATGATAGACGGGAAATTCTTATTATCATACAGGCACAAATAAGCAAGGTGGGGTGGTAGTTCAATAAACACATCATTGTTCAAATTCGTTTTCTCAACTACTCTCCTACGTTTATTAATTACTACACAATCATACCACTCATCATCAGAATCACTAACAATATTGCGTCTAAGTTCCGTAGGTACATTAAGGTCAACGAATTCCTCAAAGTCTTCATGATTAGGATTAGCTGAGTTGTTTTGAATCAATGTTTCTCCCATAAGTCTAGCTTCAAGATCGAGGTCCATACGCTCTCTTAATCCTAGCACATAAACATCTCTGATTATGCTTTTAACTGGATCTTGGCACTTATAGACTAGTTTATTATTCCCTACCCTTAATGAAATTTTTCTCTTAAACACATCAATCTTAGCATGGGCAGTAGACAAGAAAGGTCTTCCGAGGATTAAAGGAATCTTAACATCCTCGGGCATGTCTAGTATAATAAAGTCTACGGGAAAAATAAACTGCTCAATTTTAACTAGCACATTATTAGCAATCCCTTCAGGTCGTTTTACTGTTTTATCAGCCAGTTCAATAAGTAATTTAGTTGGTACTAATTTTCCTAGTCCTAGGGTAGCGAATGTCTTAAGAGGCATAACACTAACACTAGCTCCTAAGTCAGCCAACACATTATTGAAAGATATATTATTAATAGAACAAGGTAGAGTAAAACTTCCTGGGTCTCTTTCTTTATGAGGCAAGGCATTTGAGTCGGTTGCAGGGCTCTCTTCTTTCATTGTTGCCTTGATCTCCTCTTCAATTTTTGTCTTCTCTTTTAGTAGTCTCCTTAAGCTGATTGAAGAGTTAAAGAAAAATTCGGGTCTTGCACCATCATTACCATTCATTGATCTTCTAGGTATATTAGGAGTGACTTCTTCAGTGGTGCTTATGGCCTTGACATGATCCCTTGGGTTGGTTTCAGTTGAGCTCGGTAAACTTCCATATCCCCTTTCTTGAAGAACTTTGCTCATTTGACCAATTTGTTGTTCCAATGCTTTGATCGAAGCTCCTTGATTTCTTGTAGTAGTGTCCGTTGAAGCTCTAATTTCCTTGATCATAGCAGTATTCTCTTCATGTCTTTTAGCAGCATCGGCCATAATTTGCTTTAAAGTATCATCTAAAGTCTGCCTCCTCTCTTGATAAGCGGGATTGAAGTTGTTCTTTTGATAGAATCCCGGACTAGCTTCCCTAAATCTTGCTGAAGGTCGGAATGGTTGTCCAAATTGGGTGTAATAAGCTTCTTCAAACGTCTCACTTTCATTCTTGTTCGGGCAATCTTTAGTGTAGTGAGGTCCTTCGCATTTTTCACATCCAACTTGGGCAGCATATGCTCTTTCATCTCGCTTCTTCATCTCTCTACTAATTTTATCCAATTGAGCTTGAATAGCAGCAATTCCATCAAAATTAGTGCTGCTCTTAGATCTAGTAGAGGTCCCATCGTGCCATTTCTGAGAATGATCAGCAGCTTCTTGGATCGCTTTCCTAGCATTAGTTGCACTCATCTGAGGTACAGCTCCCTTAGCATCCAAAATCTGTCTAGTAGGCACGTCCAATCCCTGATAAAACAATATTATTTCCTGCATAGGGGTTAGATAGTGTTGAGGACATTTTATCAATAAATCTTTAAATCGTTCCGAAGCTTGATAAAGGGTTTCATCAGGCTCTTGCTTGAAACTATTGATAGCCTCCATCTTCTTAGCAGTCTTAGCAGGTGGACAATATCTCTTCAGGAATTTGCTCTTCAAACCTTCCCACGTAGTGATTGAACTAGCAGGTTCATTCCTTAGCCACTTGTTAGCAGCTCCTTTTAGTGAGATTGGGAAGATTCTTAGCATGAGTTGATCGGTATTGACACTTTCTGTAGTAAACAAATCTGCAATCTCCAGGACCTTTTCAACATGCTCATTAGCATCCTCTTGTTCCGTCCCACTGAAAGCATTCTCTCTGAGCTCTTTGAGAAATTGTCCCTTCAACTCAAATTTTGACTTGTCATCAAACTTAGGTCTAGCAACTCCTGAAGTGTAATCAGCACGGGTATTGTTCATGTATTCCTCCATAGTAGTGTTTTCGCCCATTATTTCTGTTTCAACTTCCTCTTTTTCTTCAGAAAAGTAATCAAGCTCGAGTGAACTTGAAAGATCAAAGCTTCTTGTGTTGAAAAGCCTTTTAAGCGAATGTAGGGCTCGTTCAGGATCTTCGAAAGGTTGAATCAAGTTCCTCGTAGAACTCCTGGTCATGCACTTCCTGAAATCAATCACAAAAGCATCAGTAGGGTATGCTCGAGAAAGTAATATATCAGGTAATTAATAACGAAAACGGAATACGAAAAATTAAAGTTACTGATATCTGCAGACGATGCGCCGTATCCAAAAAGTTGGATACGCCGTATCTTAATACGTTAAAATTTAATCAGACTTTTATTCAGAAAATAGATACGCCGCTTTAAATTTATGAATGCGCCGTATCGAATTAATCAATCAAAAATCAATTTATCTAATTAAAATTAAATGCGTCGTATTAACGAAAGTTAATGCGCCGTATTTTCGTTACGTTTAAAAATAAAAGATTTTTGATTCAGTAAGATGCGCCGTATCGACGGAAATCGATACGCCGTATTTGTTTAATAATTCGCAAACTGTTTTTAATTAAAATAATAGATACGCCGTATCTGCGAAAGCAGATGCGTCGTATGGCGTTAATGTTTTAGAAAATTTTTTATCAAAAACAGATACGCCGTATCTACAAAAGCAGATGCGTCGTATTACTTTATCGCTTAGAAAAATTTTCTTATTAAAAACAGATACGCCGTATCTTGGGGAAAAGATGCGTCGTATCGAATTAATTAAACGCGTTGTATTAAAAAAAAATTAAACGCAATACGCCGTATCTGAGAGATCAGATGCGCCGTATCGTTTGATTTAGCACAGTACAACGATAGCAGAACAGAAAAATACGAAAAATAAAAACAAAAAATAAAACACACGAAACAAAAATAAAACACACAAAAATAAAAACAAAAGCAAACAAATAACACACAATACAACAAATATGCAAAATAGTACAATGATGCAATTAATCTAATAAAAAGAAAAACAAATCAAGATACACCACGAGTATTTTAATTAGGTTTTTCTATTAAAATACTAAATCAAATTAACAGATAATAACAATTCACTCCCCGGCAGCGGCGCCAAAAACTTGATGCGCGTGATGTGTCGTTGCGGTTTAGCAGTTTTAATGCCTACTCAAGTTTTAAATTTATATTTAGCCGACTTATCAATAACACACACACTTAACGAGCAGTGTACCCGGTCAGTATGAAGATAATGGTAAGTAGAGTGTCGATCACTAAGAGTGGAACGTATAATCTCGTTAATCTAATTAGTATTTTAATATCCTAACGCAAGGGGGTTTCAGCCTGAGAGACTGGCACAGTTTTGTTTGCAATTAAATAATAAAATAAACAAATAGGTACGAATCAGCAAGTAGCACACACGTACACAGATAGATACTTGAGACAATAAGAGGGCTGTCCTTATGATTAAGTAGATTGTCACTTGTTTTATTGATAGCTTTATATGAAGTGTATGTAATTAACCCTTTCTCGTTGGTCCTATTCTTATCGGCGAGTAAACCCTTAATGACGACTTATGTCTAAAAGTTATTCCTAAGTGATCAATTTAGAAACAACCGTGGGAGCCACACCTTGTCCCGCAGTCGGGTGCCCGCAAGCCACTAATAAACACAGAGGTGGTCAATGCACTAATAAGTAGTAACCAAAGACATCAACATATAAACTTTAATTGATGGGAAAGCAAGTATTAAAGGGAGTGCAATCTTTCCGTTGTCACATTACACAAGCCACCAATCCTGATGAATTAAAGTTTGCTAAAACAATAAAACAAAACTACTTAATGAATTAAATACATGCAGCACCTTCTTACAGCTCTTGTATCTTCGATTTGGGTGTGTCTTGTGCTGCCTTCTTGACTGAATTCGTCCTTCTCTTCTGTTCGGTCTTTAGGTTTTCGAACTTCCGAATCTCTTTAATGCGTCTGGTCTACGGGGTATTTATAGTTTGTGTCTGAGGAAAGATGCGGCGCATCTACTTAAGTAGATGCGGCGCATGTACTTAACTTCGCGTGGGGTCCAAGATTATAATATTCAGGAATATTCGTACACCGCTAGAAGATGCGGCGTAACTCTTTATTAGATGCGGCGCATGTCCGCTTGTATCTTGGATCGTATCTGGTGATATCTTGATAGAGATGCGGCGCATGTTGATAGTGAGATGCGGCGCATCTGGAGCAGAATTGACTTGATCTTGTCCATGTCAGTAGACTTCCACTTTATGTACGTTTTGCTCTATTATTAGTCCATAATCGCTAAGTTTCACCAAATGCTTGTTTTTACCTGAGAATTACAAAAGTAAACGATTAAGTATCAATCCTCATACATAATATAGTAAAACAAGTCAAATTAATAGGATAAATGATAGTAATAAAATGTACTTATTTGAGTTCATCAATAAGTTATCAATTAATCATTCAATATGTCTATGTGTTGTTTGATTCTATCTTGTTCTTGTCTTTTGTTTAACATGTTAGGCTAGATTTATCTTGTGTTTGCTTAGATCTAATGAAACCTAGCTATTGATTATTGGTTATTAGTGTGTTATTAGTTGTATTGGATGATTGTTTATCTATGTTAGGCTTAAGAAAACTGGCTAACTTCCTATTCGGTAACTTGCTTGAACGTCTTAAGAAACATGAACCAAATGCGTACTAAAGGTTTTTATGGTTGTATTTAATGCACAAGCGAATTCTAGTGATCCCATGTTAGGAGCTTCCTAGCCGGCTCGACATAGGAGTGAAGTAGGAGCTTGTAGAGTTGGGGAAGTACGTACGCCACCCCACGATTGGTATTAAGGAATACACCCGTCATCCACGCAACTAATACACACTAATCAACCGGTAAAAGATAGTTAGGGAGTAAGGAAATCTAAGTGAACACATTTCTCTACACATAAGTTTCTCACCAACTTTTTATTTTCAGTTATTTATTTTATTTGCATTTGTAGTTATTTGGGTTAGTTGACTAGCAACTAATTCCGCCCACTCTTTCAAACCCGAGATTTTACTTGCTTTCATAAAAATATAAAAACACAAAAAAGAATCTTCCTCAACCCTTAGACCTATTAGAGTAGTCTTTCATACCTAACGAACACTATTCCCTGTGGAGAACGATCAATCCCCCGTACTTACCACTACACTATACTACATCGGTCAGGTACACTGCCTGGTGGGGTTGTAAGCCTCTTGAGATCCCTCGAGAGGTAAAACCTGTTGTAAGGTTGCAAAACCACGCATCAAGTTTTTGGCGCCGCTGCCGGGGAATAGTTATTGTTTAGGTTGAATTGTTATTTCTATTAGGTCTACTCACTAGATTCCTTTCTAGTGAGATTTTTGTTTTATTTTTCTAGGTTTTCTTTAGTCTATCTATTTTCTTCGTGTCTTTGTTCGTAACCATACCATCCGACATCATGGAAGATGGTAATATCCTTAATCCCAACAACCCACCACCACAACAACCACCACCTCCTAGAGCCCGTACTTTAGGAGAGTATTCCCGTCCTAGCCACCATGGCTATCGAAACACCATTGAGCTCACTCAAGGAGCCAATATATCACACCCTTGCGATCCGACACCATCCGGTTGGTGCAAAGCGGATGCGCATTCCATGGACTTCGATCTGAAGATCCTAATCAACACCTCAAGGACTTTCTTAAAATCGTTGATTCTATAGACCTTGATGTTTCCACTCGAGAGACGACCCGATTGCGTCTCTTTCAATTCTCTCTGCGGGATCAAGCTAGTCAGTGGCTAGAACGTCAACCCGCAGGATCCATCACCTCTTGGGATGATCTCACCACTCGTTTCCTTGCTCAGTTTTTCCCACCGGGAAGAACTACCAAGCTAAGGAATGATATCTTGATGTTCCAACAACGTCAAGGCAAAACTCTCTACGAGGCATGGACTCGATTCAAGGACTTACTCCAAAAAGTCCCTCACCATGGCATAGAACTTTGGCTCCAAGTCCAAATCTTCTATGACCATATCAATCTCTACACAAGGCAAACCATTGATCAATCGGCCGGTGGTAAGCTACGTGATCTAAGTGCGGAACAATCATGGGCTCTCCTAGAGGATCTTGCTCTTTATGACAACGAAAGTTGGAGTGATCCCCGTGATTTGAATAAAACGGTCAAGGCAATATCTTTGCCTTTGAACAATTCAAGCACTTCCGACCGTAGGATCATAGAACTTGAAGACCAAGTCAAGTTTCTCATGAAATCCTACGAGACTCCTAAACCTTCAAGCCAAGTGAACAAAATCACTTCTTCATGTGAATTATGTAGTGGTCCCCACGACACTCGTGATTGCATGGAACTCCCCGAACAAGCTTTTGTGGATTACGTATCCTCGCGTACCGACGGAGCGGGAGACAAGTGGTACACTTTCAAACCCGAGCCAAACCATTACGGTGATACATACAACCCCTCATGGAAAAATCACCCGAACCTTAGGTGGAAACAAAACCAAAACGCACAACAACCCAATTCTTCCAACCCACCTAATCGTTTCCAATCAAGCGGTTCCAACTCGAACCGTACTTTCAACAACAATCCTTCCGGCAATGGTAGTACCAATAACTTTGAAGGATTGATGTCTCAATTTATGGCATCTCAAGAAGCTCGGATAGCTAGATTCGAATCCGAATTCAATCAACAACAAACAGAGATGACCAACAAAATTGACAACTTGTTGAAAGCCCTCAATAACCAAGTGCTATCACCTCCACATAAGGACGCTAGGAACACAAATAGCGGACCCCAAGTAAAGGACCCCTCTTCATCCAAACACGTCCACTTCGTCAACATTGTCACTATTAAACCAATTGATAGGAATGAGGATGATAGTGAACCTAAGGATGAGGATAAGAAAGTCGAGGTTGATAAGGAAGTTAGGACAAGTGAGATTGAAGAAGTAGATGATGATGAGGACTACTTCAATAGGCTACCCACTAAGGAAGAGCGCGCATATCATACAAACTTATTCGATGACCCCGAGACACCATACTTCCTAGGTAGACCAATCATTGAAATAGGCGACCCTTCTAATCTCAACATACCATGCAACATCGGACATTTGCATGTGTGGAAAGCCTACATCGACCTTAGATCACCCATAAACATCATGACTAGAGCCCACTACAACTTGATAATGAAAAATCAACTTGGGTATAGGATGCTCCCTGACAAGGGTTGGATGAGTAACTTCACGGGAAGAGTTAAGGGATTACCGGTTTATGTAGGAAACTTCGCCTATGTCACCGACTTTGTGATTGTAGAAGATATCCGCCCAATAGTCGATGCGTCCTTAACTCAAGTGGTTTTTGGAAAACCATTTGTTGAGGTCTCTAGAATGACTTATGAACCTTCCTTAGGGATAGTTAGATTTAAGGATGAGACCGATGAAGTAAACTACCAAATGCCATATAAGATAGAACAATTCCAACACTTGTCAAATGTTGAGAAGGAGCTCAAGCAAGCGGTCTACTATAGGAATGATGAGGATAGAAATAAAGGAGTAGACCATGTTATGGAAAGAATATTCGGTTTCTACAAGGATTGTTTGAAATTAGGACCGGAATATAAAACCGGGAATGAAAATGGCCTAGGAACCGTGACCGATGATGGAGTCACGTAATGTACGTGACTTTGAGTCTAGCTACAAGACTCGTTAATAAAGAAAAGCGCTTCTTGGGAGGCAACCCAAGCTTTATTTTATTTATTTGCTTTGTGTGTTTATTTGTTTGTTTGTTTGTTTTTATTTGTTTCCGTATGTATGTTTAATTTTTATTCCTATTGATTCATGTTAAAAACTAAATTGTGAAAATGCTTTATTTTGTTTTTAACTTCGTCTTAACTACATATAAAGGTATTTTGCAAAAGTTAAGTGTAAGGGAAATCTAAATCGGTTTATTAGAACACAAATTAACATGAATCGTAATAATAATAAATTAACATACATATTAGTGTGTGTTTGAGTCAAATGCTTGTATCGAGTCATAATGATGTTTTGCAGGATTTCCAGGAAGTAAGGTAAAGGTTTTTCCAGAAATTTTCCGGAAACTTAAAATGAAAATTTTTGTCAGGTCATTTCTGACGGCGTCAGGGTTTATAACCTGACGGCGTCAGATTTAATTTTCAGAAATTTTTGAAAGTTTTGTTTTTAAAAAAGTTTTTATTAAAATCTCCAACTTATAATCTCCAGGAATCTGCAAAGTTATCATTCCACAAGCATTATATCCTTATATATAGATTTTATCCCGCCGATGTTATTCAGGTTTTCGTGTTTGTTTTCTCAGGTTTAACAGGTTATTTTGGACAAGGAAATGTTTTTGGATCAAGCTTATGGCGATGCATTAGTCATGGAGCTTCAACATTACTTTGGAAGAAGATTTAACCGTGTTATTTCATTATCCACCGAGCGAATCAGGGGAGTATTGGATTTCATTCTTTTACTTTATGCTTTTACATCTTGTTATTTGAACATTGGGGACAATGTTCATCTTAAGTGTAAGGGGAGGGTAAAAGTACGATTAGAGAATGCTATTACGCTTGATTTTTGTTTGTTTAATAGTAGATGTGTAATAAAACTGAGAGAAATACTTGTTAAGGTAATTTTAGTGCCAAATTTAAATTTTTTTACAACATATAGGAGTGAAACTTTGATCTTAATGAGCGTCTCACGGATAGGAGTTATATGACTAGCACAAAAACCGTACCACTAAAAAATTTTCCACCCCCAAATATGTGAGGTTCGCCCCTAGAATTGGTAGGAAAAGCATTTATGCTATGATGTGTGTGCCGGTAGCACTTAGATTCTAGAACTTGCGTTAGGACCATTCCGAGGCCACAAGTGAGACTACATTCGTGTAGTTAGATTTACTACATGATAAGAGGCATTAGGATTAACCCATTGTTTTACACCTGTGTTTTTGTTATAATTACATTGGCTACATTGGTCAAGTAATTCTCCCACACCCTTTGCGTTGTACTCATTTTTAGTACACGATACCCCTAGTACACCCCTCAGAGCCTATCTTTTCGTTTCGACCTTTAAGCATTTTACTTAAAGGAAGAATTTGTTACACCCCACTTAAATGTACACCCAAATCGCCTTAGCCTACCTTGTATGCACTCATTTTTAGTGCATTATTGTTACAACATTTGTTTAAACCCAAGTTAATTATCTAATTGATTACATGGTTGCTAAGTCGAGTCATATCCTTGTACATATTGTTTTGGGACGATTGGGACTCATGGGTAAAGTACTAGTGTAATGGAGTAATGGGGAAGAACATCATTTATTACCCCCATATGTGCTAAATATTTTAAAAGTACTCCAAGTTTTTCAATTATCTTAATTCGAGTCATTAGAATAGTTAATTGTAAAGTTATGTAAAAGTTCAAGTGTAAGGGGAATGCGATGCCCCTATGATGTATTATTTTGGATGGTAGGGCAAGAGTGTATGCAAAAAAAAAAAAAAAAAAAATCGAAAAAAAATCAAGAAAAATACAAAAAAATGAGAAAAAGAAAAGTAGAAAAAAACATACGGACTACCATCCCGTTTCATTTTATGTTTATTTTTATGTTTTTGTTATTTTATTTTTTAGCTTAAGATTGAGTCGAGTCTTGGCTTAGCAACATTGTATAGTACATGTAATTGATCAAGATCTTTAACTCGCCACCAGTAAAATATCCTTTATCCAACAAAACCGTGTTTACCTTTTCCCTACACCTAACGTTATAACCCATTTAAAAGCCCTCTTTGATAGTTTATCTTAGGTGCTTACGCCTAGTGGAGGAGGTTTTCGATCCTTTCCCAAGCCTATGGTAATCTATTTGCTATGACAGGTAGTGAGAGATATTATCCGTTTTCATTTATGAGATTTATTTTGATGACACTTGAGAGATGTGAGTATCTAAACACTACTTGTGAGGTGCTAGTTTATAATCTCCGTGCTTATTATGATTAAAGTGGAACGATTATTTATTGTAATTACTTTTATGTTTGCATTAAATGACCCCTAACTTGTATTTTGATTAGAATAAAAGCGCATTTGCTTGAGGACAAGCAAATCTCAAGTGTAAGGGTATTTGATGAAGCGAAAAGTGTACCGCTTTTAAGGGGTCATTTAAGCCCTAAATCGTATTTATTTGATCAAATATTGCCCTAAATCGTTCCTTTTGTCATTTTAGGTACTTTTGAGGAGAAATCTGGAAAAGGAGGCATTTTGGACGTTTTTGGAGCATAAAAGTGAAGAAAACGACAAAGTCTCAAAAATCGGCTAAAAGTTACCCTTGACGGCGTCAGATTTTACTCTGGACAGCGTCATGGCTTGGCAAGAAAAGGTGGACGTGAAATTTACTCATGATAAGCCAGTGAAAATTGCATGTGAATTCTGACGGCGTCACGCTTTAACCTGATCAAGGGCGTCACGGCTTAATTCAAAGAGGGACGGCGTCACGTTCAAGGTCTGACGGCGTCAAGCCTTGATAAGCCAGAACGGATTTTGGAGAGCTAAAGAGGGACGGCGTCAAGAAGGTCATCCGGGAACCCTAAAAGCGGCGAGGTGACGGCGTCACACTCCATAAGGTGACGCCGTCAGATCCAAAAGTCTATATATAGTTTTCTAATTTTTTGTCATTAAGGGGAGGACTTAGTGTGGAATTTTTGGGAGAAAACCCTAAGACGAATTTAGCTTCTTTTTCAAGGCTTTTTGCCTTGAGATCTTCCATGTTACATTGAAAGATAAGTTATCAATTAATCATTCAATATGTCTATGTGTTGTTTGATTCTATCTTGTTCTTGTCTTTTGTTTAACATGTTAGGCTAGATTTATCTTGTGTTTGCTTAGATCTAATGAAACCTAGCTATTGATTATTGGTTATTAGTGTGTTATTAGTTGTATTGGATGATTGTTTATCTATGTTAGGCTTAAGAAAACTGGCTAACTTCCTATTCGGTAACTTGCTTGAACGTCTTAAGAAACATGAACCAAATGCGTACTAAAGGTTTTTATGGTTGTATTTAATGCACAAGCGAATTCTAGTGATCCCATGTTAGGAGCTTCCTAGCCGGCTCGACATAGGAGTGAAGTAGGAGCTTGTAGAGTTGGGGAAGTACGTACGCCACCCCACGATTGGTATTAAGGAATACACCCGTCATCCACGCAACTAATACACACTAATCAACCGGTAAAAGATAGTTAGGGAGTAAGGAAATCTAAGTGAACACATTTCTCTACACATAAGTTTCTCACCAACTTTTTATTTTCAGTTATTTATTTTATTTGCATTTGTAGTTATTTGGGTTAGTTGACTAGCAACTAATTCCGCCCACTCTTTCAAACCCGAGATTTTACTTGCTTTCATAAAAATATAAAAACACAAAAAAGAATCTTCCTCAACCCTTAGACCTATTAGAGTAGTCTTTCATACCTAACGAACACTATTCCCTGTGGAGAACGATCAATCCCCCGTACTTACCACTACACTATACTACATCGGTCAGGTACACTGCCTGGTGGGGTTGTAAGCCTCTTGAGATCCCTCGAGAGGTAAAACCTGTTGTAAGGTTGCAAAACCACGCATCATCTGCTCACTAGGAATGGTCATAAGCAACAAATTTCTTGCTTTCTGATCATTTCTCTTCAGTATCTTCTCTTCATTAGAAACTGGTCCAGTATTTCTTTTCCTAATTGTTTTACCTTCTAGGACAACATCTGAATAGCTTGGTGAAAAAGAATCACCATATATAATGATATCCCAAAGAGTGTAATCTTGGACCATGAAATATTGCTCAATTCTCATCCTCCATAACTCAAACTCATTTGGTTTGATCATGGGCAACTTTGCAGCAACATTTGTTTGAGCATCATGTGCATCCATTTCTGTTTCTTCTAATTCAATTATATCAGCCTGTGCTCTGATACCAACTGAGAGGACCTACGACACACGGTTAAGGTGGTTAAACCTTGTATACTTTGTGTGTAATGATATATTGAGTTTATATGATTAAGTACGCGGAATTTACTTAATCACACTTAGAAGGTTATGTATGTTATGGAAATGGAAGAATTATGTTTGTTACTTAACAATGAACAAAGAAAGTTTATCACTAAACGATTCAATATTATTCAAAATAATACGAGTGATCTTGAATTTATCACTAGGGTTACAAAGACCTTGAATCTTATGTTTCTAGATTTGTGATATATGTTTTCGTTTGTTCTATGTCTTAACAGATATGAGTTTGTAAATTTTTCACATGTACATAATCACTAATCTAAGATCTCTTTTATAGTCCAAGAGATCTCTTACAATATTACTTTAAGTCTAATCAACACTTGTCTTACAAAAGATCAAGTCGAGCTAGCGTATGGAAGTTTATATCTCTCAAGTTATTCAAATGAATTAATGCAAGCACATGCATCAACTTGTTGACTGAGAATATATCTAGATATTATTTTTGCATAAGAGTGACTCATACAAATAATATCTTCTTCGATCTTATCCTTGTAGCAGCTCTATGACTCACTGATCAGCAGTACCATTTACTACCAGCAATACCTTCTTCTTGAACTAGCAGTACCTTCTTGTTCTAGCAGTACCTTGATGTACTAGCAGTACCGTGATCATGAACCAGCAGTACCTTCTTGTTAAAGTATTTTCTCATACTCTAACTTCAGAATATTTAATTCCCAACAATTTCTACGAGTTGTCTACATGGAAATGGTAGCTAGCCATGTCATTTGACAGGTCGCATAAAAATATGGCGTGATCATCAAGTTAAATCGTGAGTTATGGAGCCATTTTTAGGGCGGCTTGGAACTGTTTATATATACAAACACTTAGAATAATTCTAAGTGTTTTCGAGCTTAAGTTATACGTGTAACATGAAATGTTCGTGCGTTCGAATCATGCATGAAATGAAATTTTAAACGTGAGAGTGGTGTGAGAGGTGACTTCTAAGCCTTCCACGATGGAGGCATGTCACATTTGTGTTCTATACATGGTCGTATGTACGTAAATAAATAAATAAAACCTCATACGTTCGAGTGATATAAGTAGATGATGCATGGTGACTTAAACTAACGTGCAAGAACGAAACACAAGATGCAACCCACTTAGCTAAATGCTACTTATACGCTTAATGTATTTAACCCGTTTTACTTGACAAGCTTCCAAGCTGCCACAGAGAACTCCTGGCCTTCTTGGGATATTTTTTTGTGGGTGAGAGAGGGTTAAGATGAGTGTAGTGAGTGTAGGGTAGAAGGTGATGGGCTAGGGTATAATATAGGATAGATATCACACGTTTTCTTTGACTTCAAAGACTTTCAAACTCTATTATTGTTTGCTACTGTTCGATGACCAGTGTTTAGGGTACATAGGTGACATGTTTCTGACCATAAGAGATCCTAGGAAAGATTTTATAAAGTAGGTAAAGCTTATCTTTGTTTTTGAAGTGTGTATGTATTCGATTTGTATTTTAAACATATGTAAAGGTGAGTTTTGCGAGCCACATCACTCACTGCTGTCCTCATGGCTTCCTTAACTTCATAATATGCTAAAACAAGTATTTGGAATGTGTAGGAAAGAGCGTGGGTCAAAACGGTTAAGTTTTGAGGTTTTTATATATATCGAGTTGGGTAAAATGGGACAAACACTTTGGCCTTCAAAACCCCGTTAAAACGTGACATGTTATTCTGAAATTTGGCACATACATAGCCTAGTGGGTGGTGAATGAGAGTGTGTGAAAACATTCGAGTGTCGTGCTTAAAAATTGGGAGAACGAGTCGCATTTTGGAGGAGGTGTGGATGTCGAATCCCAC
Organism: Artemisia tridentata subsp. tridentata; assembly: GCA_021014915.2. Lineage (NCBI taxonomy): Eukaryota > Viridiplantae > Streptophyta > Magnoliopsida > Asterales > Asteraceae > Artemisia > Artemisia tridentata. Next base: position 284,751,000 of record CP139505.1, on the reverse strand, counting down.
GTGAAATAATAAAAAGGAGGAGGTGGGCTTGGGAGTGGGCCTGGTATTCGTGTAATGTGAGATGGTGATGGGCTGGGTGATATTTCTGGCCCATTCGATTTTTATTAGTGAAAGAAAAATATAATTAGTGTATTTGGAATGTGTAATTAGTGAAATCTAAAATTAGTGTAAATGGTGATTTGTGAAATATTAGTTTTTGTGAAATAGTTATGTCCCGTAATACGTGTCGTGAACTAATGTCATTATTTGGTGGATTTTGTGATGACGTGATGTTATGAGGATAATATAATAAGAAAATTTTAAATTTCCCCCTAAAAATGGTGATTAAAATTAATGACATAGATTAATAATAAGTTAAACGTAGTTAATTAAAAGGAATTTTGCAGTTTGCTACATACAGTCCCTAAGTTAAATCTAGGGACTATTTATATAACAGTAAATTACATAAATGTCCCTTCAGTTTACTCATGTTGCAAAAGTAGTCCTTAAAAAGTTACAAAAGTGGTCCCTGCCATTACTCGCGCTTATAAAAACAATCCTAAAGTTAAATCTAGGGACTTTTGTGTAATGAAAAATACATAAATACTCTCTGTAGTTACCATCGATTATAGAAAATCCCTGCCTGCACCACGCAGCGGAGCACGGGTAAAAAAAATCCTTGTTATAGATAAGTATTACTTTCGGTTGCAGTAAATTATTTATTCAGTACTAAAAAAAAACTATAAATCAAGTTACTTGAATGCTTAAAATGAAAGTCATTAAGGTGTTGTTTGGTTTGAGGGTATGGAATGGTTTTGAGTTTGATTTGACATTAATAAATTGTTTGGTTTGAGTTTTCGCTTTATTATATAATAATATTAAATAAAAATCAATTCCCAGTTACATTTTACAAAACAAACAACATTAATACTATCAATCAATTTACTTTTCTTTCAATCTATACCAAATCCAAATCTTATTCTAACCCAATGATCATACCAAACGGGCCCTAAATACTCCTTAGTCATTAAAGAGTAAAACTATTATTCTAGGAAAAAGTAATGTGTGTTATGGATAATTATTAGTGGATGTCCATATAACCCATAATAGGCCCATGACCCATGTTAGCTATTAGGGTTTTTGCCCTAATGTTTGTCTATATATACTCTTTGTAAATCTCATAGTTAATGATCAATAAGAAGAATATTTATTCCCTCAATTCTTGTTCAGAACACGTTATCAGCACGCTCTTACGATGAAATTCACGGTGTTAATACAACCGAAGCAACAAAAAGAAAGTTCACTGATTGCAATGGGAATGCGATTTTGATTTTGTTGATTCAACCAATCATTCTTAAGATAAGTTTTTATCTCCCATATTCCCTTTTATTGAGCAGCTGCCGCCGTTTAGGTTTACATATGTTGGATGAGTAAAATTTATAGTGGCTTAAAAGTATTAGGATAATGATATTTATTTACTATTATTTGTTGGTGCATGAATTAAAAAAAAAAAAAAAAAAAAAAAAAAAAACCATTAAATTTTTCTTTATAGAGAAAACAATGTTAAAAAAAAAATAATAATAAAAAAAAAATAAAAAATAAAATAAAAAATAAAAAAAATCCATCTGATTGTATTTTTCTATAAGATTGTAAAACCCTAAAATTTAAAAACATGTAAAAAGACCAAAATGCCCTTACAATCTAAAACTATGATCAATAAGCTTATAAAAGTACCAAAAGAGTTCCAAACTTTGTGAAATGACCAGGACATGAAATAAAATAAATTCTTTTTCAACATTTGACAATTTTGAAGTCCCAAAATTAGGTGAACACACATGTATGGCCGAAAATTATAATATGTATTATTAAAAGTAAAATTAAACCTTATAATTCAAATAAACCCATTTTAAATACAAGGTAAAATAAGGAAACTATGCAAATTTGATTTGGTCTTATCCTCACACGTTTTTCCCAGCCCATGATCCCAAAATCACGGCACAATCACATTAAAGGCATAACAAACCATCAAACCCTAATTTAACATTGCCGCCTAGGAGAAAACACACACAAAAATCCTTAAAACCTTCATACGATTTTCTGGAAGGGAAGACACATTTTTCTGGTGTTAGTCGTGGTCCAAGGAAGAGTAGAAAAATTGGTTTTGGTCGTGGGAACCACTCGTTTGCTCGCTACCTTTTATTTTGTCATTTGATAGGTAAAATCCCCAAACCTTTGTACGTACCTTCTCGAGTTCATCCATTAATTTTCTCATGTTCCTCACATCATATATGCTCTGTGAAAAATGTCCCTAAGGTCGTGGAGTAGCTGTTGGAGTCGTGGTGATTTTTGTGGTTCGAATTATCCAACCGAGTAGAACAAATTCTTACAGCCAAATCCACACGTTCAAATCTTGGTTTGGTATTTTTCTCGTGCTTTCTATATCATATAAGACCTGTATAAAATATAAAAATCGAACCATGCAAGATCTATATTTTATTTGTGATTTAAATCTTAAAAATGTACATAAATCCTAAATAATTAGATACGAATTTTTGAGGCTTCATATTTATTTTATTTGGACTCTATATGATCATATTAATCTGGGAAAAATGTTACTTCGAATTGTCAAGGCCTAATATAATTATTTTTGATTTATTTATTTAACCGGATTAAAGAAAAATAAAGAAGAAAAAGAAATAAAATATGGTTCGAGCTAGGGTTTAGATTTAGGGCTTGTTTTTAGTCATTAAATGATGATATAATGATAAGATAATTATTGGGTAATGATTTGTATTTTTAGGGTTAGGGTTTTATAAATAAAAAAGTGTTATACGAATGGTATTAAAATGTTTTGGGTGTGTTTTGTAACTTTTAAAACTCAAGGGTTATTTTTAGAACTTAATTTGGGCTGTGTATAATTTGAATAATATATAACTTGAGGGTGCTATTTGTAAAATATGAAAGTTTTGAAATTAAAATGTAAATTGTTAATTATGTGTATTCGAATTGGAATTTAAATAAAATGAGGGACTAAAAGTGTAATTTCTAGAAAATGAAAGGTTTTCAAAGTAAATAATATTATGAAGGGTAAAATGTGTAATTTTGAGTATTTATGGACTTAATATGTAATTATGGTTAATTATTTCATTCGATTTGTATTTTAATTAAGTACAAGGACTAAATATGTAAATTACCGAAAGTTGAGGGCTGTTTGTAACTTAATTATATTGAAGGTAAATTTCTGTAAATTGAAGAAATAAAAGGGACTTGAGGTGTAACATGAATATTGTAAAGGTTAAATTGTAATTATGGAAGTATAAGATTAATTTGTAAATTAATAAAGTAAAGGGGTGTAACTTGTAAATTATGAAACTTGAAGGCTAAATATGTAATTCTGGAAAGTATAAGTGGTTGAATGGTAAAATGATAAGATTTCAAATGTGGACCTTTAACTTTGGTAAATTTGCATTAATAACCCTAAACTATGAAAGATTATCATATTTGATCCTAAATTTGTATAATGAGTTAGAATGAACGTTCCTTCCATAATAAGTTAACAAAAGACTTAACTTAGTTCGTATCACTTGAATATTGAGAAATATGGGAACTTGCTAATTCGGGAAACCTGCTAAAAATAGAAAGTTACTAAATCTGGAAAGTTCTTAAAATGAATAGATAATTGGAAATGGAAATCTGAACTTGAACCCTCTGGTGATTATGTGTTCTTCTTCTCCTTTAGGTGTAAAGAGGGAGAGGTTCTGATTTGTCTCAGTGCTTTCTGCTTTTGTTCTTTTGTGCTTGCATTTGAATAAGGTACAGATACTCTGCCCTTTCTCAGTAAGGGCGTCTTAATCCCTTGATATGATTTCTGATTTGTTTAAGTTTCCCAATCCATTGCTATGTTCCCTTTTTGTTGTGAACCTTTGATATGATTCGTTGCTTTGTAAACCTTGATCTGTTAGACTCTGATTTGGCCTTTGGCATATTATATCTGATACATCTGATCTGAACTGTCTGTTATGAAATATCTACTTTGGACCTTTGGATATGACCTTCTGATTTGATTTGACACCTGACTCTTAGTTTGATACCCGAGCCAAAATTTGTGACCCTAGCCATGAAGGTAACATGGCTTTGTCTGTGATGCACCACTGGCATGACTAGTGTGTAGCCCTAGTGATTTGGTTACACCGTCCCTTTGATTTGGTCTGCATGTGATTGGGTAGGGGCGTATGGATGCATCCTAGATCTGTTCTATTTAGTGGATTTAACTGTATATGATATGATATGATTTGTCTGGTGATTGGTACTGTGTGCTATACATGCCCTTCACATTTCTGAGAGGTCGCTCCTCTATGGTTACTGTACATGATATGATCTGATATGTTTCTGTGCTCGTGGTGGATTACTATCCTATATTATTCTTTCCCTTTTATTGACTGTACCTTATGATACTTCCCATTGCACCATATATTATATCTGTTTCGTTATCATTTAGCTTTGCCATGATTCGTACTTCGTTATCTTTGCTTTGTATATGTATCTGTTCACTGAGCTTTTTAAGCTCAGCCGCACGTTTTCTTTTCGTGTGCGGCAGGTATCTAAGCTAGGAGCTGGGGACTTCTGCTTTGGGATTGAGAAATTAGAGCTTTTGGTTGGAGCTTTTACCTTAGATGACCACCCTTATATTATGACATTTGTTTCGGGATTCTGTTTCTTTTGTTTATTCCATTGGTTTATCTTTATCCTTTGAACTCATGTAATTTGGTTTAAGCCGTGTTGGCTTGATTTTCTTATTGATTTTGGTTTATGGCTTCCGCTGTGTATTATGTATGCTCTGATTTGTCACCGTGATGTGACACCTTTACCCTTGTCGGGTTGGGGTGTTACAATCACGTTCAATACACACAACTTGTTATGATTGGGTTGCATATTATTTTGATATCTATTGACAGTAGTTTTGTTATGTATGCCTAATTTCTTCACTAAATTAACTAGTGTGGTTTAAATCTATATTTGTAAATGATAGTTCATGGCGTGATTGTTTTTTATGCATGTAATATATGTTTTATGCGGTTCTATTATGATTTACTATATGTCTTGCTATTGTAAATTTGATTATTAGCAGGAGAATATTCAGAAACCAAACTTTTTATATAACTCTGTGAAAAATTAAACAGCTTGTAACTTGATTTACGTTAGTTATCGCGATGTCAACCCTTGCATGACTATATTTTAATTTAGTTATGACAGTGAAATTAAATGATATATTCCCATGATATCTTAGTTTTATATAGAAATTTAATTTGCATCTACTATATACGTTGATATGCATATATGAGTCGTATATATTCATGTACTAATTTATTTGAGTTTATTCCATGAATATCGTCGGAAGTAATTATGTTTTGAATTTTGAACACTAAAAACTAATAATAGCATAAATCGTAGTAATATGATTTTATGACTTCAACACTGTTGTTGTCTTGCCCCAAATGGTAAACTTATTTGTATGAAAATATTCTTCAAAACATGATGACAAAGAATATAAGGCATGCAATAAATACAAACAAGGCTATTTATTTGGAACATTTTAAGGCATATATGTGACACAATGTTATGCTACGTATACAACTCGTTATAAAAAGATTATCTGTGATTGTGTAAGATTTAAAATTCGTACATGTACTGGGTCATGTAGTTACTTCTTAACTAATGCGAAGATAAGGCTATTTATGTGGTGATATATGAACAATTAACTTCCATTCCATTGAGAACAATCAAATCTATCTTTGAAGAAAGTGTGTTTGTGTTTTGCATCAACAAGACTTTAATTGTTTATGATCGCATAAATTAACGAGTTTCATTCCCGGCTGCTTGACACGATAAATGAGAACAAGTTTAATTTGAAAAAGACGAATATGTCATTAAAAATATGCATTATAGTTATAACTTATAAGTATGAGAATCATTTTGGTGTAACAATGTCGCATAAGAGCTTATAAGATTTGATATTATCGAATAAAATGATGAGCTTCATCTTTTCCTAGCAAGATCAATCCGCAGTAAATGACAAAATGTGAAAGAAAATAAACGTGTCATTTTGAACATGAAAATTATTTGTGTAAATGTCGGAATTTAATAACCATCTTGTCATCTATGTGTGATTTATGTATCATGTGGTTTTATTTGGTTGCATGCGAGACACTTGATTAATTGATTAATGGCATACTTTATTAGTATAGATTGTGTTTTATTATTTGATAATGTTATGCGCTAATACATGAATAATATATTAGACTATGTGAAAATTATAAAAGTGCTCATATCAATTTGATTGGAGAAATGTGATGTTGTATTAAGATCTCCATATTATTCATGAAAAAGGTGCTATTGAAGCACATGTGGTCATAAATTATATGTTTATGAGCCAAGATTATTTATTGGCAAGACCGGTTGGACCATCCCGGATCAATAATGATGCGAATCCATATATAAGAACCATGAGTTCTTCAAAGTTGATTTGATTAGTTTTATTGTTCTCAATGAAAGTACATTGTTCATGTATCACCACCAAGTTAAGTAAGGACTATATCATATAAAGTTTTGGAAAGAATATGACGGGGATGTATGAAGGCCTATACATCCGCCATGTTGATCATTTTAAATTTTAAAATCGATGCATCGTCAAAATGATCATCAAAGACGCAACTTAAGATTAGCGTGATTAATGGCTCGGCTTATAAAATGCGAGCACGGTTTTCCAAATTAAATTATTAAAAATGGTGGTGAAAACTTCCAAGTATTGGGCGATTATTGGAATAAGTGTTGAACATAAAAGTAGCCCATGTTCATACGCGAATTGCTTTTGTTGAAACGTTTATAAAACGTCTTCAGTTGATTGCAAAGCCAATAATATTGTGAGAACAAAACTTTTAGTTTATGGGGCATGTTATGACATATGAATCGCATCTTGCCAACAATCTATAATGAATCCTCCCCGTTAGAATGGTTTTGGTCACAAACCAAAATTCCCATGTGAGATTTTGTAATTGTGTGATATATAGTAAATACACCACAACACACAAAATGGGATATTTAAATTGATAATTCATTCAGGGGGAGAGAATGAGCAGCGAGAAATATGGAATGAATTATGATATAGATGTTGATCCTCACATTAATGAATATGAACTTAAAGTTCAAGGGACAAATAACATTCCAGATATAGTAAATGCCAGACATATTTAGTGACCTAAAGAAAGTGACTAGATCATATTATGCTGCTATTGCTCCAATTACAATGTGTGTCCCAACAGTAAAATCATTGATTGGTAGTAAGTCTATGGCACGTCTGCAGCGTGATAGACGAATCGATTCCAAATAAAAAGTCCTCGAATGAATAGATAAAATGGAGCAATAAATTAAGATGGTCGAATCGAGGTAATAAAGACCCCATAATAGTCTCTGAAAGAAAAACTAGACATGAAAGGATATTGAAAACCCCGGGTACATGAAAAAAAACTTTGAGATCTCAACAAATGATAGAATATAATGTCTAGTAAAGTGTGGAATCGAAAAGAACTGAAACGACGTCGATAATACTGTATATAATAATGCGCATGATAAATACAAGGTGAGGATCTTGGATATCTACAAGAAGTGTAGTTGTAAAATGAATGGCCAAAGAATATAAAGACGCAAGTAACTAATGAACTATGAAAGTCTCTTATGATGAAACGTGATTATTGGGTGAAATCCGTACACATGAATGTTATGAGAAAGGATATTTAATGTTATGTCTGGCAATATGAGAAATAAGTTGTATGCGTCTAATATTATAAAACAAGAGCTCATTTTTGTTGAGATTCCTTAAGAAATATAGAATGCATGGAACACGTGTCATGATTTAAAATTCTCGAGAATAGTAGTTGATCAAATTGAACCACAGTAAATCAAATATTTCAATATTTTCAAGGTACAAAGGATATGGGTTTATATTTTACTAACCCGTCAAAACAAGTTTAGTTAGTTTTGCAGATGCAGGATATATGTTTAACTTACAATGATCGATCTCAACATGGATATATTGTTACAAGTGGCGAATATTTTTCCTGGCATTTGATAGAGCTAACAATCAAGGCGACTTCATCAAACCATACATAAATTCTGGAAAGGAGATAGCAACTATTGCATGAAGATAATGTAGCATACATTGCTATATTCAAGTAACGTTACATCAAAGGCGACAAGACACTTCTCATTCCAGTGATGATTTCGTTGACCTATTTACAAGATACCAAGTGATGTAGTCATCAGAGGGAGATAATACACGCTGCACTCTTTTTGTCCTTAGTCATGGTTTTGTCCCACTGGGTTTTCCTGGCAAAGCATTCCCTAAGCGTATTAACAATATGGACATCCAAGAGGGAGTGTTATGGATAATTATTAGTGGATGTCCATATAACTCATAATAGGCCCATGACCCATGTTAGCTATTAGGGTTTTTGCCCTAATGTTTGTCTATATATACTCTTTGTAAATCTCATAGTTAATGATCAATAAGAAGAATATTCATTCCCTCAATTCTTGTTCAGAACAATACGTGTTACCAGATTATATGTTTTTTATAATGGAAAATAGTGTCTGTATAGTCGAAAAACAATTGTCTTTTGAAAAAACATAAAATTTAAACAAAACAAAATTAGTAGTTAATTACTGGAAAACAAAATTAGTAGTTAATTACTGCTGTGTTGTTTTTACTTTTTGTAGAATGACTATTTTATCTTAGAATAATTAATTAAATTTCTTCAAAGTTGTATTAATAATCTAAAGTAAAGTTAATATGATAATCTTCATCATACCCCTCTCTAAATTTTTACTCCGATATGCTCTTTTTGCCAAAAGAAAATAGAAAAAATAATAAAATATAGGAGTGTATTATGAGAGTAGAGAGTAGCATTAGAGCAAAAGGTACCCTTGGCTGATGGCTCAAGCCATGATCACCAGCCAACCATGGCTGACGGCGCACGGTACCGCCGGTCGCACCATGGTGGCTGGCGCCGTAGCCACCAGCCCACGCCATCGATTTTTCCTCTTTTTTTTTTTTTTTTTTTTTTTTTTTTTTTTTTTTATTTTTTTTTGCTTTGCTACTTATTCGAATGAAGGACCTGCTTTGCTACTTATTCGAATGAAGTGTTAACTGTGTTTCGTTGAAGGAGTTATAAGGTTGGTGAAATGAAGGACCTGCTATCATTGTTGGAGTGATAAGGCTGCTTTTCTTGTGAAGTTATCATTGTTGAAATATAATTACTGCTATCATTGTTGGGTTCTTCAAAATGGGTTTGTGAAGTTAGACATAAAATATTGCTGGAGTGATAAGGTGTATTGACTGCGTATGAGAATGAGATTAGGGTTAAAGTGTGAGAAAAGTTAAGGTGTGGTATTTAAATCATGATGATTAGGGTTATACTTATTTGGATTTGGGCTTTAATTCCGAAAATTAAGAAATGGGCTGGTTGTTTAAGTGGAACGGGCCTTAATCATATCTAGTGGATTGTAATATATGTGTCACTGTTGAGTGTTGACTTTACCGTAACATTGATTCTTTGCTTGCTGATATATTGAAATTAGGGCATCCTAGAATGATTATAAATTTGGTTGTATTTAGTTTTTTATATTGTTTAATTAAATGTTTGATAATTAACAAGTTTATTAAATAAATGTTCGAACATGTATGTAGTTAATATTGTGTATGTTTTATTTTATGTGAAAAAAAAAAAAAAAAAAAAAAAAAAAAGTGGACGACGGCATCACATTTTCTGGTGCCGTGGGTACCGCCCAGAATGTGATGCCGTAAAATTTCTGATGCCATAGAGATTTTTGCTGATGTGGCAAGGAATTTTGAACCACCCCATTACTCTTAATGACAAAGAAAAAAGGAAGAAAACAACTCCCGCGTGACAAAACCAAAGGACAGACTTCTCCACTTTTACCATCAAATCAAATTAATTTTAATCTCTTTAAACCCATTTTCATTTCAGTGACATACTACAATTCAAGTGTTTCTAATCGTCACAATCTCAATTTGAACCGGGTCTCATCATTTTCGCAAACAAACTAAAGGTCTTTTTTTTTTTTTTTTTTTTGTCTATATAACTTGAAATTAGGGTTTCAATTTCTTATTATGAAAAATCTTAAATGAACTGTGCTTCCTGTATTGAAATATGTTAATTTTAGTGGGTTTTTGTTTATGTGTAAATTAGGGTTTATTTACTATGTTAATTTTAGTATTCATGTTGTTCAGCCGTTCAGGTATGATTTTGACTTTTGAAAGTCATAGCTACTGTTGTAAAAGTTACTAGTTTCATAGGTAATATGTTATATAAAGATTTTTGTGTATCTTTATACAATGCTGATAGTAATCTTGAACTGGCCACGCCAGCCTCGTGACAGGTGTGGCGGTGGGTTCAAACTCTATGGATTAGTCGGCCAAGAGGTCCGAAACCATGGTTACCCAAAAAAAAAACAATGTTGATAATATTTAGGAGCGTGTTCTGTCTGTTTGATTAGTCGTCTTGGTAGTAAGATGTTCATGTATATTATCAAGAATCTAAGCTAAGTGTCATCCAACAATATTGATCATTTGATCCAAGGTTAGAGCATGTTTAGTTTATATATTTGATGTGGGCAGATAGGATTAAGGCTCACTGAATCTATGAATGATAATGTAAATTTGGAGGTGAACAATGTAGACAAATAGCTTAGGTACTTAAGTTTTAAGCTGTATCTATTATCTGTTCGATGCTAGTGTGTGACGATAATAGGGGTAAATGAATTAGCTTGATGTCCCTAGGAGATTACACTAGAAGTCTAGATATATGATGAGTGAGTTTTTTATTTGTGACGTTAAGTGTTATCTGAAATATGTTTTATATATAAGATGATGATGATATTGGTAGTCTTCTGACTCTTCTCATACTTATTCCCATATAGTAAAAAGCCAGGGTCTTGATCTAAAAAAATGTTTGTTTCATTCAAGTAAGGAGATCTGTTTGAAAAGTGCGGATAATGGCATCATTCTGACTTAAAATTGGATCATGAATCGCTGGTTAAGGGAGAAAATTCTTATAGTAAAGTTCGGATTTTTCATATGAATGAACATCACATCCTTAAAATTTTCTAACACCAAAATTTCAGGGCAAAGAACGTGTTCTTCTGTTTTAACCATAAGTTTATGATTTCATCTGAGCATGATATTGTTTATGCACTTATTGTTGTATTTAAGTTTGTATAAAGCTTGTTCTCCTTTTGAATTTATGTCATAAAGACGCAAATTGGAGGTACAACCACCGTTGAACTGACTATTGCTGATTTGGTTTGATAATTTTCAGGTTTGGTTCTCAACTGAAGACGGCTTTCTAATTAAATTTCAAACTTTACACTAAAAATCTTGAAAGAAGATGGAATCAGATGGAAACGATAAGAAGCTGATCGTGAACCAAGTAAGTGTAGGAGGATTCGATAATGAAGTCACAGCAAAGGAGCTGTTGGACTACTTTCGAGAAAATTTTGGAGATGTTTGGAGATGTAGAGTAAAAAAATCTTCAACACCTCCCGAAACTTATCCTGAATATGATGCTGATCTTGACCAAATTAAAAAAGTTAACGACTACAAAAAAGTCAAACCCCACGCCTTTGTGCAGTTTGTTGTTCCTGAATCGGTCGACATGGTTTTAGAAGCTGAAGGAAAAGGTGAACTTGTACTTAAGAACAAAATGTTAAAAGTTACTTTAGGCCCGGAAAACCCCTACAGAATGAACCAACGAAGAAGGAAGGAAATGCCGATTAGGATAGAAAATGTGATTCTTGAAGTTGGGTTATTGAGTAACCCCGATAATTTCGTTGTTGGTTGGAGAGGCACTAAATCTGGGGTTGACTTTCTTGTTGACCCATTTGACTATAGTTGTAAGTTTCTTTTCACTAAAGAAACTCCCTTTTCTTTCAAAGGGACTAAGAATTTTGCAGTGATAAAATGTAACTTTAAAGTCGAGTTTTTAGTAAGGGACGTAAATGTCATTCAAGAGTATGACGGTCATAAAGTGTTGGTTTTTCAGTTAGCATCATCTCCATTGATATTTTATAGAACCGCTGATGATGAAATTGCCATCACGCATCCATCTCAAATGTTGGATGATGATGACCCTTGGATCCGGACCACTGATTTCACGCAAAGTGGCGCTATCGGGAGATGCAACACGTACCGGATTATGATTCGGATTCGAGACGTCCCAAAAGCTGAAAGAGCTTTAGACTTTTTAGAAAAGCAGCGGGTACATATTGAACATGTTAAGACAAAGCTTAAAGTACTAGAAGAACCTGGGTTTGGAACACCGATGCAAGATCCTATATTCTCGATTCATTATGAAGATGGCATAAACTTTAAAACCCTGTTTTTAGTCAACTCTGTTGTGCATCGATGCATCATTAACCAGCATCAATTCACCAAAAGAATCTTTGACTTACTCAGAGGTCAACCTGAGGAAATCAACATCGCGGCTTTGAAGCACATTTATTCATACTACCGCCACACGTTACCCAACGGATTTACCAGTTTAGAAGTAGTTCAAAAATGGTTTTTAAACAACCCAAAACTGATCGAGAAACCGTTAGAACAAAACGATGTAATAGAAGTTAGGAGACTGATCATAACTCCAACTAAAGGCTTCTGTTTACCACCTGAAGTTGAGCTATCAAACCGAGTCCTTCGACATTATCGGGAAGTGTCGGACCGGTTTTTACGGGTCACATTCATGGGACGAAGGTATGGAAACACTAAACAACCACGTTCTCAGTTTCTACCCTGCCCCGATCGTGAAAGACATAACTTCAAGTTTTATAGCACAAAAAACAACAATGTTTCGACGGGTTAAACATATATTAAGCCAAGGGTTTTATGTATGCGGTCGAAGGTACTCCTTTTTGGCTTTTTCAGCTAACCAATTGCGGGACCGATCCGCATGGTTTTTTGCTGAAGATGAGAAGATCACGTGCAAACAAATAATTTCGTGGATGGGGAAATTTAATAATAGAAACATTGCCAAATGTGCTGCCAGAATGGGTCAGTGTTTTTTGTCCACATACGCAACAGTTGAGGTCCCAAGAAACGAAGTTGATTTGAAACTTGAAGATATAGTAAGAAACGACTACGTTTTTTCCGATGGGATCGGGAAAATGTCGCCCGAACTTGCCCTCGAAGTTGCGGAAAAGCTTCAGTTAACTGAAAACCAACCGTGTGCATATCAGATCAGATATGCGGGTTGTAAAGGTGTTGTCGTTTGGTGGCCTGATAAGAAAGGAGATAATATTAAGCTATCTTTGAGGCCGAGCATGAACAAGTTCGAGTCTGAACACACAATTCTTGAGATATGTTCATGGACACGTTTACAGCCTGGGTTTTTAAATCGACAGATTATTACTTTACTATCGGCATTAGAGGTTAAAGATGAGATCTTTTGGGATATGCAAATGAAGATGGTGATGAATCTGAACCAAATGCTTGTCGATACTGATGTGGCATTTGATGTAATAACCGTTTCGTGTGCCGAGAGTGGGAACACAGCATCTGTCATGTTGGCTGCAGGTTTCAAACCGCAAACCGAGCCACACCTTCGGGGAATGTTAAGTAGCATACGAGTTGCACAGCTCAAAGACTTACGTGAAAAATCAAGAATATTTGTGCAGGACGGAAGGTGGTTGATGGGCTGTTTGGATGAGCTCGCTGTACTCGAGCAGGGTCAGTGTTTTATTCAAGTATCAAACCCATCCGTTGAGAACTGTTTTGCCAAACACGGGCCGAGATTTTTAGAAACAAAGAGGAATTTGACGGTGATTGAGGGTTATGTGGTGGTTGCTAAGAACCCGTGTCTTCATCCGGGTTATGTGCGGGTTTTGAAGGCGGTGAATGTACCAGGTCTCGAGCATTTGGTTGATTGCTTGGTATTTCCTCAGAAGGGAGACCGTCCACACACGGATGAAGCTTCTGGAAGTGATCTTGATGGTGATCTTTATTTTGTTACGTGGGATGAACATCTTATACCACCTAGCAAACAAAGCTGGCCGCCAATGGAGTATACTGCTGCTGAAGCTAAAGAGTTACCACGTGATGTTCGACACTCGGTAAGGCTCGTTCAATCAATTTACGTTATGACCATTTTAACCCTCCTGCATGCTAGTTCTACACATGTTAGAAATTTGTTGTGGTTTTGTGATGTAAGTCAAACAGAGATGCATTTTTGACTTTAAGGGTCAAAGAAAGCGGTCTCCAAACATTTAATATGATACTGTATGAATTTTGTCAAAAATGAAAAAATTATTTTTACTCGGTTTCTTGATATGAAGTTCTACACTATAATTTAGTAATTTTTTGTCAACCTATTTTAACCTTCTTGTTATCATGATTAGAAATTTAGAATGGAAGGCGCAGGTGGTTGTGTATTGTGCCAAAACAAATAAGTCATTTCGTGTTTCTTTTCTTTCTTTGTTATTGCCTTAGTTTGGTTGAGTATCTTTGTTGTTAATGTCTTAGTCATTTCCTGTTAGCTTTCTTATAATTGACCCATTAGAGAAGAAAATAACCTAAAACTTGATGCTTTTATGGGTTTTAAGAGTTTGATTACTTTAAGCATACTGTTATTATTAGACTTTTGTTGCATTCCATGTTTTCATGGGTATTGTGGAAATATTTCAAGGCAAAAAACATCCATTAATCTTGTAAAAGCTTCCACGGTGAACTATCTTTTTATAGATTTCGAGTTTGCTCTATGTTTCGTTTTTTGTTGCTTTCTGATTTCCCCGCTTTTCAACAAAAGAGCTGAATTTTGACTTTGAGTGTTAAACAAAGCAGTCTCCCAATTAATTTGACCCTTTAAAGTCCAAACCACAATCTTCTTAATGGGTAGTAATATTTTTTAGCATGATTGGAACAGTTTAACTGTAAAGTCATGGAAAAAGCTTGATTTTTTATTTCAGTTTTTGGTTTTAAGTATCTAAGCATATGTTGTTACCTTTTTATCCAACAGGACATAATTGATTTCTTCACGAAGAACATGGTGAATGACAGTCTTGGTACAATTTGCAATGCTCATGTAGTCCATGCTGATATGAGTGATTGCGGAGCCCTTGACGAAAAATGCATCAAACTCGCAGAACTCGCAGCTATCGCCGTTGATTTTCCAAAATCCGGAAAAATCGTCAACATGCCACCTAATCTCAGACCAAAACTTTACCCAGACTTCATGGGCAAAGAAGATTTCCAAAGTTACAAATCCAATAAAATACTCGGAAAATTATACCGACAAGTTGAAGACTGTTTCAACACCGACATCACACCGTCTTCTGAGCTTCAAATCGACCCATTACTCGTACCATATGACAAAGATCTCGAGGTTAACGAAGCTGCCGATTTTGTAAAGGATGCGTGGGATTGTAAACTATCATATGATAGACAATTAAATGGGCTTCTTGGACAATATCAAGTGTCCAGTGAAGAAGAAATAGTCACGGGTCATATTTGGTCAATGCCAAAACACAGCAGTAAAAAGCAAGGTGAGATGAAGGAAAAAATTAAACATGCTTATAGTGCATTAAGGAAAGAGTTCAGGAAGGTGTTTGACCATCTAGGTTCCGAGTTTGACCAGATGTCTGAAGAAGAGAAAAACGTGATTTATGAGAAAAAGGCGTCAGCTTGGTATCAAGTTACTTATCATCCTGTTTGGGCAGAGAAAGCATTGAAGTTGCAAGCACCAGATAGCAAGGGCAAAATGTTAAATCTGAGTTTTGCGTGGATTGCAGCTGATTATCTCGCTCGAATCAAGATTAAATGTAGAGGAGCGGGAGATAAAAATTCCCAGAAGCCGATTCATTCACTTGGACGGTACCTTGCTGACAGGATGTGATTCCTTTGAAGCTTTTGGCTGCACGGCCACTCTGCCATATGCCCATATCTCAACTTGGGTTTCATTTGTTTATTTGATGATTTGAACTTTGAAGTCACCATTGATATAGTTTAGGTGGTTCCTATCTTCTAAACTTTTCTGAATGTGTTTTATTTTTATTTATTTACTACCTAACTAAGCATCAACTTTGTAGCTTTTCATTTGGAACTTATCATGTTCGTGATCTTGCAATTGTTGGAATCCAGTTCCGCTTGCGAGTTTTCTATCTATTTCTTAAACAGCTTCTTGGGCTGCAGATTGATACAATAGTAATCTGTGTAGAAGTTTAAATGTTTATTGTAAAACCAACCATTGGTTGGAGATTTTAATAGCGGTGTACGAGGGGTAGAAAGGTAATTTGGAGGGCTCGGATTGCTGTCATGGTAAAACAGGTTGATCAACAACGCAGACATGGTGTATGAGGGGTAGAAAGGTAATTTGGAGGGCTTGGATTGTTGTCATGGTAAAACAGGTTGATCAACAACGCAGACATGGTGTATGAGGGGTAGAAAGGTAATTTGGAGGGCTTGGATTGTTGTCATGGTAAAACAGGTTGATCAACAACGCAGACGTGGTGTATAAGGGGTAGAAAGGTAATTTGGAGGGCTTGGATTGTTGTCATGGTAAAACAGGTTGATCAACAACGCAGACGTGGTGTATAAGGGGTAGAAAGGTAATTTGGAGGGCTTGGATTGTTGTCATGGTAAAACAGGTTGATCAACAACGCAGACACTGTGTATGAGGAGTATAAAGGTAATTTGGAGGCTTGGATTGTTGTCATGGTAAAACAGGTTGATCAACAACGCAAACGCGTTTCTTTGTGTAATCAATAGTTCAATACTAATTTATAGGATAATATTCGAGTAATCAAGAGTTTTATGACAATTTTAACTTCAACTGTATTTACCACTTAGGCGTGTTTGGATTAGCTTATTTGAAACAACATATCTAGTCTAGTTTCAAAGATCAAAAATCATTTCTTCACAAATAAGCTAACAAATATTTACCGAGAGAGTATTCTTCTTCCAAGGCCTGTAAGTGTTTGAGTAAGCTTACGTTTGACTAACCTTTGTAAGTAGTTGTTGGCTTATTGTGTTATCAAAACACAATACCGATAAATTTATTAGCTTTTTCCTTCAAAAAAGAAGTTATAAACCTACCTTATTAGTTTTTGGAAAATGGTAATCTTCCTAGTTTGTATTCTTACTTATATCTTCCTAATTCTAGGATGAAGACAAGTGGTAAAATGTATGAATACGAACAAGAATGATACATGATGAATAACATTTGTCAAAATAATTTTATTCATATTAACAAGTTGTGTAATATCAATTGGGGTTTAGCCATCCCACATAGAGCTATGAGGAAAAGTAGCTACAAGATGTTGAGTTTAAAAAGTAAGGGAATGATACCATAACGAGTAGGCTATTTGATGTTTTCAAAGGTTTTCTTTTTGTGACTCTCTTAGCATGTATCTACTTTTATGCAAAAAAAATGAAACATTATTGTCGTTTTTGTAAAAAAATTTGTCTCGGTGTATTCCTTATGCATTTGGGCTCTATTAGGGACTATTTTTGCAATTTACCCTTATTTTAAATTAATTTTATAAACACAATAGTCATCCAAAAGACTCGATAAAGTAGGCACATGGGCTTACTTTTCATTTCTACTTGATAAAGAGAATAAAAATACATTTGCTCGAGAAGTTGGGAAGAGACCAAATTCCAAGGTGTTTGGCGGCAATTTAATGAGTATGAACAGTTAAACGACAATACTAACCTCATTGATGTGGCAATTAACAAGAAAAATAACGAAAGTTTGCAAATTTAGCCATTTAGGTCATGTCGCATTGATATCACAAGGTGTTTGGTGGCAATTTAATAAGTATGAACAGTTAAATAACAATACTACCCTCATTGACGTGGCACTTTACAAGAAAAATAACGAAAGATAGCAAAAAGTAGCTCTCGTTGGCTGTTTTGCAAAAAAAATGAAACATTAATGTCGTTTTTGCAAAACTTTTTGTCTCGGTGTATTCCTTACGCATTTGGGCTCCTTTAGGGGCTATTTTTGCAATTTACCCTTATTTTAAATTAATTTTATAAACACAATAGTCATCCAAAAGACTTGATAAATAGGCACATGGGCTTACTTTTCATTTCTACTTGATAAAGAGAATAAAAATATCTCTGCTTGAGAAGTTGGGAAGAGACCAAATTCCAAGGTGTTTGGCAGCAATTTAATAAGTATGAACAATAAAATGAAAATACTACCCTCATTGACGTGGCAATTAACGAGAAAAATAACGAAAGTTTGCAAATTTAGCCATTTAGGTTATGTCGCATTGATATCACAAGGTGTTTAGCGGCAATTTAATAAGTATGAACAGTTAAATGACAATACTACCCTCATTGACGTGGCACTTAAAGAGAAAAATAACGAAAGATAGCAAAAAGTAGCTCTCGGTGGGTGTTTTACAAAAAAAATGAAACATTATTGTCGTTTTTGTAAAAATTTTTGTATCGGTGTATTCCTTACGCATTTGGGCTCCTTTAGGGACTATTTTTGCAATTTACCCTTATTTTAAATTAATTTTATAAACACAATAGTCATCCAAAAGACTCGATAAAGTAGGCACATGGGCTTCCTTTTCATTTCTACTTGATTGAGAGAATAAAAATACCTTTGCTTGAGAAGTTCGGAAGAGACCAAATTCCAAGGTGTTTGGCGGCAATTTAATAAGTATGAACAGTAAAATGACAATAGTACCCTCATTGACGTGGCAATTAACAAGAAAAATAACGAAAGTTTGCAAATTTAGCCATTTAGGTCATGTCGCATTGATATCACAAGGTGTTTGACGGCAATTTAATAAGTATGAACAGTTAAATGACAATACTACCCTCATTGACGTGGCACTTAACGGGAAAAATAACGAAAGACAGCAAAAAGTAGCTCTCGATGGCTGTTTTGCAAAAAAAATGAAACATTATTGTCGTTTTTGCAAAACCTTTTGTCTCGGTGTATTCCTTATGCATTTGGGCTCCTTAAGGGGCTATTTTTGCAATTTACCCTTATTCTAAATTAATTTTATTAACAAAATAGTCATCCAAAAGACTTGATAAAGTAGGCACATGGGCTTACTTTTCATTTCTACTTGATTGAGAGAATAAAAATACCTTTGCTTGAGAAGTTGGGAAGAGACCAAATTCCAAGGTGTTTGGCGGCAATTTAATGAGTATGAACAGTTAAACGACAATACTACCCTCATTGACGTGGCAATTAACGAGAAAAATAACGAAAGTATGCAAATTTAGCCATTTAGGTCATGTCGCATTGATATCACAAGGTGTTTGGTGGCAATTTAATAAGTATGAACAGTAAAATGACAATACTACCCTCATTGACATGGCAATTAACGAGAAAAATAAAGAAAGTTTGCAAATTTAGCCATTTAGGTCATGTCGCATTGATATCACTAGGTGTTTAGTGGCAATTTAATAAGTATGAAAAGTTAAATGACAATACTACCCTCATTGACGTGGCACTTTACGAGAAAAATAACGAAAGATAGCTAAAAGTAGCTCTCGTTGGCTGTTTTGCAAAAAAAATGAAACATTAATGTAGTTTTTGCAAAACTTTTTGTCTCGATGTATTCCTTACGCATTTGGGCTCCTTTAGAGGCTATTTTTGCAATTTACCATTTTTTAAATTAATTTTATAAATACAATAGTCATCCAAAAGACTTGATAAAGTAGGCACATGGGCTTACTTTTCTTTTCTACTTAATAGAGAGAATAAAAATACCTTTGCTTGAGAAGTTGGGAAGAGACCAAATTCCAAGGTGTTTGGCGGCAATTTAATAAGTATGAACAGTAAAATGACAATACTACCCTCATTGACGTGGCAATTAACGAGAAAAATAACGAAAGTATGCAAATTTAGCCATTTAGGTCATGTCGCATTGATATCACAAGGTGTTTGGCGGCAATTTAATAAGTATGAACAGTTAAATGACAATATTACCCTCATTGACGTGGCACTTAAAGAGAAAAATAACGAAAGATAGCAAAAAGTAGCTCTCGGTGGCTGTTTTGAAAAAAAATGAAACATTAATGTCGTTTTTAAAAAAAAATTTGTCTCGGTGTATTCCTTACACATTTTGGCTCCTTTAGGGACTACTTTTACAATTTACCCTTATTTTAAATTTATTTTATAAACACAATAGTTATCCAAAAGACTCCATAAAGTAGGCACATGGGCTTAATTTTCATTTCTACTTGATAGAGAGAATAAAAATACCTTTGAGTGAGAAGTTGCGAAGAGACCAAATTCCAAGGTGTTTGGCGGCAATTTAATAAGTATGAAAAGTAAAATGACAATACTACCCTCATTGACGTGGCAATTAACGAGGAAAATAACGAATGTTTGCAAATTTAGCCATTTAGGTCATGTCGCATTGATCTCACAAGGTGTTTGGCAGCAATTTAATAAGTATTAACAGTTAAATGACAATACTACCCTCATTGACGTGGCACTTAACGTGAAAAATCACGAAAAATAGCAAAAAGTGGCTGTCGGTGGCTGTTTTGCAAAAAAAATGAAACATTATTGTCGTTTTTGCAAAACCTTTTGTCTCGGTGTATTCCTTATGCATTTGGGCTCCTTAAGGGGCTATTTTTGCAATTTACCCTTATTCTAAATTAATTTTATTAACAAAATAGTCATCCAAAAGACTTGATAAAGTAGGCACATGGGCTTACTTTTCATTTCTACTTGATTGAGAGAATAAAAATACCTTTGCTTGAGAAGTTGGGAAGAGACCAAATTCCAAGGTGTTTGGCGGCAATTTAATGAGTATGAACAGTTAAACGACAATACTACCCTCATTGACGTGGCAATTAACGAGAAAAATAACGAAAGTATGCAAATTTAGCCATTTAGGTCATGTCGCATTGATATCACAAGGTGTTTGGTGGCAATTTAATAAGTATGAACAGTAAAATGACAATACTACTCTCATTGACATGGCAATTAACGAGAAAAATAAAGAAAGTTTGCAAATTTAGCCATTTAGGTCATGTCGCATTGATATCACTAGGTGTTTAGTGGCAATTAAATAAGTATGAAAAGTTAAATGACAATACTACCCTCATTGACGTGGCACTTTACGAGAAAAATAGCGAAAGATAGCAAAAAGTAGCTCTCGTTGGCTGTTTTGCAAAAAAAATGAAACATTAATGTCTTTTTTGCAAAACTTTTTGTCTCGATGTATTCCTTACGCATTTGGGCTCCTTTAGATGCTATTTTTGCGATTTACCATTTTTTAAATTAATTTTATAAACACAATAGTCATCCAAAAGACTTGATAAAGTAGGCACATGGGCTTACTTTTCTTTTCTACTTAATAGAGAGAATAAAAATACCTTTGCTTGAGAAGTTGGGAAGAGACCAAATTCCAAGGTGTTTGGCGGCAATTTAATAAGTATGAACAGTAAAATGACAATACTACCCTCATTGACGTGGCAATTAACGAGAAAAATAACGAAAGTATGCAAATTTAGCCATTTAGGTCATGTCGCATTGATATCACAAGGTGTTTGGCGGCAATTTAATAAGTATGAACAGTTAAATGACAATATTACCGTCATTGACGTGACACTTAAAGAGAAAAATAACGAAAGATAGCATAAAGTAGCTCTCGGTGGCTGTTTTGCAAAAAAAAATGAAACATTAATGTCGTTTTTAAAATAAAATTTGTCTCGGTGTATTCCTTACACATTTTGGCTCTTTTAGGGACTACTTTTACAATTTACCCTTATTTTAAATTTATCCAAAAGACTCCATAAAGTAGGCACATGGGCTTAATTTTCATTTCTACTTGATAGAGAGAATAAAAATACCTTTGAGTAAGAAGTTGCGAAGAGACCAAATTCCAAGGTGTTTGGCGGCAATTTAATGAGTATGAACAGTAAAATGACAATACTACCCTCATTGACGTGGCAATTAACGAGGAAAATAACGAATGTTTGCAAATTTAGCCATTTAGGTCATGTCGCATTGATCTCACAAGGTGTTTGGCAGCAATTTAATAAGTATTAACAGTTAAATGACAATACTACCCTCATTGACGTGACACTTAACGAAAAAAATAACGAAAAATAGCAAAAAGTAGCTGTCGGTGGCTGTTTTGCAAAAAAAATGAAACATTATTGTCGTTTTTGCAAAACCTTTTGTCTCGGTGTATTCCTTATGCATTTGGGCTCCTTTAGGGGCTATTTTTGCAATTTACCCTTATTTTAAATTAATTTTATTAACACAATAGTCATCCAAAAGACTTGATAAAGTAGGCACATGGGCTTACTTTTCATTTCTACTTGATTGAGAGAATAAAAATACCTTTGCTTGAGAAGTTGGGAAGAGACCAAATTCCAAGGTGTTTGGCGGCAATTTAATATATGAACAGTAAAATGATAATACTACCCTCATTGACGTGGCAATTAACGAGAAAAATAACGAAAGTTTGCAAATTTGGCCATTTAGGTCATGTCGCATTGATATCACAAGGTGTTTGGCTGCAATTTAATAAGTATGAACAGTTAAATGACAATACTACCCTCATTGACGTGGCACTTAACGAGAAAAATAACGAAAGATAGCAAAAAGTAGCTCTCGGTGGCTGTTTTACAAAAAAAATGAAACATTTTTTGCAAAACTTTTTGTCTTGGTGTATTCCTTACGCATTTGGGCTCCTTTAGGTACTATTTTTGCAATTTACCATTTTTTTTTAAATTAATTTTATAATCACAATAGTCATCCAAAAGACTTGATAAAGTAGGCAAATGGGCTTACTTTTCATTTCTACTTGATAGAGAGAATAAAAATACCTTTGCTTGAGAAGTTGGGAAGAGACCAAATTCCAAGGTGTTTGGCGGCAATTTAATGAGTATGAACAGTTAAACGACAATACTACCCTCATTGACGTGGCAACTAACGAGAAAAATAACAAAAGTTTGCAAATTTAGCAATTTAGGTCATGTCGCATTGATATCACAAGGTGTTTGGTGGCAATTTAATAAGTATGAACAGTTAAATGACAATATTACCCTCATTGACGTGACACTTAAAGAGAAAAATAACGAAATATAGCAAAAAGTAGCTCTCGGTGGCTATTTTGCGAAAAAAATGGAACATTAATGTCGTTTTTGCAAAACTTTTTGTCTCGGTGTATTCCTTACGCATTTGGGCTCCTTTAGGGGCTATTTTCGCAATTTTCCATTTTTTAAATTAATTTTATAAATACAATAGTCATCCAAAAGACTTGATAAAGTAGGCACATGGGCTTACTTTTCATTTCTACTTGATAGAGAGAATAAAAATACCTTTGCTTGAGAAGTTGGGAAGAGACCAAATTCCAAGGTGTTTGGCGGCAATTTAATAAGTATGAACAGTAAAATGACAATACTACCCTCATTGACGTGGCAATTAACGAGAAAAATAACCAAAGTTTGCAAATTTAGCCATTTAGGTCATGTCGCATTGATATCACAAGGTGTTTGGCGGCAATTTAATAAGTATGAACAGTTAAATGACAATACTACCCTCATTGACGTGGCACTTAAAGAGAAAAATAACGAAAGATACCAAAAAGTAGCTCTCGGTGGCTGTTTTGCAAAAAAAATGAAACATTAATGTCGTTTTTTTTTAAATTTTGTCTCGGTGTATTCCTTACGCATTTTGTCTCCTTTAGGGACTACTTTTACAATTTACCCTTATTTTAAATTAATTTTATAAACACAATAGTCATCCAAAAGACTCCATAAAGTAGGCACATGGGCTTAATTTTCATTTCTACTTGATAGAGAGAATAAAAATACCTTTGAGTGAGAAGTTGCGAAGAGACCAAATTCCAAGGTGTTTGGCGGCAATTTAATAAGTATGAACAGTAAAATGACAATACTACCCTCATTGACGTGGCAATTAACGAGGAAAATAACGAATGTTTGCAAATTTAGCCATTTAGGTCATGTCGCATTGATCTCACAAGGTGTTTGGCAGCAATTTAATAAGTATTAACAGTTAAATGACAATACTACCCTCATTGACGTGGCACTTAACGAGAAAAATAACGAAAAATAGCAAAAAGTAGCTGTCGGTGGCTGTTTTGCAAAAAAAATGAAACATTATTGTCGTTTTTGCAAAACCTTTTATCTCGGTGTATTCCTTATGCATTTGGGCTCCTTTAGGGGCTATTTTTGCAATTTACCCTTATTTTAAATTAATTTTATAAACACAATAGTCATCCAAAAGACTTGATAAAGTAGGCACATGGGCTTTCTTTTCATTTCTACTTAATAGAGAGAATAAAAATACCTTTGCTTGAGAAGTTGGGAAGAGACCAAATTCCAAGGTGTTTGGCAGCAATTTGATAAGTATGAACAGTAAAATGAGAATACTCTCCTCATTGACTGGCAATTGACGAGAAAAATAACAAAAGTTTGCAAATTTAGCCATTTAGGTCATGTCGCACTGATATCACAAGGTGTTTGGCGGCAATTTAATAAGTATGAATAGTTAATTGACAATACTACCCTCATTGACGTGGCACTTAAAGAGAAAAATAACGAAAGATAGCAAAAAATAGCTCTCGGTGGCTGTTTTGCAAAAAAAATGAAACATTACTGTCGTTTTTGTAAAAAAAAAGTTGTCTCGGTGTATTCCTTACGCATTTGGGCTCCTTTAGGGACTATTTTTGAAATTTACCCTTATTTTAAATTAATTTTATAAACACAATAGTCATCCAAAAGACTTAAAGTAGGCACATGGGCTTACTTTTCATTTCTACTTGATAGAGAGAATAAAAATACCTTTGCTTGAGAAGTTGGGAAGAGACCAAATTCCAAGGTGTTTGGCGACAATTTAATAAGTATGAACAGTAAAATGACAATAGTACTGATGACGTATAGTCCGCACTCGGGTCACGAACCCGACCAATACTCAAGCCCATCACGCGTGGGCTATCACGATAAAGATTTGGGCTTACAACGGTCCAAATCCGAAATCTATTATTGGCCTTGATATAGGATCTCTTATTTACGGGATAAGGATCAATGGACCGAATTAGGAGGGATACGCAGAAGTGTAAGGAACACGAAACTAACAAGGATTTCGTTTGTATATAAAGGGCATCTCGTCTCTCATTAAAGGTATCATATCATAACCCTAACTCTTCATTAAAACCCTAAAACCGATTACTTACTCTCACGCCGGAGGATAATCGTGGGAGACAATCCCACGATAAGCCTAACGGTGTTTTCTGTTCTCTTAGTGCGCAGGTCTCAAGCATTAAGATCCAATTGATACGGGAACAGGAATCCAAACAAGGAACGCCCAACTTTTGTATCAACAAGTGGCGCCATCCGTGGGACCATACACTAAGAACTTTACTAAGAACTAGAATGACAAAGCACGGAAACCTAAATCAGCGGACTCCGCAGGCGAAGAAAACGCATGGCGACCTACAGGGGCAGAAGCAGCAAACTGATTCAGCCCCTAAGCAGGCCTCTGGAACAACCAGTGCGCCTAAAAACCAAGGATCATACTCAGATCTGGCCTTTACTACAGTAGAACCGCTCACAAGGACTACCCATGCTACTACAACAACCACTAGCGCGGAAGATCTACAGCGCACTCCTTTCACCATGCCAGAATTAGACCTCACTGAGCCGCCAAATGCGCCTATCCGAAACAAGGGTCCTGATTTGGAAATAGACATCCTCGTGCTAGAAGGAGTTACGCCTGAACTAGCGCCAAGTGATTTCGTGTCTCAAAACTATGAAACCTTGGCTGCGCTTATGCGAGAGGAAGCGAAAAAGAGGTCAAGCCAGAGTCTGCAAGCCCGGCTCAACTTCGACCCTGAGCATGAAGCATCCCCACCGCGCTACCGAAAGGAAAGGCGCGAGAAGGATAGCCGCCGACACCCAGTATTTACTAGGATCGGAAGGAAAGTTGTGGATGATGAAGCAGCCGACTTGCAGTATCCGGAGGAGCATGAAGACGATGGACGGCGCACCAATGTTCACACTAGGCTTGGCAGTCGCAGGATTCACGATAGACTTGGGCGACGGTGCTCCCCAAGCGAAAGCCCTTCAAGCTCGGATTCCGAGGATAGTCGGCGCAAGCGCCGCAAAAGAGTAAGCTCATCCTCAAGTGACTCCTCGGACAACGAGGACGAAGAAACAGGACATTGGAAGTCCAGGAGAAGATACCGCGACCAGGAGGACGAAGATATGTCTCGTCCCTGGCGCCGCCAAAATGTTGACGCATTCACTCGGCACATCAGTGATTTTTCAGAAGATAAGAGAAGGCGCATGCCCGCTAATGTTAAAACTTATGATGGGACAGGTGATCCTGACGACCACCTAAAAATTTTCGAATCAGCAGCTACCATCAAAAATTGGCCACAACCTGTGTGGTGCCACATGTTTAATTCTACATTAGTAGGGAATGCGCGAAACTGGTTCAGTAAGCTTCCACGTAGAAGCATCGATGGGTTTGAAGAGTTGCGGAAGGCGTTTCGTTTGAACTTTACTCAGAGGAAGAAGTGCGCCAAGAACCCTGTCGAACTCGCTAGGGTAAAACAGCGCCAAGGGGAATCCACAAGCGCTTATGTGGAGCGCTATAAGGACGAATGCATACATGTCAAGGCATGCCCCGAAATACTAAAAATCTCAGGGTTTATGAACGGAATCAATAACCCATAACTTATCAAAAAGTTAAATGATAGGGTTCCCCAAACCTTTGACGAACTTATGAAGTGCACGAGGTCCTTCATCCAAGGAGAAGCCGCCGCTGCGGATAGCAAGAAAGGCTACTCAAACTATAGGTCACAAGAACAGCCCAGGAGACAATCCAATGACCAGAGTAGCAATCGTAACAAAAGCTACCGCAGTCAGGGGGGCGGACGAGAGAATGACAAGTATACCCCACTAACGAAGACTCCAAAGGAGATATTTGCGACGGAAAGCGCGAACTTTCTGAGACCCCCACCAATGCGCACCCCAGAAGATCGGCGCGTAGGGAACGGATACTGCGAGTATCATGGACAGAAGGGCCACACCACCAATGAGTGTGTCCAATTGCGCCAACTAATCGATAAGCTAGTAAAAGAAGGCAGATTGGACCATCTAGTTAAGAACATCAAGGATGGGAAAGACAAACAGAAGACCGGGAGCAAGAAAGAAGCACCTAAGGACAAGGCTGACACAATCTACATGATACAATCATGGCAACGAAAGACTAGGCAAAAGGTCAGCCAGAAATTTTCTCATGGAAGCGAAATCTCTTTCCCCACCTTGGTTGCGGACAACGCAGTGGTGGAACCACTCACCATCGAGATAAATACAGGGGGTCATGATATCCACCGCATGTATGTTGATGGAGGGGCATCAGCAGACATAATGTATGAGCATTGTTTCAAAAGATTGCGACCTGAGATACAAAGACAGTTAAGCCCGGCCACGACGTCGTTGACTGGCTTCACGGGAGAAAAGATATGGCCCATGGGACAACTACGACTACTAGTTGTTGTTGGTAATAAGGAACACTCCACGACAGCCTGGATGAATTTTATGGTGATCAGATCTCCTTCGCCATACAATGGCATTATCGGAAGACCAGGAATTTCGGCCATACGCGCAGTACCGTCCACAGCACATGGGATGCTCAAATTCCCGGTAGAAGGCGGCATTGTCACCATCTACAATAACGCCGCGCCACCTAGAGAGTGTAACACGATTACATGTGAGACGACGCACACCCCAGAACAGAGCGCAGCTAAAGTATCAAACCTGAAGGTCGCAATTCATCCTGATTACCCGGAGCAAGAAGTATCGATCGGGGGATCGCTGTCTGATAAAGGCAGATCTGCCGTGTACGCACTCTTGCAAAAGAAACTGGATATCTTCGCATGGGAACCAAAGCACATGACTGGTGTGCCACGCTCGATTGTAGAACACAAGTTGAAAATCCGACAAGGATACTACCCAGTACGGCAGAAAAAGCGCGGCCAGGCTCCAGAGCGCGCAAAAGCCATTCTAGAGGAAGTACACAAACTTGTTGACGCAGGTATCATGCGAGAGGTCTATTACCATGACTGGCTCTCCAATCCAGTGATGGTCAAGAAGAGTGATGGTAGTTGGCGGATGTGCGTGGATTTCACTGATCTCAACAAAGCATGCCCACAAGACTGCTACCCACTACCAGAGATAGACTGGAAGGTAGAATCTTTATGCGGATACCCCTTTAAATGTTTTTTAGACGCATACAAAGGGTACCACCAAATCCAAATGGCTAAAGAAGACGAGGAAAAAACAGCCTTCCACACAAGCCAAGGTGTCTACTGTTATACAAAGATGCCTTTTGGCCTAAAGAATGCGGGCGCCACCTACCAGCGATTGGTAGATAATGCATTTGAAAAGCAAGTAGGCCGCAACCTAGAGGTCTATGTTGACGACCTTGTCATAAAAAGCCATACCGAAGACGAAGTGGTCCGCGACATTGAAGAAACATTTAGAACACTACGAAAGATCAACATGAAGTTAAATCCTAAGAAATGCACTTTTGGCGCTACAGAAGGCATGTTCCTTGGATACTTGATAGAACCTGATGGCATTAAACCATGCCCAGAAAAAATAGAGGCTGTCATCCAACTCCCTTCATCACGCACGTTGAAAGAAGTCCAGTCTCTGAATGGAAAACTAGCCGGGTTGAACAGATTCCTGTCTAAATCAGCAGATAAGTCACTCCCCCTCTTTAAAACACTCAAGAAGTGTACAAAAAGGGGAGACTTTCATTGGACTACAGAAGCGGAAGAAGCTTTTACACAGCTTAAGCAACATATAGCAGCGCTTCCCAAGCTAGTCGCACCCCGACCAGGGGAGGAGTTAATTGTGTACTTGGACCTATTGGAAGAAAGGCGTGAACGCGCAGCTATACGTGAAGCAAAAGCCAAGTCAAAAATGAAGGGATACTACGATGCTAAAGTTCGAAGCACCTCATTCAGACCAGGCGACTTTGTATATCGCGCTAATGATGCGAGCCACGCAGAAGATACAGGTAAACTTGGACCAAAGTGGGAAGGACCCTATGAGGTTGTTGAAGCACTAGGAAAAGGCGCGTACAAGCTGCGTGACATGGATGGCCATGAGCTACAACGCACATGGAATATTTGCAATCTCAAGAGATGCTATCTTTAGGAAAGGTTATGACCCCGCCCACGGACACTTCCGCACTTTAGTAAGTGCTCAATAAATATCCGTGTATTTACATTTTTTGTTTCATCTAGGCAAATGTCTTTCTTTTTCCAAAAACTTGCAAGTATTAATTAAATGTCGCGGTTTCTAGCTAACTCCGCGACACACTTTACTTTGTTGTTTACATATTATTTATGTCTCAATATTGTTGATATATTACCTTTTGCCTACATGGCGTGCATGCACTTATGAAAACTCACGATGGTAAAGGATGAGTAAACCTACTAAATAACTCGTTGAGTAAGAGGGTTGCAAACCCATCAACATCGGATCACGCATCCTTGTTAAACACCTTACTCTCAAGACGTTGGAGTAAGTTCATTGTGCATCCCACGACGGATACACAATAATGCACACTGTGCGCGTTTAACAAATTAGGAGTTAAGACTCTTAACCCCTTGATATGGTATTCGCAGTACGCTGCATGTCAGCCCATACACTTGTGAATTTCATATATATTCGCGCTTGACATTAAGTCATGAATTTCATACACGATTATGTTATAAGTGATTATAGATTCCTATAAATTTTTTTTAAGTGCGTTTATATAACGGTTTGATTCTTAGACATAACATAGACGTCTTGTACGCAAAGACAGATAACTAAGTACAAACATCATAACCACAATCACATACAATATGCGTACAATCGCACTTTCAAAATATCATTTTATTATGCACTACGAGTTCATACAAAGTATAGATTTAACATGCACATGTGCAACAAAATGTTAACCTATTACAAAACATCACCAAGTCAAAACAATCTAAAGGTTGTGGGAGCGTCTAAACTCTGAACTGCTAACATGGTACGCAGCACCCCCAGCTTCCTCAAGCTTCTTCAGGAGATCATGATCCTTGGGCGACACTGTCGGTACACTAACAGGTACTCCATCAGATCTTGGAATATGAGCAGCACCAATACCACAAAGGATGGCCTTCCCCTTCACACCCTGCTTCTTCGCAAGCCTCATGGCATGGGCCTCTAAGGATTCCTTCAGCGGGATTTCCTTCTCGAGGGCAAAAGGATTTAAGATGTTGTGAGGACGAGTAAAGATAGGTACCTGCAGCTGCGACACATCTGGCTTAAGAAAGTAATCAGGTTGTGTCTCTGCGTCCTCTGCTGCGTGCCTAGCCAAGGTTAACCCCTCCATAATAACACCTATGGGGTAATCTTGATCGCGCTCCAGTTGAGCAATGTGAGGAAGATCTAACAGCTTCATCTTCTCCATAGCAGCGACAAGCTCATCATAGGCATCAGCATTATAACCTGGTACTTGGGCGGCAGGCACTGTCAATAACTTGCTCTCGGAAAGCTCCTCTATAGCCTGCGCCTTGCCACGTGCCAACGCACGCTCAACAACATCCCCAAATGCCTCCCTCACCTCTTGAGACTCCAGAGTACTCAAAGCAGCAAGGCGCAAACCATGGCTGATAAGCCACCTGCGCTCAGCAATTGAAGATACTAGGTGTGGGTACAGCTCTTCATCATACTCAATACTGAGCTTGCGCAGCTTAATTTCCTGCTTCTCCAGCGCCCCCTCCACAGCCTTACGAAAGTCATCCAATCTAGAGAAGTGAGCGTTCTTGTTAAGCTCCATGTACTTCAAGACCCAAAGAAAAGTGGCCTTGTAATCTGTTAACCTAGCATGCTCTTGGCTCACTTAGGCAAGTAATGACATCTTCTCTTCAGCAAGCTTCTGGGCATACGCATCTGTTGCCTTTACCTTAGCCTGAGCATCAGCCAACTGCGCCTTCAGAAGCGCAATCTCCTCATCTTTCTGCACACGGCGACTACCTTCACCAGCATACCTTGATTGTAGCTGTGCAACTAAGGAGGCCTGGTGCGCAGCAGCTAAACCTAGCTCCTCTATCAGACGGTCCGTGGGCACATCCTCAAATGCCTTCGGCTCAGTCTCTTGGCTCTTCTGCGCAAGATCATCAGTATGTGAGGGACTCGCCTTGGGTGGCGAATTCCCAACACGCGCAGCATCATCATCAGCAGCTTCAACGCTGCACGCAAATAACAAAGTTACTCTATAGTATCAACGCGGAATAAAGAACTGAAGATCTAAAGATACAAGTCACATTACTTACTTGGGGGGAGGAGTTTCAGTTGGCGACGCATCCTCTTCTGATGATGATTGCCCGACAGAGATAACATGACGCCTTCTTTTAGATGTACCAGCGCCATCATCACCAGAAGTTTTCTTGCGCTTCACCCCTTGGCTAGCCTCCTCGGGCCCACTTTCAGACATGGCAATCCCCACACTCTCTGATGAGTCTGTGTGCGATGGCTCCTCCACAGGAACTTGTACCCCAGGAGTTGGAAAACTGCGAATAGGAGTCGCCTCTAAAACAACTGGCGGGACATCCTCTGGTTCCTCCTGTATGATCTCCATAGTGCGCCCCGCGGTAGCCTCCAAAACTGGCTCCTCACCTTCTCTTAAAGGGCGCACTCCGATGGTCACCTGTTTGGGTCTCGTCAAGCGCACCACGCTGAATAGATCCATCTCTGCGCAACAAATCACAAACAAACACAAAGATGGTTACAAAAGCTACAATAATGAAGAGCGCTTACACTACTGAGCGAAGGAGAAGAAAGGACAAGCACCCACCCCGGTTATCCTCATCCAAAAAGGTTGGCACCTCGTCAGGACCTCCGAAGTAGTTGCGACTAATGCCCATATGCACCAAAAACTCTTCTGGGTAAGCGTTGATAGGGATGCGATTGGCATTAATCATTTTCGCATCATCTGCGTTATACGCTCCGGGGATGGGGCGCTCATCCTTCGGTAATGACTCTTGGGTATAGAACTCAAAATCCCATGGAAAAAAGGCATCATCAACCCAAAAGAAATTCTCCCTCCAATTCCTAAGTGCGTCTAACTTTTCCGTATAGCACTGTAGTCGCCCTGCGCGCTTGGAAAAAGACACCCACCCGTTTGACCACGACGAGTGATAAAACGCGCGGAACAGATGGATTGTGGGGTTAATCGCCAACAAGCGACAATTTACTTCAAAATTTGTTATTTTTGCTGCACCTATACAGTGCAGTTGGGAAATATGGAGGCGATAGTAGTTTAAAACATCGCACAAGAATAGAGAAATGGGCACACGTTGGTTAGCGAATTCAAAGAAGCGTGTGTATACCCCTACTTTCCCTTCAGGGAAGTTCGCTATGGACGCAGTCGCCACCGGAACCACCGGGTGCAATGCGATCGGGATATAATAATCCGAGGTGAACAGACGAAGTTCGTCCTCGGTTATATCGGATGTAAAGTCGGATAATTGAAGAACCATGGTTAGAATTCAATGGATTCTGCAGCGCACGCACTATTACCTTAAGAGTTGTTGATTTCCTGTTCGCTGTTTAGAGTTTTTAACAATGGTGGCAATGGACGTTTTTACTGTGCTAGCCACAGTGAAATGGAGACAACACTTTATATAGGGTTACATGCCCTCATGGATGATTGACATGTGTAACCCACTTGCTCTAATCGTGTGGCTGGGAGATCAAGAGGTGAAACACTTTTTCACCCACCCCTCACGATTTACGAGGGATATTCGGATTTACTTGGACTAGATTCATCGTATTGCTTTTTAGGCGGGAAACACTTGAAACTTCCCCGCTACGCATCCTGGAATATTTTTTCGCTACAGTTGTTAGTCTAGCATCCGCAGTTTCACCTTGCGCATACTAGACTGGGGGGACATGATGACGTATAGTCCGCACTCGGGTCACGAACCCGACCAATACTCAAGCCCATCATGCGTGGGCTATCACGATAAAGATTTGGGCTTACAACAGCCCAAATCCGAAATCTATTATTGACCTTGATATATGATCTCTTATTTACGGGATAAGGATCAATGGACCGAATTAGGAGGGATACGCCGAAGAGTAAGGAACACGAAACCAACAAGGATTTCGTGTGTATATAAAGGGCATCTCGGCTCTCATTAAAGGTATCATATCATAACCCTAACTCTTCACTAAAACCCTAAAACCGATTACTTACTCTCACGCCGGAGGATAATCGTGGGAGACAATCCCACGATAAGCCTAACGGTGTTTATTGTTCTCTTAGTGCGCAGGTCTCAAGCATTAAGATCCAATTGATACGGGAACAGGAATCCAAACAAGGAACACCCAACTTTTGTATCAACAAGTACCCTCATTGACGTGACAATTAACGAGAAAAATAACGAAAGTTTGCAAATTTAGCCATTTAGGTCATGTCGCATTGATATCACAAGGTGTTTGGTGGTAATTTAATAAGTATGAACAGTTAAATGACAATACTACCCTTATTGACGTGACACTTAACGAGAAAAATAACGAAAGATAGCAAAAAGTAGCTCTCGATGGCTGTTTTGAAAAAAAAAATGAAACATATTATTGTCGTTTTTGCAAAACTTTTTGTCTCGGTGTATTCCTTACGCATTTGGGCTCCTTTAGGGACTATTTTTGCAATTTACCTTTATTTTTAATTAATTTTATAAACACAATAGTCATCCAAAAGACTCGATAAAGTAGGCACATGGGCATACTTTTCATTTCTACTTGATAGAGAGAATACAAATACCTTTGCTTGAGAAGTTGGGAAGAGACCAAATTCCAAGGTGTTTGACAGCAATTTAATAAGTATGAACAGTAAAATGAGAATGCTACCCTCATTGACGTGGCAATTAACGAGAAAAATAACGAAAGTTTGCAAATTTAGCCATTTAGGTCATATCGCATTGATATCCCAAGGTGTTTGGCAGCAATTTAATAAGTATGAACAGTTAAATGACAATACTACCCTCATTGACGTGGCACTTAACGAGAAAAATAACGAAAGATAGCAAAAAGTAGCTCTCGATGGCTGTTTTGCAAAAAAAATGTAAAATTAATATCGTTTTTGCAAAACTTTTTGTCTCGGTGTATTCCTTACGCATTTGGACTCCTTTAGAGACTATTTTTGCAATTTACCCTTTTTTTTAATTAATTTTATAAACACAATAGTTATCCAAAAGACTTGATAAAGTAGGCACATGGGCTTACTTTTCATTTCTACTTTATAGAGAGAATAAAAATACCATTGCTTGAGAAGTTGGGAAGAGACCAAATTCCAAGCTTAGAAAAAGCAATTTTATTTAACCGTATACTTGATTTATAAAAATAGAAAATACGCATGCTTACATCATAAATACCGTATGATTTTTTCAATTAAATTCCAATTGATTGACACGTAAGCTAAATTGAACTTTTGCTGACATCAGCTCATTGTCACCTTAATAGATTGTAGATGATTGCAAATAATTTTATACCGGGTGATTGGAGTCTATAGCTTTATATAAGGTCATGCCTAGCTCCTCTCTCATGATACACAATATACTTTTATTTTTTCTTTGTTGGTAAGGCCTGTACCTTGAAATCTTCCTTGTATTACATATTTTAGTTATTTATGGAATGACTCTGCAGGTAAATTAGCAGCTGATCGAACCGGGTACCCTTCCGTGCAACCAAATTACAACCACCCTTGTGGAGATCTACTTGATGGTAAGTTACCTGCTGCAACACATTCTTTCTTGACATAATTAATACTACTGCCATGCATATAATGTTTAACTATGAATTACTAGGAAGAGACTACATCAATATTGCTGTTCCTCTCTATAGAGCATCAATTGCAGGAGATTGGGATGAATTGGCCAGACTCGTTGAGCATAGTGATCATCTTTTAAGGTATAGTATCAGTAAAAACAAGGAAACAACACTCCACATTGCAGCAATGGGTCAAAGCACCTGGTTCTTGGAACAACTTGTGAACCGGATGAGTAAAGAAGATATGGCGCTGCAGAACGTTTACGGCAACACCCCCCTCTGTTTAGCAGCTATATCCGGAAACGTTGGAATGGCTAAAATCATACTTGAGAAAGATCCTTTCCTGCTGACAACTCGCGGCGTCGAGGACATGTTGCCTCTCTGTTTGGCTGCTTTACATGGAAACCATGATATGGTGACTTTTCTCTATCATAAAATACAATTTCCATTGGATCCTGCTTGGAGCGATGATGATTGGTATCAGATTTTCTTGAGATGCATCGAGGCTGATGTCTTCGGTATGTGATTTAGCAAGGAATCTGTTGCAATTTCATTTATTTTTTTATTTTATTTTAGAACGGCACAATATGTTTATGTGCATATAACTAGGGTGTACGAGCCGAGCTTCTTGAGTTCTGCTCGATAAATGCTCGAGCTTAAGATATAGCTCGTTTAATAAACAAGCTCGAGCCCAAGCCTCACATATTGAGCTTGATTGGGCTCACGAGCCTAAACTAGCTTTTACATATATAATGTTTATAATATAGTTTTTGAGATAAATAAGCAATCATGATATATTATCCTGTTATATAAGTTTTCTTATTCTCAAAATACATGAATTAAAATTCCATATAAAACAAAATTTATATATTAGGCTTTTAATTAAGCAAAATGAATACATATACTTCATAAACGAGTTGAGCCTGAATCAAGCTCAGCTCATGTTCTTCTTATACTAAATGAGCCGAGCTCAATTGGGAGGATTAAACTTAAGACCTTATTTCCTCTTATTGTCTTATTGGGACACCCAACCTTTGATATTTGAAAGTGACACCAAGGCTTTCATTTGCTAGGATTATATTTTAATATTTTCTTTGCTGCTTTGTCATGACTTCTCCCACCATTAATTAATTGTCACGTTTTTTTAGATGTTGCACTACAAATATTGAATGACCATACGCAATCAGTGCTTACTCTGCAAGACAAACGGTGTGTAGGGAAGGTGCTGCAGGAATTGGCTCAAAAACCCAATGCATTTCATGGTATAGTCCCACGTGCCGCACATCCTATCAAGAATATGTTCACCTCAGGTAAGTTTCATTGAACATTCATCACACTAGTAACTTTGACATAACTCACGTCTTTTTAGCATAAACTTACGTTAAGACAAACTTGCAGTTCATCTACTTGGTTTCTTACATAATTGTTGCTTTCGTTTTATCTTTTTTCAGCCCATGCCGTTGATATACAGCCAAGTGAGGCCACACAATTACTGAAAAGAATTTTGGAACAAATTGTGATAGATCTTGGGCATGACATTGACGACATATTTGGAGACACAAATTATAAAATACTTTTTGCTGCTGCAAAAATAGGCAATGCTAAATTTCTAATTGAGTTGTTTTATCTTTTTCCTGATCTCATGTGGAAGATAAATGATCAACACCAAACTATCTTTCACATAGCTGTCATTTATCGTCATAACAGTATTCATAACCTATTATATGAGATTGGCTCAATGAAGGATATGATAACTCGCCGTATAGATAAAGATGGCAATAATATGTTGCATTTAGCTGCAAAATTAGCTCCAAAATCAGCTCCGATCATGTCACTTGAAAAATTCTCCGGAGCTGCTTATCAAATGCAGCATGAAATGCTATGGTTCAAGGTACATGTTTCTCTCAATAAATGCTTTTATGAGTTGTAAGACATATAATATCGGTACACCAAAATTGCCTATCTACTTTTTCGATCAAAGCTGGAAATCCAACTTAACAAAGATCATAAATTTTGTGGTAGTTAATAATCCCACTTTAATCGGTGTGAAATAACCAAAAATTTGCATCCTGTTTAAACTTATAATAATCAGAGTATAGAATGTGTTTGCTTACAAATTTGTTACTATCTAAAGCTAAAGAAGATATACACCTAAAATTGGTTCGTACCATGTTATAATCTTTTTTTTTTTTTTATTATTATTATCTATCCGAAGGCCGCTAACTATTAAACATTTCATTTTTGGAAACTCATTTATTTACACTAACTTATGAGCCACCCAAATATGTGTTTATTTTCGTTTACACCAATCTCGTTCAAATTATTACCGAAAATTTGTACAACTTTCAGAATAAAGGTAACTTTAACATATCAAAACAACAAAATTGAAAATTAAAACGTAAAACATTAGCTAAATTATCATAAATCACTTTTGACTAAATAAGATTGCACATAAATAATGGCTAATATTTTATATTTAAATAGTTGTTTGTATTGTTTTAATATGTCACATTTAGCTTTATTCTTGTTGTTTCAAAGATTTTCGCAAAAAAATATCCGAAATTGGTATAAACTAAAGCAAACACATAAATAGGTGACCTATAAATTAGTTTGATAAATTGATGGTCTAAAAAGAAGTTAAAAGGATATATATATATATATATTTTTTTTTTCTTTATTTCATTAAATTTACATCAGGAGGAGCAATTGTGATACTTTTAATAATCTCATATGTATATTGTAGGAAATAGAGGCTATGGTCCCTCCTTCATATAAAATAATGAGGAATAAAGATGGCTTAACCCCACTTGAGTTATTCACTAAAGAACACCGAAGTCTATGTGACGATGGTGAGAAGTGGATCAAATCAACAATTAGTCAATCCATGGTGGCTGCTGCACTTATTTCCACCATAGGGTTTTCTGTAGCCTTTTCAATCCCTGGTGGGTATAACCAAAGCACTGGCTTTCCAGTGTTCCAACGAAACACAGGCTTCATTTTTTATGTCGCAATGGATGCCCTTTCTTTTATCTTATCTGCAGTTTCGATCCTCACGTTCTTGTCCATCATGACTTCTCGTTTTTCTGAAGAAGATTTTCTCGAATTGCCTACAACGTTAACGTTCGGTCAAGCAACACTTTTACTGTCTATAGTCGCCGTGATGGCTGCATTTAGTGTCAGCTTCTTTTTACTTTCCATAATTACAGGTTGTCGATATTAATTGGCATACTTACTACTATACCAGTCGTTCTATTAGCTGGACAGCAATATTCGCTTTTGATTAATGCATTTCGCTCAGTATACTGGGCCAGACGATATCTCTCTAAGCCGAAGAGAAATATGCTGTACTATAAAAATCCAAGGTTCTGAATACTGTTTTTCTGATTCATTTTGTGGCTGAAGTTTGTATTGAACATTTTCTTTCAAAGCTGTTTGTCAAATATTGGATGATATCTATGAAGTGGTGCATATTTCAGTTTATAGATTTTATATGTATGGACTTTAATATTGTTGCTATTTGCTAATAAAAGTTGTCTTCCTACTCACGTTAATCTGCTTCTTAATGAATTTGGATTCTGTACAAAGTAATCCCGATTTATTTGTCTCTTTAACGACAAATAGGACGCGTATGATTTATCAAATGTTCACCTTCATCAAAAGTCAATCTTTAAAAAATAGACCATGTGTGAAACATCTTAAAAAAGAAAAACTCTATCTCATATATATATATATATATATATATATATATATATATATATATATATATATATATATATATATATATATATATATATATATATATTAAATAATGAATATATATTAACCTCCAAAATATATAAAGCATTCTGCACATCAAAGGGTAGGGGTAATCATCAGGAACCGCACCGCAAATCGTAAAAAAAACCGCAAAAACAGACCCAAAAAAAAAAAAACCGGCGATGCGGTTCTTGAAAATAAAAAAATCGCATTTTGTGTTGCGGTTTCGGTTTCCACCCAAAAACCTCAGTGAAATAATCGTACCACACACTCCGTCTTATTCAAATAATTTTTATTTTTATTATTTTTAAATAAACCCACTAAATTTCATTACTTTTAGTATGATAAAATATTTTTGTTTATACTTTAACAATTAGTTACTTCAAACACATTTTATTGATTAATTATTATCAAGGTTTTTAAAATTCTTCATCTCATTTGACTTATACTATTGTATATATTTATCATCAAGGTCATATAACTTTATTTTTCTTTCAATTTATCATCAAGGTTTTTAAAATTTTTCATCTCATTTGACTTATACTATTGTATATGTTTATAATTTCATAATAACACATAACATTTTGTATATATGTTTCAACCCATCATGTAACCTTATGACATATTTATTCTATAATAAATACGTATATACCAAAAATATAATTTGAAAAAAAAAAAAAAAAAAAAAAAAAAACTTTAAAAACCGAAAAAACCGCAAAACCGCAAAAACCGAAACCGCAAAACCGCGTGGTTGTGGATTCTCATTTTTTAAAAGCCGCAATTGCATATGCGGTTTGATGTTTACCAAAAATTGCACCAACCTGCACCATGCTTACCCTTGCTAAAACATGTCCAAAGCTAACCAAAGGCTACATACAAATACAAATGTAAAAACAGAATACGATTAGATTTTAATACTAACTGAGAAACATGCACCATATTGTTAGATGAGGTAATTCCCCATAATGAGTTATTAGCATTGATAATCCATATATAGAGTGCATTACAAAGCATGATGGGCTAAGCCATTTAATAATTATTATGGACCGATAACAATGTTGGACCAGTATGAATGCATAGACTAGTACACTCCCGTAGTTAGAGTGGGAGGTTTTCAGACGTTCAAACTGCATCAGAACTTAATAAACAAAGCACTTGGAAGACGCTTGGTGAAGATATCCGCATACTGAAAATGAGAAGAAACATGAAGAATACGAACTTGTCCCGAAGCCACAAAATCATGAACAAAGTGAATGTCGATCTCAATTAGTTTAGTACGTTGATGATGAACCAGATTAGTAGACAGATACACAACACTAACCTTATCACAATAAACAAGTGTGGCAGTAGATAAAGGAGCATGAAGTCCGTGCAAGAGATTGCGAACACAAGTTGTCTCAGCAACAACATTAGCAACACCACGATATTCTACTTCAGCACTAGAACGTGACAAGGTAACCTATCGCTTGGCAGACCATGATAATAAATTATCTCCAAGGTGTGAAACCATCCGTACAACAAACTAGAATGTGAAGTATAGCCAATATGTTGGTTGTTTTGAAGTTTTTGTGATATAAACTATGGGATACATGTATGGTTTATATAGAACAGATATCTCGCGCATTAATCATGATATTGGTTAATTTTATTGGGAATATAAGAAACATCTTTTCATTCACCCACCCCATCCATATTATATTCACAATTTAGCGTAATCATGTCATAAATAACGTAATCATAAATTTGCACAGAAAATTACGATAAAATGACACGCTTTAAAAAAAAGTAAATAAAGATAGATTCGGCGAATCAATTATGAAATGCAACAAAAGTATTCAACAAAGTAAAAACAAACAAAAGCGACAAAGACACTTGAATTAATTAAGTTGGTAACAAACATGCATAGTTGTTTTTGGGTTCAACCCTTACACTTGTATTCGAATCATAATCATCCAAGTGTGTTTTCGCTTCTTCTTTGTGCCTGTTGACTTGTATTATAAACTGGTTAATTAAAGAATTTGTCTCATCGGTCAAGTGAATGGGTCTAATGTTCCGTAGGAGATGTAGATACGGAGATTTGAGAGGAGAAGGGGATCTGGAACTGGAAGTCCCTGCCACATCCAAACGTTTTTTTTTTTTTTTTTTTTTTTTTTTTCTTATTTTTGTGGCATGAGACATCGTTTTTTGAAGTCATGCTAGTTTAGTTAACAATGATGTTTGATATTGGAACGAAGATGTTAGATTTAAAAAAAAATGAGAAATATTTATACAAATGAAATAGATGGAAAAGCATGAAACACAAATAAACAAATTAAAAATAATTTCGTACTACATTCACAACAACTTCGTAATAAATTCGTAACAAGTTTGTAATGCATTCGCAATACATTGACTTTACAATCGAGATACTAAGCACTACAAAGTAAATCCATCTCAACACTTAAAAACCTCACAACATGTCCATGTACCTTGAAGAAGATACGATGCTTTATATGGGTGACTGTGAAGGGTTATTGATAGGATGAAAGGCGATATCTGATCACACTGTAGAAAACTAGAAGGGGGTTGAATAGTTTTACAGATTAAAACTTTGTTTTAAACCTTTTAAATCGACTTATGTCAATCTAGTTTGGATGCGTTGGATATTGATAGATTGATAAGCATATAAACTACACAAAGAGAAAGAGATAGAGAGACAAAACCATAACACAAGTATTTATAGTGGTTCGGCTACAAGGACTCCTTCCTTGCCCTACTCCACTCCCCGAGTACCCAACTCAAGAGTTCTTAAACACTACACAACACAAAGTTCTTTCACCGGCGGAGAATCCTTCACAACGTCGCTTACACTTTATCCGGTACAAAGCTAAATATCGGGCTCTTTCATGAGGTAGAGCCAAACCCACGTCGCCTACACTTTATCCATTACAAGGCTAGATACCGGGTTCTTCACATAAGGTAGAACAAAACCTTACACAACGTCGCCTACACTTGATTCGGTACAAGGCTAGATACCGAGTTCCTTTACAATGGAGGAACTATTCCTAACACCACTAATTATCACACCACATCTACAACACACTTGAGAAGAAAGAATGACAAGATACACTTCTGTGATCTTGTGAAGATGAAGAATCCTAGCAACCCATGTCTTGAGTGTGCAAGTCTTCTAGAGGTCGTGATCTTGCCTTTAAGAGGAACCTAGAGAATCACTAAGAGAAAAGCTACATAGAAGATCATTAGATCTGAGATTAGAGAACTTAGAATATAGAGAGAAGATATGTCTAAGTGGGGTGAGAAACAAGAGAGAAATGGCTCACTATTTATAGGCAAAACTGGCCACTGTTCACCTGGATCCGGCCAGTGTAAAGCCAGGGATCCGGCTATCTGGTAGTACCAGTCCGGATTTTGGGTTACAATTCCGGGTTTTGGGTTATGGGTTAAGGTCCATGGGTCATGTGATGTCATGCATGATGTCAAAGACATCTTGGGTCATGGGTTATGGACTTTGGGTCATGGGTCATGGGTTTTACCCATTATTGATGTCATGCATGATGTCATGCAATGGGTCATGAGTTTTAGGTCAAACTCCATGGTTCATGGGTCTTGGACATGGACTTTGGGTTTATGGATAGTCCAACATGTTTATATTACAAGTTACATTTTAGCTAGTATGTATTTTTATAAAATGTAGTAACCACAGTTACTTATAAATGTTTTATAAAAATGGTTTTATTTTTATGTAAACTATTTAACTAAATATGTGTAAAGGTTTATTTGTTTAGTGAAATGAGTTAGTAAACTATTGGCTCAAAAGTTTACGTATTTTGTTTATTTCGTTAAAATGATTTCACGTTTGTTATCGACAAAACATTAGAAGATCGTAAAATATAAATAAACGTTTTTATGGTTTATTTGTATTAACACACACGATTGTTAGTCGATCATTTTTCTTCATTGAGATCTAGCGTTGAATCAAAAAAATGCCATGTGATGTTGAAACACGATCGACTTGAAAGTCAAACCAAGAGGAACACCTCCAACGAAGTAGACGATCATTGTGAATGATTCGAGGGCAGTAGGGATTCTTCCATATTTATATCGGCCAGATTCAAAAGCTAGAATAGCATGATCTTGTTCAGAAAAATAATTATGAAATGAATAAAAATGCTAAACGTTCAGATGACCATCTAATTTAGTGACCTAGAATTACCGCCCCGGTAACCATCAAGAAACTCAAGGGCTGAGGGATGAACTTTGCCGTTAAGCTTTGTGGTTACTTTGAACTTTGACGTTTACCTTGAAACTTCTGGGTTTGTGTCTCTAGACAGTATTAAGTAGCGTTTATAAATACTTTTGAAAAATATGATGAAGTAATGTGGAAAAATTTGAAGTGAAAGAAATTTGTATGTAAATGAAGATGATCCTTTGGTTTTTCAGCAAATAAACAAGTATTTATATGGAACATAAGCAAGAATTCAAATCATTAGATGATTTTATGGGAAAGGTAAGTCGAGCCTTGTCAAATGTTGTGGGGCCTATATCGTTCTGTTGAGACAATCGTAATCGTTCGTAAGATGTCGTGGACAAAATAAACTGTTCGTATTATAAGGTGAAAGAAAACAAACTATTAAGCCTTCAAATTGATGTTGATCGAATCACATAACCATTCATTGATGATTTG
Source organism: Artemisia tridentata subsp. tridentata (assembly GCA_021014915.2). Taxonomy (NCBI): domain Eukaryota; kingdom Viridiplantae; phylum Streptophyta; class Magnoliopsida; order Asterales; family Asteraceae; genus Artemisia; species Artemisia tridentata. The sequence continues at coordinate 284,707,681 of CP139505.1, read as the reverse complement.
ATGATCAAACTTGTGTCCTTAAAATCAGGTATTTACTTCATGGGCTTTAACTTGGTAATACATTCTCTCTATATATTATAGTAGGGAGTCTCGAGCGAAGAGTAATAAAAAACTAATTTTTCAGCAATAAAATATTGTTCGCTTAGTAAAAAAATATTTTTCGCTTAGTTGTATTTTTTTACTTATTCACTGGAAAGCCCAAAACTTATTAGTCCAATATACCAGTTTATCTATACAAAATATAATGGAGATTAGCACTTCCCTCCTAATTAATTTTTAAGATTTCCAAAAATACATTTTAAGCATTACAATTATAAAGGCATTATTTACAACTATTTAAAGCACAAATACATTTATTCAACACATACAATTAATACTCTTCTTAAATCACCCCCTCACTCAAAAAATACAATCATTTTACCACATGGTACATTCTAATCTAGCTACTAATCATCTATTGGTAAAATCTAATAACCCAAGCACTTAAAACACCCGCATAAAAAAAAACCACGCAACTTAAAACACCAGCATATATAACTTAAAGGACCAGCATGGTTAAATTTACACAAATATAAAATTCTCACCATCTATAAAGTTGTTGTAACGGAAAAACATAAAATTAAAAGAGATTCATCGCCACAAATTTTATTACAGAGTACCCGCCGCCGCATCACACGGGTAGAGAGAAAGTGAAGGAAAGTAAAGAAACCAAATTTTTAGTGTGTTCTCAAGACTTTTTCAGGAAGGAAAGGTGCAGACAAGGAAAGGATGTGGGGGGTCCTATGAAGGTTTCTTGGAGCCAATATCTCCAGCCCAAAATTGGGCGGTTTACGAAGGGAAACAAATATAAATGACCAAATTATCCTTTATCACTCCAAATAATTTCACCCTTATCTCCTTTTCAAGTCCACACATAACCTATCCACTTTGACAAATTTTTTTGTGCAGATCCACCTTGACAAATTGACACTATACAACAATCTTTGTCAATCTCTACTTCAAGAAACCCGTTAATCTCTTCTTCTTGAGTTTGAATTGCTACTGTTGAATTTCGAAAGTGTATAATTTCAAGAAACTCAAATTTTAGATCACTTACTCAAAAGTGCAATGTTTTAAAAACCGGTTTTTTAGTCGAACCGGCCATGCTTCCGTCACCGGTCGAACCGGCCGAACCGCCCAATAAAAAAATCAAAAAAAAAAAAAAAAAAAAAGAAGTCAAAACCGGTTGAACCGGCCGGTCGAACCGGAAAAACCGGCCGGTTCGCTACAGTAACCGAGATTTATAAAAAACCGGGATTTAAAAACCGGCCGACCAGCCGGAGGCCGGTCGAACCGGCCGGTTCGAACCGGTTTTTAAAACATTGCTCAAAAGTGCATAACCCATCTTCTGAAGAAGTTATACATCTCTCATGGAAGTCGAATTGATAGTAGATATAATGGTTCAATTGGAGTATTTTATTCCTAATCTATGCATCAATTTATTTTCAGTTGAACTTGTTTATTACTTTTGATGAGCTTGGCTACAAATTATATCTTCTTTCTTGTTGGTTTAAACATGGGCCAATCAATGGCTGAAAATTATTTTAGATTTCATAAAATAAAACCTGTATATTTTGTAGTAAAATCTGGAACGAAGTTATTAACATGAATACAAATACCACATGCCAAAAAAAGACAAACCCAGGCAATTACATTTCCTGCATAAATGTTACTACAAAATATACGGTTCTCAGGTTAAAAGTCGAAACATATTAATAAAACGTTTTTGAAGAAAACAACCCGCCACAACGCGGGCGCCATCTACTTGTTCTTCTTATAGGCAATATTTTCATAATTTACTTATTAGCTTGATGGATAAATGACATATGATGGAATCTTCTTATTGGGCTTTTGTGTACAAAAATCAGCTTGTAAACATGCACGATGCATCAAGAAAAATCAAATGTTTAGCAAAAGTATGAAATGAAAGCTTTAATAGTTTACATGATAAAGGGACTTTATAGCAATACGGTAACTTAGGCAATATGGGTTTAATGGGGCACATAAAATATGCGTACTTTAATCCTGGCAAATATTTCCATTGAAATGTAGGGCTAACATATAAAAGTGAAATGTATGTTCATGGTGTTACGTGAATGTGTATAATGAAAACAGTATCATATTACAACAAGCAATTTGAAAATGCTATCATTTGAGTTCAGTGTTTAAGCTAAGCAAGCAATTTGCAAGTAAAACGTGCATACATCTCTTCCAAAGAGTAAATCAAAACATGTAAGTATGAGTTATAATTCTGAGTAAATCATGTGAGTTTTCAAAGTATGAAAGTAAATGAAAAACAGTTGAGCATGTATCTCCCCCAAAAGTATAAAACTTGTAAACAATAAAAGTGGGGCTATGACTCACCTTGAGCGTATCTGACAAGGTGGAATTATGAAATCAAGTAAGATTATGGGAACGGCTTCAAAACAAAACCTGGTAAATAGGAAAGTCTGAGAATCTGACCAAATACGAGTAGTGGAAGTGATAATGAGAACGAATAACGATTTGATCGTTAAAGTGAGAGTGTGATATGCTTAAAATGCCTAAAGTTTAAAAATAATATTATTTATAATATTATCTTGTTTTTATGTCTTTGAAACCCAATAATATCCGTTCCTCAAAAGTGGTGAAATGAAACCGGAAGTTAAATCGTTTAAAACTCTTTATATATAAATATAACGAACATTAATATTAAATAAACGAAATTTACAAAATGCATGTGACGTGACGGGGGTTCGTAAAATGAATTATGGAAATGAAAATATTAATTACATTCTGCTGGTCCTTGCAATTTTACTGCTTTTGCACTTCACACCCTAACGGCGTTAGCGTTGCACCGTTAGTCCTTAATTACATAATAATTGCATTTACAGTCCACTACATGTCCAAAATAGCATTCTGAGCTTGGAATATTAAATAATATCATTTTCTATCCTAAACTTTCTGTTTTAAGAGTTTCAGTCCAGATTTTAAAGGTTTGGCAGTTTTAGTCCTTTAGGGAGAAACTAGTTTGCATTTTTAGTCCAAACGTACAAAAATTATTGGAAAAAGTATCAGAATTTTTCTGGAGCTTATTTAAGCTTATTAAAACTTATTCCAACAGCTTATTTGCAAAAAGAGCTTATTTTTCAATAAATGGGCTTTTAACGAGCTAATTTAAGGCCCGTTAACGTTTTTAAAACCGTAAGCTTTGAGATGAGTTGGGCTTATCTCTTGGCTCATTTTTAGTGTACTATTTTCATATCAAAAGAGCTTTTGAGGCTAGCTTATACGATGTGCTAATTTTCAGCTTATTGGGCTTTTCAGTCCATTTAACATTTAAAGTTAGTTTTAAAAATAGTGTTAGTCGCTTCACTTTGGTCGATTTCAAAGGGTCAAACGAGCTCATCTTTACGAATTATAAATATGAAACATGTAGTTAGTAACGTGGTCTAAGAGATCGTATAAAAATATAGTATGGTTGTTATGTCGAATTGGGTTTTACAAAGGCGTTTTGTGGGTCGATTGGAACAGATTCCTGAGTATAAAAGACTTAGAATTTTTCTAAGTGTTTGTATTATATACGTGTTGGTTCATTTACTTTGGCCAAATTAGAACTTGCAAATGAGCTTATATGTACGAACTATAAACACGAAACATTTAGTTTGCAATATGGTCTATTAGTTCGTGTAAAAATATAGGGGCATTGTTAAGTCAAATTTGGTTTTACGGGGTCATGAAGGTCGCGACTTGGGACGGTTTATACAAGAAAAACACTTAGTAACTTTTTGTATGTTTTCTGCTTTCTATGCGTGTAAGGTATGAGTAACTTGAGGTTCGAAAGATGCATGAAACAATAATATAAATGTGACGAGAGTGTTCCTCATGACTCCTAGGCCTTCCACAAGGGAGGCAAGTCATGAGTTGGGTTCTAGGTTTAAACATTATACGTAAAAAAAAATAACTATCAAAGCTATACGTTCGAACTTGATTAAAATGGGTTGCATGGAAATGTAAAAAAAAAAACGTGAGAGATGAACTAGAATTGATACAAGAGAACTTACAACACCTATAGGGTGGGTAGAGAGACGTGTGAGATTGGTTAGAACACAAGAACAATTCACAACTCTTTAAAATTAATATATACGTTCGACTATATTTAACCCATATCTTCGAACAAGCTTCCAACCGAATCAGTGATACTTTCTGGTCTTCATGGAAAGTTTTAAATGGTGAAAGGGACTGAGAAATATGTAGGGGAGGTGAGGGTGAGAGGTGGTGAATGAGAAAGTGTAACAACCGTGATTTTAGCAGGTTAGTTTGACTAATAGTCTCAACTCATTTAACTTTGTTTTAATGTGTATTGTGTGTTTGTGTGAATTATATGTGGTAAATGTGCGATATAGGTGTGGTATGTATGTAAGTTGGCACTAAATCCCTTGGTGTGAGAGTTTCGTCATGTTGAGTAGTGTTAAATTTTGGGAAAAGTTCATTTTGATCGCCTTTGTGGTGTAGAAATGACTTGTGTAATTTTGGTGTTTTGGTGGTTTTGCGTAACGAGTCTCCGTTCAATTGTTTGAGCGTTAGTAAGTTACGTGGAGATTATTTTTGTGGGTTATATTAGTAATAAGAGTGAAATTTCTATTTTTGGAAACTTTATTTTGAAAATGATATTTTTTCGGTTTGTCGTAAAAACGAAGGTTTATCGCGTAAGGTGTTAAAATTGATATAGGGTTTTTATAAAATATCAAAAGTATAAGGTTTTGAGTGTAATAAATAAATTTAAAAATATAATATATATATATATATATATATATATATATACATAATAAAGAAATCGGTTAGGAAAAAAAAAAGAAAAAAAGGAAACCAAATTGTAATCTAATTGCAAAACTTGGAGGAAAAGATATCTAGATTCTTCCATAGACCACTATAAATACAAAACCAAAACAACCCTCATTCTCCTATTGAAAATTTCGACCAAGCAAGGGAAAAAAAGAGAGAAGAGATTTTTTTTAGGGTTTTCATCTTCTAATAATTAAGGTAAAATTTATAATACTTGTGTTTAAATAATTTTTTATAATTCATGTAGCAATAATATGATGGATTATGGTTTATATTTAGATCTGTAAATTATGATTATAAAACATGTGGGAATCATTAATTAGTAATATTATAATGATTGGTGAAGTAATTAGGGTTTAAAACATGTTAATTAATGAGTTATAAATCTGGCAGAATTAATAGGCTGTAAAGATTCGATTGTGTTTAATAGATGGTGATGAGTTAGTGTTACACCCCGTACCCGTTTAGACCAAAATTTAAAACTTTTTACGCGGAAACGACTCACTTTTACGGACACCTGCTTACTCTTTTGACCACTGACAAAAATCTATAAACTTTCAGACCTTGAGACTATTTTTAGATGAAAGTAGACTCAATTAGCTTCGAAACGATAGGTGGCACGACCCGTGACGACTTACGGATCAAAAGATATGATTTTTTTTACCATTACCAAATCTGGACTGTTGAATAGATGCGCCGTATCTCAAAAAGGAGATGCGCCTCATCTCATGATACGCCGTATCTCAAAAAGGAGATACGCCGTATCTACCCCAAAAATCTGCTCAGAACCTACTGTCTCAAAAATGCAGTTTCGCGAAGCCCGTTCAGAAACCCGACCTCCCGGACTCGAAACTTGACGAAACTTTCCAGAATCCTCTAGTATATCAATACAATCATTTTCATACAAAAACATTCACCTTACGACACCCCGTAGGGGTACTTTACAAATTAGACGGGTTATGCAAAATAACTCGTTTTGACCCATTTTCACATCAAACCACTTATACCACTTCCGTTTTACACAAAACTTGGCCAACTTCATTACTATATCATAACCAACACGTTCCAACTACACTTGACCCGTTTACCACCCAAAATGGGTACAAACACAACTAAACCAAACGCTCCTTTAAACATTCACTACAAGCACTCAAAACACACTTGACGACTCGTTAGACCCTCAAACCGTTACCCGACCTTGACACACAATAAACGACTCATAAAAGAGACTCTCGGGGGTACAACCTTGTCTCGAGCTCGGTATTCTACCTAGCTCCTACTACTTATTATCTTCTGAAATCACTTCCAAATCCTTATGCTATAATCCATGAAACTTCCTTCCGTCGCACATAACCAACAAAACATTAACAACTAAAAGAATAAGCTTACGCTTAGTAAGTAAAACGACTATAACATACCATTATACTTCAATCCACATAATGCATCATATACATAAACACTTACATCATGGCTTACATACTCAAGTCTCATCTAGCACATAACATCAACATATCTCATAGCATCATCTCATCACATAATCCATAACCATGGCATCACATAAACATCAACCAAGCTCATCTTCTCAACATAAACATACATAACACAATATGATAGAAATTCATATAACATATGCTATCATCATTTTACTTACCTCAAACCAAGGTACACAACACATCAAGAACATCATCATCACAATGATCCATCATCATCATCACCATCCTTCATAAATAATAAAAACCTAACAACATAACAAATAATAACATAACAAGGGTTATCAAAACCCATCAAAACATAATCATCTTGCTAATCAAATCATCATATGATCATACCCACATCATTTGATGATTTCCCACTTAAATCACTAACTTGAGAGGGATTACTTACTTGATAATCATAGCTAAGAAGGATGATAAACATGGGTCCTTAATCTTCTTCATTAAAAGCCATCACCTAGCTCCATCTTTCCCTCCTTTCCTTATCTAAAACCGGACCACAAGGACTCAAGAATGATATGGAGAAATCTAGATTCTCCTGGATTTATTTAGTTACAATACAAGTTTGGCCCTTTGGCAAGAATGACCCCTCAAGTCCTATTCTTTCTATTTTGGCCACACTAACTTATAACACATGTTTAATACTTGGCAACCTAGGCCCCTTTAGTTACTCAACACCTTTTATATGACTACATAGTCATACTTTGACTATTAAATGGCTATCGGGTTTGACTAAAAGTTATATTTGTTGACTAGCCAATCGCATAAGGCCCTTATCTATTTTCATCTAGGGTGGGGTCCCAACACCTGGGAAACGGGTCTAACAATTCTACCCCCCTTATTTAGATTTCGTCCTCGAAATCTCTCGTCTATCACTATCGAAAACTAAATTCACGACATATATATGTCCTTGTTCTCACACTTTCTAAGCCAATTCCTTGCAACGATCTAAATGATCTTGCAAATTCTAAACTCACTATACGCAATCATAACTCATAATCTACTAAAAACACGCTTCTCATCGCAACTTTTCTAGAATTTCCCTCAATTGACGACTTGTCATACGGGAAAATTTACTACTTTGACTTTATATAAGTCAAACTTCATCACTATAAACACGACATACACCCATGCACTAACCATAACATAACATCATATACCGGAAACTCTCACATTCCACATAATGCTAACACATAACTATACCAAAAACCGGCAACTTATCTCAAAATATACAAAGTACCATACAACGGCACCTTCAAAATTTCTTACTCACGCATTACTTAAACAAACTTTCTTATTAATTATGGAAATGCTCACAAATTAACTTATCAAATTAAAACATAATTCAATTTAGACGTCTAACTTAAGGTTTCACACATGACGTTAACGCCACTATAAGTTTTATTTATATTTATCTTTTCTTATGACGTCTAACCGGTTTTAATTTTCACTATCTCATATCACTATCCGTACTCATGTCATATCGGTTACACATAAGCCCACTCATTTATAACTCTTTATTTACATAAAAAGGCGTCCCATTCTATGTTAACAAGGAATTATAAACTTATGGTTCGGCGATTTACAATTTCTTCATTTAAATGAAAAGGCGTCCCAATCCATCTAAATCAAGAGACCATAAACCATCCTACTTATACGCTTCCGACATAACACTCGTACATACTTTACTTTCCGTATTTACTAGCCTTGGATCCAATCTCACTAACTTCATCCATGCCATAAGGCAAGCTATCTCCATGCCATAAAGACATCTTAACATCATGCCATAAAGGCATTTTAACATCATGCCATAAAGGCAAACTTAACATCATGCCATAAAGGCAACTTAACATCATGCCATAAAGGCATCTTAACATCCATGCCCAACGGCAACTAACATCCATGCCCGAAGGCAAGCTAGGCTATCCCGAAGGATACCATCTTTAACATTCATCCCGAAGGATCTTTAACACATGCCAAGGATGTAGGCAAACCATGCCGGTGAAGGAAAGCTAACAATCATGCCATAAAAGGCAAGCTAGGCCATCCCAAAGGATGCCAAAACTAGAGCATTGGATCCAAGCTATATCTATTTTATCATCTTTACTTGCTTTATCTTTCATGCACATCTATCATTAGGCACACTATCATATATTCAATTTTTATTTCCTTACGCAATCTCAGCATTCACTATCATGCTTTCTATCATCTAGGCAAGTTTCCATATAACACTTGCCCATTTATTATCATCTCATTTTCACAATGCCACTTATCTTTCATCCGTCAACCCAAGTTGACTCACACACTCACTACGTGCCATCTTTATTTAGACAAGTTCTATATATAAGTAATTGCTTGTCTATTACAATTTACACATCTCCACGTGTTCTTTCAACACACTCTTACTAATACCCGTCAACCCCTTGTTAACCATATTCTCTCAACTTACACTATTGCTTCTCATGGTTTATTCAACTTGTATGCATATGAACCTTACATAGGTTTATTCTGTCACACTCACATATATCTTATCATACACATTTCAATATATAATGACATGATTATATTCAAGTTTTACAATTCTTTCTAGCGCACTTCAAGTCACTTATGACTTCTAGCGCAATCTATATCTCATTCATCACTTTTACTCATCATGCTTTACCATATATTACTAACACAATTCAGTATTATGTTTTATATACACATGACTTCATCATGCTTAACTATGCACTTTAACTTTCTCATTTTAGTTAGCGTATAAAAACTCATGCTTCAAGCATCTACTCTTTATTATATCAATCATGCCTCTCAAGACATCAAACTACAACATACTTCGCTATTCATTTCTTACTTATCTCAATCTTTTAAGCATTTATGCTTTTTCAATAATTATCACGCTTCTTAACTCTTTTCACATATAAATGAGTTCTTATTAACTTTACCGACCACAACTAGGTCAACATATAACACGCATTCTAATGCATCTATCTCAACTCATACACTTCAATACAAACGTGCTCTCAAGCACATCACATAAAGCTTAAACATACCTTAACTTACCATAGACTTAGCATCGCATAAACGACAACACTTAACATCATACAAACAATCCTATCATAACGCTTAACACTTATCCGACAAGTGTTAAAACATTCATAACATAATCAAAACATGAAGTCTATAGCATCAACATCTAACTAGCCGCAAGCAATAACTTACCTTATAACTAAGGCATCATAAACCTTAGTCCATTTACCAATCCCGTCTCTAATACCACTTAGCCTTGCTACTCGCATTCATAACTCTAACTCTATCATACATTCACATATCACAATACAATCCCCGACACCAACCAAGGTGCATAGCTATCTAATCACATAAACATTTCAAGTCCTCTACGGACTTACATCACATAATCTCAATACCATCACCGGCACCATCCGAGGTGCACGGCTATCTAATCATCTAAGCATCTCAAATCCCCATGGACTTACACAACAATACTATTACAAGCATACATCAACTATTAGCAATAGGCTCAACTAGCATGAAACTTAATCCATCTAACACTTAGCAATTAATTTCCGCGCAACTAGCACTTACATCTAACGCTTCTACGAGTGGTTTAAGACTAGGCATCCTATAGTGGAAACCTAATTCACTTAAACCGAAGCTCTGATACCAAGTTGTTACACCCCGTACCCGTTTAGACCAAAATTTAAAACTTTTTACGCGGAAACGACTCACTTTTACGGACACCTGCTTACTCTTTTGACTACCGACAAAAATCTATAAACTTTCAGACCTTGAGACTATTTTTTAGATGAAAGTAGACTCAATTAGCTTCGAAACGATAGGTGGCACGACCCATGACGACTTACGGATCAAAAGATATGATTTTTTTTACAATTACCAAATCTGGACTGTTGAATAGATGCGCCGTATCTCAAAAAGGAGATGCGCCTCATCTCATGATACGCTGTATCTCAAAAAGGAGATACACCGTATCTACCCCAAAAATCTGCTCAGAACCTACTGTCTTAAAAATGCAGTTTCGCGAAGCCCGTTCAGAAACCCGACCTCCCAGACTCGAAACTTGACGAAACTTTCCAGAATCCTCTAGTATATCAATACAATCATTTTCATACAAAAACATTCACCTTACGACACCCCGAAGGGTACTTTACAAATTAGACGGGTTATGCAAAATAACCCGTTTTGACCCATTTTCACATCAAACCACTTATACCACTTCCGTTTTACACAAAACTTGGCCAACTTCATTACTATATCATAACCAACACGTTCCAACTACACTTGACCCGTTTACCACCCAAAATGGGTACAAACACAACTAAACCAAACGCTCCTTTAAACATTCACTACAAGCACTCAAAACACACTTGACGACTCGTTAGACCCTCAAACCGTTACCCGACCTTGACACACAATAAACGACTCATAAAAGAGACTCTCGGGGGTACAACCTTGTCTCGAGCTCGGTATTCTACCTATCTCCTACTACTTATTATCTTCCGAAATCACTTCCAAATCCTTATGCTATAATCCATGAAACTTCCTTCCGTCGCACATAAACCTACAAAACATTAACAACTAAAAGAATAAGCTTACGCTTAGTAAGTAAAACGACTATAACATACCATTATACTTCAATCCACATAATTCATCATATACATAAACACTTACATCATGGCTTACATACTCAAGTCTCATCTAGCACATAACATCAACATATCTCATAGCATCATCTCATCACATAAGCCATAACCATGGAATCACATAAACATCAACCAAGCTCATCTTCTCAACATAAACATACATAACACAATATGATAGAAATTCATATAACATATGCTATCATCATTTTACTTACCTCAAACCAAGCTACACAACACATCAAGAACATCATCATCACAATGATCCATCATCATCATCACCATCCTTCATAAATAATAAAACCTAACAACATAACAAATAATAACATAACAAGGGTTATCAAAACCCATCAAAACATAATCATCTTGCTAATCAAATCATCATATGATCATACCCACATCATATGATGATTTCCCACTTAAATCACTAACTTGAGAGGGATTACTTACTTGATAATCATAGCTAAGAAGGATGATAAACATGGGTCCTTAATCTTCTTCATTAAAAGCCATCACCTAGCTCCATCTTTCCCTCCTTTCCTTATCTAAAACCGGACCACAAGGACTCAAGAATGATATGGAGAAATCTAGATTCTCCTGGATTTATTTAGTTACAATACAAGTTTGGCCCTTTGGCAAGAATGGCCCCTCAAGTCCTATTCTTTCTATTTTGGCCACACTAACTTATAACACATGTTTAATACTTGGCAACCTAGGCCCCTTTAGTTACTCAACACCTTTTATATGACTACATAGTCATACTTTGACTATTAAATGGCTATCGGGTTTGACTAAAAGTTATATTTGTTGACTAGCCAATCGCATAAGGCCCTTATCTATTTTCATCTAGGGTGGGGTCCCAACACCCGGGAAATGGGTCTAACAGTTAGATCACGAATTTTATGTCTAAATTGTAGTTCAGTGAAAGAGCTTTCCAAAAAGTCCGACCACAAGTGTTTTCGATGTCGGGAAGTCAATCAAACGAATTTTGTGAGTTAAGGTGTCAAAACTGTTAAACCGGGACAAAATTAGGGTAAAAGTATTAAGGTCAATGGTGGCTTTTAAAGTGTAATTAGGGTTAGAATTTCTGTGGGAATTGAGTTTTATATTATATTAGACTTACACGCGAAAATTAGGCGATAATAAGTTGTGCGAGTAGATCTACGAGGTCAAAACTTTTTGATGTCCGATCAAATCCGAATCTGGATAGTTGTCATGTTTGATTTTTCATTAGGTACTTTGTGTGTTTTTAGTGCATGACCTTCTGGAACTAGCTTGTATGCTTATGAATGGTCATGGTGAATTTTTGGTGTGAGTTGTGAAGCGTTATTCGCTATGATTTTATGTGGTTGAAAGTACCCTACAAATCTGCGTTTTTAAAAGTTTTATTTAAGGGATTTAGTGAGTGTAAAGTATTGGGTGATGATTAGTATGGAGTCTAGGTAATCCATAGTGGGTTATATGAACCTTAGAAATCCATCATATATATGTGTTACATGGACTATAGCTTTTAGCTTGGTCGCGTGTAATGTGGGATTGTTTGTTTGTATAGATTTGTGTGTTGATAACTTGGAAGCTGCGGAGTTGAGGTGAGTTCATAGTCCCATATTTTTACTTTGTTTTAAACTTGGGATGGAGATGATGCTTGTTAAAATTGTTTTTGAGTTACTGTGATTATGTGTTTTTAAAATGCATGGACTTGTAATGGTTATTATATGTATACTGCATGTTATTGTGGTGTTTAATTGTGGTGATTATTTGAGTGGGAAAGTCCTAGTGGCTCTACTTATTATAATTATCTTAGATCGGTGGGCGCGTTCCGTCCCAATTGTAGTGGTATTTGGATCGGTGGGCACGTTCCGTCCCAATTGATGTGGTGTTTGGATCGGTGGGCACGTTCCGTCCCAATTTATACTTAGATCGGTGGGCACGTTCCATCCCGTAAGCTGTGATTGCATGTTAGTTGTATGATAACTTTTCTTTTACTGTCCTGCAATGCTATACTATGTTTTATAATCACAGTAAATCGATAATCGAGGTGTTTTGTGTGTCTTAAACCTATGAATCTCACCAACATTATGTTGACGTTTTAAGCATCATTTTCAGGTGAGTATTCTAAGGCTAAGATAGAAGGGCGCGATTAGAAGAGACCTAGTTTGAATTGAGGATGGCTTATCTTTGAGTTTAGTTTGATTAAGATGGATTTTGTTTGTGGTACTTGAATGTCTTTCATTTTCACTTTATGTTTTAATGGAGATACCTTGGAGATTGTTTTGGATATTTATTTTGGGGTATCGTTACGACACTTTGTGTTTGTACTTTGCTCTATTTATTTGCATGTAGTATTTTCTCTATTTAGACACCAAGTGTTGTGATGATATCCATGATGTTGCACTCGCGTTTCCGCCATTGGCGAGGTGTGACAGATTGGTATCAGAGCCTTGGTTATAGAGAAGTAGGTGGTTGAACCTAGACTATAACCTAGGAGTCCCTCATATAGTTGCATTTAGGGCCTATGTGTGAGTATAGTATTTTACGTGTTTATTCTTCTTGAGTTTATGAGTAGTTTAGTCGAGTTTCGGACGCCGATTAAACCCCCATACTTAGTATTATAGTAGGTCACCTCCCTCGCGTAAGAAGTTTCGTTGGGCTATCATTTTGCTACCGGTTGTAAGGGAAGTGGTAGGATGAAGCGGACTTACCGCAGAATCCGAGTTCCCGCTAGCATAAATCTGTGTTCGGACAAGGACGAGATGTATATGGAAAACATTGATGGAGAAGAAGAGGAGAGGTTTGCAACCACGGTGACTGTTGGAGATGGAGCCGTTACCAAGTACTCTGGGAAGTGTCCTCATTTCTCATATGAAGGAAAGGTGGTTCTGTCTAAACCTAGTGAGTTGTATGTACTTGTGGATCATGCGGAATTGGAAGAAAGAAACAGGAATGGGTGGTCGAGTAAAGATGAAGGGGAGTTAGGATGGAATGACGTGGATACGGATCTGGAGTCCACAGTAGGTGGTAAGTTTAACCAATCTGAGTGGGGAGGCAAGTGCAAGAGTGGAGCTTGAGCCATTGTGCGACGTCTTTTGTTTTGTTTCATGTTTTAGAATTCTTATATTGTCTTTTGCCGTCTGGAGCCATGTTGGAGCAGGATTACTCCTGAATATTGGATCGGTTTTATCCACGTGATTATGATTATAGAGTTAAAGTGGTCATTGGAATTTTTCCATGATCATTGGAATTGTTCCATGTGAGATGGTTGTTTGCATGAAGTGTGGTCATAGGAGGAAGTACACTTGTGAAAGGGAGCATAGATAATTATGGTGGCCAACATAATTATACATGCTTCACAACACAAGTGGACTTGCAAGTATGATAGCATGGATTGTGTTGTGTATTAGGTGCTATGTGTTATATGTGCGTTATCATCGAGATGTGTGGTCTTGGAAGTAAGTATACGTGTAGAATAGGCCTTATAACTATGGTCGCGAACATAATTATAAGGGTATCACACACGTGGACTTGTGACTATGATTACATTGATTGATGTTTGTTATTATATGTTGTGGTAGATGTTATGTGACATCATGTTGATGATGGTTGTATGGTTAGAGATGTATTCTCTTAATCGTTTGGGGAAATCGTTGTATGGGGAGTGTGTGAGTGGTAAGATTCCATTCTACCTATCATATGTTGATACCACGATTATCCGTTGGTACTAATGTTGTGGTATTTAAGTTGGTTCGTTTGCTAGACTATTGAACGATGAGCCTAGTGAACTTAGGTCTAGTATGGTGATTGAGATCGCTAGCGGTAGGGAGGTAAAGGTTGACAAGGTTGTTCGTGGGTGTACTATAGTGTTAGAAGGTATCCCGTTCATGATTGATTTGATACCTTTTGGGCATGGGAGTTTCGATGTGGTGATAGGGATGAGCTGGCTGTTTAAGAATAAGGCCGAGGTTATATGCCACGAAAAGGTAGTGCATATACCTTTAGAGAATGGTGGTATCCTTCGGATACAAGGAGAATGCTTAAGGAAGGATTTGAGAACCCTTAAGACTGCGAAGGCTAAAGAACTTAAGTTGGAAGAGATTCATGTGGTATGTGAGTTTCCTGGCATTTTTCCTGAGGACTTGTCCGGATTGCCTCCAATCCGTCAAGTTGAGTTTCGTATTGAGTTGATTCCTGGAGCGGCACCTGTGGCGAAGTCTCCATATCGTTTAGCACCCTCTGAGATGCAGGAGTTGGCAACGCAGTTGCAGGAACTTCAGGATAAAGGGTTTATCCGACCTAGTCACTCTCCGTGGGGAGCACCGGTGTTATTTGTTAAGAAGAAGGATGGTTCGTTTCGGATGTGCATTGTCTATCGGGAGTTGAACAAGTTAACGGTTAAGAATTCGATATCCTCTTCCTAGGATTGATGATCTTTTTGACCAACTACAAGGTGCTCGGTTTTTCTCGAAGATTGATTTACGTTCGGGGTATCATCAGCTAAGAGTGCATGAGGAGGATGTTCCGAAGACCGCCTTTAGAACTCGTTATGGACACTTTGAGTTCACGGTTATGCCATTCGGGCTGACAAATGCGCCTGCGGTATTCATGGATTTGATGAATCGCGTTTGCAAGCCTTACTTGGATAAGTTCGTGATTGTGTTCATAGACGACATTTTAATTTATTCCAAGACGAAGGAGGAGCATGGAGAACATCTGAGATTAATTCTTGGATTATTGGAGAAGGAGAAGTTGTACGCCAAGTTCTCAAAATGTGAGTTTTGGCTTGAGGAAGTACATTTTTGTGGACATGTGGCGAATAGTGAAGGAATACATGTGGACCCTAGTAAGATAGAAGCGGTCAAGAACTGGAAGGCTCCTACGACGCCGTCCGAAATACGCTCATGCTTAGGATTGGCAGGATATTATCGAAGGTTTATAGCGAATTTTTCGAAGATTGCTAAACCCCTTACTTTGTTGACTCAGAAGAACAAGAAGTATGTTTGGGGAGAAGAGCAGGAGGTGGCTTTTCAGTCACTAAAGGATAGTTTGTGTAATGCACCTATTCTGACGTTACCTAATGGGCCAGATGATTTCGTTGTGTATTGTGATGCGTCGAATCAAGGATTTGGGTGTGTATTAATGCAAAGGGGTAAGGTGATAGCTTACGCATCTCGACAGCTAAAGATTCATGAGAAGAATTATACGACTCATGATCTAGAGCTTGGTGCGGTAGTATTTGCTCTCAAGAATTGGAGACATTATTTGTATGGCACAAGGAGTGTTGTATATACGGATCATAAAAGTCTTCAGCATATCTTCAATCAGAAGGAGCTGAATATGCGGCAAAGGAGGTGGATTGAACTATTTAGTGATTATGATTGTGAGATTCGCTACCATCCTGGAAAGGCGAATGTGGTAGCTGATGCTTTAAGTAGGAAGGAGCGGATTAAGCCTAAGCGTGTGCGAGCGATGTGTATGACTCTACAGTCGGGAATTAAGGGTAAGATATTGGCGGCGCAAAAAGAAGCTCTCAAAGATGAGAATGCGACTGCTGAAATGCTGCGTGGATTAGGTCAACAAATGGAGAAAAAGGGGGATGGTGGACTGCATTTCTTAGATAGAATATGGGTTCCATCGGTAGGAGGTGTAAGAAAGTTGATCGTGGATGAGGCTCATAAATCGAGATATTCGATTCATCCAGGATCGGATAAGATGTATTATGATCTTAGAGATGCTTACTGGTGGCCGGGAATGAAGAGGAAATAGCTGAATATATTAGCCAATGTTTGACTTGTTTGAAAGTTAAGGCTGAGCATCAGAAACCCTCAGGATTGTTACAACAGCCGCCGATTCTGGAATGGAAATGGGAGAGAATAACAATGGATTTTATTACTAAGTTGCCTAGGACGAGTAGTGGACATGACACGATATGGGTCATAGTGGACAGGCTGACGAAGTCTGCACATTTTCTGGCCATTCGTGAAGATTATAAGATGGAAAAGCTGGCGAGAATTTATATTAATGAGATTGTGGCGAGACATGGTGTGCCTGTGTCGATTATTTCAGATCGCGACAGTAGGTTTACTTCACGGTTTTGGCAATCATTGCAAAAGGCGTTGAATACACAATTGGATATAAGCACTGCTTATCATCCACAGACTGATGGGCAAAGTGAGCGAACGATTCAGACTTTGGAGGATTTACTTAGGGCGTGTGCTATTGATTTTGGAGGAAGCTGGGATACTCGTTTGCCTTTGGCTGAGTTTTCCTATAACAACAGCTATCATTCCAGTATTAGATGTGCGCCATTTGAGATGTTGTATGGGAGGAAGTGTAGATCACCTATTTTATGGAAAGAGGTTGGGACAAGCCAACTAATTGGTCCTGAAATAGTGCAAGAGACTACAGATAAGGTGTTTCAGATTAAGGAAAGACTTAAGGCAGCAAGAGATCGCCAAAAGAGCTATGCGGATAATCGCCGTAAGCCCTTGGAGTTTAGTGTTGGTGACCTTGTAATGCTGAAAGTGTCTCCTTGGAAAGGTGTTGTGCATTTTGGTAAGAAAGGCAAGTTAGCGCCTAGGTATGTAGGACCGTTTGAAATTACGGAAAGAATCAGACCGGTGGCATATCGGTTGAGATTGCCTGAGGAATTAAGTAGTGTGCATGATACGTTTCACGTATCTAATCTGAAGAAATGTTTGGCGGATGCTAGTTTGCATGTGCCATTAGAAGAGATTAAGATTGATAAGACTCTTCACTTTGTTGAGGAACCTGTTGAGGTTATGGATCGAGAAGTCAAGAGTATGAAACGTGGTAAGATAGCATTAGTAAAGGTGCGTTGGAATTCCAGGCGTTGTCCAGAGTTTACCTAGGAACGTGAGGATCAAATGAGGTCCAAGTACCCGAAGTTGTTTCCTGAGGAGGTTGATGAGACGAACTGTTAAATCTCGGGACGCGATTTCCCTAAGTGGGGGATGATGTAACAACCGTGATTTTAGCAGGTTAGTTTGACTAATAGTCTCAACTCGTTTAACTTTGTTTTAATGTGTATTGTGTGTTTGTGTGAATTATATGTGGTAAATGTGCGATATAGGTGTGGTATGTATGTAAGTTGGCACTAAATCCCTTGGTGTGAGAGTTTCGTCATGTTGAGTAGTGTTAAATTTTGGGAAAAGTTCATTTTGATCGCCTTTGTGGTGTAGAAATGACTTGTGTAATTTTGGTGTTTTGGTGGTTTTGCGTAACGAGTCTCCGTTCAATTGTTTGAGCGTTAGTAAGTTACGTGGAGATTATTTTTGTGGGTTATATTAGTAATAAGAGTGAAATTTCTATTTTTGGAAACTTTATTTTGAAAATGATATTTTTCCGATTTGTCGTAAAAACGAAGGTTTATCGCGTAAGGTGTTAAAATTGATATAGGGTTTTTATAAAATATCAAAAGTATAAGGTTTTGAGTGTAATAAATAAATAAAAAAAAAATAAAAAAATATATATACATAATAAAGAAATCGGTTAGGAAAAAAAAAGAAAAAAAGGAAACCAAATTGTAATTTAATTGCAAAACTTGGAGGAAAAGATATCTAGATTCTTCCATAGACCACTATAAATACAAAACCAAAACAACCCTCATTCTCCTATTGAAAATTTCGACCAAGCATGGGAAAAAAAGAGAGAAGAGATTTTTTTTAGGGTTTTCATCTTCCAATAATTAAGGTAAAATTTATAATACTTGTGTTTAAATAATTTTTATAATTCATGTAGCAATAATATGATGGATTAGGGTTTATATTTAGATCTGTAAATTATGATTATAAAACATGTGGGAATCATTAATTAGTGATATTATAATGATTGGTGAAGTAATTAGGGTTTAAAACATGTTAATAAATGAGTTATGAATCTGGCAGAATTAATAGGCTGTAAAGATTCGATTGTGTTTAATAGATGGTGATGAGTTAGATCACGAATTTTATGTCTAAATTATAGTTCAGTGAAAGAGCTTTCCAAAAAGTCTGACCATAAGTGTTTTCGAGGTCGGGAAGTCAATCAAACGAATTTTGTGAGTTAAGGTATCAAAACTGTTAAACCGGGACAAAATTAGGGTAAAAGTATTAAGGTCAATGGTGGCATTTAAGTGTAATTAGGGTTAGGCTTTCTGTGGGAATTGAGTTTTATATTATACTAGACTTCCACGCGAAAATTAGGCGATAATAAGTTGTGCGAGTTGATCTACGAGGTCAAAACTTTTTGATGTCCGATCAAATCCGAATCTGGACAGTTGTCATGTTTGATTTTTCATTGGGTACTTGTGTATGTTTTTAGTGCATGACCTTCTGGAACTAGCTTGTATGCTTATGAATGGTCATGGTGAATTTTTTGTGTGAGTTGTGAAGCGTTATTCGCTATGATTTTATGTGGTTGAAAGTACCCTACAAATCTGCGTTTTTAAAAGTTTTATTTAAGGGATTTAGTGAGTGTAAAGTATTGGGTGATGATTAGTATGGAGTCTAGGTAATCCATAGTGGGTTATATGAACCTTAGACATCCATCATATATATGTGTTACATGGACTATAGCTTTTAGCTTGGTCGCGTGTAACGTCAGATTGTTTGTTTGTATAGATTTGTGTGTTGATAACTTGGAAGCTGCGGAGTTGAGGACTTGAGGTGAGTTCATAGTCCCATATTTTTACTTTGTTTTAAACTTGGGATGGAGATGATGCTTGTTAAAATTGTTTTTGAGTTACTGTGATTATGTGTTGTTAAAATGCATGGACTTGTAATGGTTATTATATGTATACTGCATGCTATTGTGGTGTTTAATTGTGGTGATTATTTGAGTAGGAAAGTCCTAGTGGCTCTACTCATTATAATTATCTTGGATCGGTGGGCGCGTTCCATCCCAATTGTGGTGGTATTTGGATCGGTGGGCACGTTCCGTCCCAATTGATGTGGTGTTTGGATCGGTGGGCACGTTCCGTCCCAATTTATACTTGGATCGGTGGGCACGTTCCGTCCCGTAAGCTGTGATTGCATGTTAGTTGTATGATAACTTTACTTTTACTGTCCTGCAATGCTATACTATGTTTTATAATCACAGTAAATCGATAATCGAGGTGTTTTGTGTGTCTTAAACCTATGAATCTCACCAACATTATGTTGACGTTTTAAGCATCATTTTCAGGTGAGCATTCTAAGGCTAAGATAGAAGGGAGCGATTAGAAGAGACCTAGTTTGCATTGAGGATGGCTTATCTTTGAGTTTAGTTTGATTAAGATGGATTTTTTTTGTGGTACTTGAATGTCTTTCATTTTCACTTTATGTTTTAATGGAGATACCTTGGAGATTGTTTTGGATATTTATTTTGGGGTATCGTTACGACACTTTGTGTTTGTACTTTGCTCTATTTATTTGCATGTAGTATTTTCTCTATTTAGACACCAAGTGTTGTGATGATATCCATGATGTTGCACTCGCGTTTCCGCCATTGGCGAGGTGTGACAGAAAGTGAGTTATACGTATAATATATAACACGTTTTGTGTTATATTGTAAAAATATCAAACACAACTTGCAAGAACTATTCATGGCAGAGATTTTGTGTACCTTGGGTAGATTTTTACTGACTTTGACACTATAGAGACATGTGAGGATGAGGGGGAATTATTGGTGTCAATACATATATATATATATATCGACTAGATTTTTAAAATGTACAAAAATAAGTTCTAGCGTGTAATATTGAGACCTTAGGTAGGAAATGTGTTTAATAACTCGCTAATGATCAAACATTAATATTAGAACGGGTGGAAACAAGTCCGGGTCAAAACGGTTAAGTTTGTGAAAATTTTATGTTTACCGAATGGGTGTGAATTTACCAAACGCTTTGGTATTTAAAAATATATCAAACGTCGATATTGGAAGCTAATACTTGGCGTCCTATTTCTTTGGTGGGAGGACAATTAGGAGGCTCAAAAATGTATACTAGTTGTGTTTAAAATTTGAAGGAAAATGGGGCGTTTTGGGAGGGTGTCTAGCTCGATCAGAAAAGGAAATAGAAGGTGAAAATGGGCTTGGTGGGCTGATGAACAGTGCACAGGTGATGGGGTTGGGCTGAAATGATTTTTGGCCTGTTTATTATTATTAGTGTATCTTTTTGATAGATTTTTATCCGTGGTTTGCGTATGATCTCGTCCTATTATTTGGTAAATTATGTGATAGTGTTTTCGCGTTAAAATAATATAATAAAGAAAATTTTAAATTTTTCCGTAAAAATGGTGATTAAAAATAATGACGGAGATTAATATATAATTAAACGTTGTTAATTATAGGAAATTTTGCAGTTTGCTACAGTACCTACCCGTCATTCTGAATTCAGGGTAAGGGGTTACGGAAAAAGGGTTATCGAGAGGTTTCCGTCCGAAGATCAAGGAAACGTAACTCTGTTAGATCTATTCGTACTAGATAAATTCGAATGTTTGGTCAATTAATGAACCTAAAGGATGTGAATAGTGAAAATAACGGTCAGGAATAGTGAAAAATCAACGGCTAATGAATAGTGCTCCAACGATCGGGAATAGTGCATTCTAACGGTCGTGAATAGTAAATAACGGCTAGTTTTTCCTATATATACCCAATTTAATTTCTATTCTTCCACCAACCATTTCCTCTCATTTAATACTCCAAAATGCCGCACCTTATCACAATCCTCGCAATCGTGTATGTCATTATTTCCGCCATCTACTTGGCTTATGTCCTTGACGAAGACTCCGAATTCTTGGCCGTAATGTTATTGTTCGTCGTACTCCTCACGGTCCTAGCCATAGCCGTGGATAAGATGTGGGGTAATAGTCTCGAGTTAGGGTTGTTTAAAATGAGTCCTTGTTATGTTTCTATGTAATCCTTAATAAATGTGGAATAAAACTTATTCGTCTTTATGTTTAAGAACTAGTCTTCTTATTGTTTTTGATGATTTGTTTGTATTTATCTTACAGAATAATCAGGGTGATACATCCTATGGTGGCTCTTGCTATTGTGGTGTTGGTGGGGGTCTTTGTCTTCATGGCGGGTCAACCTATTGGCGATTCTATGCCTTTTATTGTAATCATTATAACATTAGTACTTCCGATGCTAATTATCTCACTATGTATTAATTTCTGTGGTTTCTAATAAAATTTTCGTTATTTGTGTTTTCCATAAGTCTTTGTGAATTCTTAGGTTTCTAATGTTTGTACTTTTGTCGGTTTCTTATCGTAAAGGTGATGGGTAATAGGTTTAGGTATTTATTGTGGTTGGTCCTGGGGATGTTTATAAACAGTCTATTTTTTCTTAAAATTTTACTTTTGAATAAAGATTGTTATTAGGAAATCTGAAAGGATAACTGTTCTATTTATGACATGATTCTTCCTAAATTAGACATAGGTGATCAGGCAATGTATAATTGATGACCAAATGACATGATGCTTAGCTCAGACACAGTGGTATTTATGTTTTTCAAAAGTTTTAGATGGTGTTCAACGTGTTGTTTTTGTAAAATGACAATATAATTATTTTTCAAAAGAGTAATAAAATTTCTGTTCAAAACTACGGTGATGAGTCAGGAATTTTTAGGGTGATGTAACCACTGGTAAAATTTCACCTTGTAATAAACTATCTTACAGAATACTTATCCATTTTTCTGCTTATAATTTTTTATTTATTTATCTGATCATAACTACTATCTAATGTGACGTAACTCACATCCTCGATAAACGTGCTCTCACGCGGACCAACATCAACTTACTTAATGCTTATTTTATATAAACATAAAAATCCTACGATATACCATTTACCATTTTACGATAATTCGTTAACAAACGTACAAACTAAACATTTCTTATCTATTAGAGTTTCTATGAAACCCTAAACCATTATAATAATGAATATGAGTAACTAAACCCTAAAACACTAAAGTACAACTCATATAAACCAATGTACAAGTTACTAAAGCACATAAACCCTAAATCCACTTTAACTCCAGATATAACCCTAATTTCATTAAATCATGATTTTATGTAACAGAATCACAAACCCTAATTAATGTATATATAATTTTTAAAAAATATAAATGTACAAGTCTTTCAAGACAAGGTACAAGTCATTTATGCATAAAAACTAAATATTAATAAAAATCTCAATATAACCCTAAATGTATTCATTTTAAAGCACACAATACAAGTCTTTTATGCACAAGTCTTAAAAATAGAATTTCTTAAACTCACTAATTATAAGTACAAGCCTCTAAACCTAATGTACAAGTGCCTAATGCATAAAAACTAAAAATTACATTTATATATATTTAAACCTACTAAAATCAACATATAATTAATATAACATAACCAAGCAATAAAAATATATTTTTCCTATTTCATAAACCCTAGTACAACCCTATTAAGCTCATGGTACAACTCTTTAAAGCACAAATCAATTTCCTTTTCTTTTACTTAAAATTCGACACATATATAAATAAAACAAACCCTAATTATTTTTCTACTTAACAAATACTTAAACCAAATCCTAAACTAACCTAGTTACATCCCTAAACCCTAGTGTACAACACACCATAGCTCATTGTACCACTCCCTCAAGCCATTCGACCCATATTCAAATTTCCTTAGTTCGATTATATTAAAAATTAAACCAAGATTATTTCTCACTTACTACCTAGCCAAACCATACACCACAGAACTTATATGTGCTCAAAATATACTACACATCACTATGTTTCACCTTAAGTCAAGTTATGTAGGTAAAATCTTTGGTTTTTAAATAAACCACATCATCCCCTTACAATACCTCACGAGTTCCCAACCCCTCCATCCACTTGGCTTCAACTAACCTAATCTACATCACCATGTCTCCCCCACTCTTAACAAGATGACCTAGAATCCCTCCCCTATAAAATTCGATCCCTCCTTCTTCCCATTTCATTCACACAATTCGACCAACAACCAAAAACAACCATACTCACTAAAAAACTCTAAACAAACAGCCCCTATATAATCCAAAGAAAGATTTTAAGACGCCTAAGGAGGAGGAGAAACCTTGATATTCTATTTACAAGCCATTTCGCTACATATATCCCATATTCGAACAAATATTCAAGTAAGTATAACAAACCCTTTTCATTCCTTTATATCCTTTAAATACTCCTAGAAATAATGCTAAATAAATTCTAATAGCCAACAAAATCAAAAACTAAAATTTTCTTTTCTTTCTTTTCTTGTCGAGCCACACCAAACGGACCCTACTTTATATATATTTTTTTAGGCATCACTAATCAAGGAACTCTAAAATACTCAAAGGATACATTAAATATGCTTAAAATCATATTAATAAACATTAAAATGTGTGGCGTGAACAAGAAAATCGAAAAACCAAATCTTTTCCTCTTC
The DNA here is from genome assembly GCA_021014915.2 of Artemisia tridentata subsp. tridentata. Taxonomy (NCBI): domain Eukaryota; kingdom Viridiplantae; phylum Streptophyta; class Magnoliopsida; order Asterales; family Asteraceae; genus Artemisia; species Artemisia tridentata. The sequence goes on along the minus strand of CP139505.1, from coordinate 284,683,225 downwards.
ACTTTTTTTGTCGAACAAAAACTTGATGCGTGCGATGTGTCGTTGCGGTTTAGCAGTTTTAATGCCTACTCAAGTTTTAAATTTATATTTAGCCGACTTATCAATAACACACACACTTAACGAGCAGTGTACCCGGTCAGTATGAATATAATGGTAAGTAGAGTGTCGATCACTAAGAGTGGAACGTATTATCTCGTTATTCTAATCAGTATTTTAATATCCTAACGCAAGGGGGTTTCAGCCTGAGAGACTGGCACGATTTGTTTGCAATTAAATAATAAAATAAACCAATAGGCACGAATCAGCAAGTAGCACACACGTACACAGATAAATACTCGAGACAATAAGAGGGCTGTCCTTATAATTAAGTAGTTTGTCACTTGTTTTATTGATAGCTTTATATGAAGTGTATGTAGTTAATCCTTTCTCGTTGGTCCTAAGCTTATCGGCGAGTAAACCCTTAATGATGACTTATGTCTAAAAGTTATTCCTAAGTGATCAATTTAGTAATAACCGTGGGAGTGCAACCTTTCCGTTGCCACATTACACAAGCCACTAATAAACACAGAGGTGATCAATGCACTAATAAGTAGTAACCAAAGACATCAACATATAAACTTTAATCAATGGGAAAGCAATTTTAAGGGGAGTTGAAGTGAATGATAACATAACACAAGCCCATCAATCCTGATGAATTAAAGTTTGCTAACACAATAAAACAAAACTACTTAATGAATTAAACACATGCAGCACCTTCTTACAGCTCTTGTATCTTCGTTTGGTGTGTCTTGTGCTGCCTTCTTGACTAAATTCGTCCTAGGGTTTTTCTGCTTCGGTATTATATATGTCTGACAAAAACTCCGGAATTCGTCTGGTCTTGGGGTATTTATAGTTTCTGTCTGAGGTGAGATGCGGCGCATCTAGTAAGTAGATGCGGCGCATTGACTTAACTTCGCGTGAGGTCCAAGATTATAATATTCAGGAATATTCGTACACCGCCAGAAGATGCGGCGTAACTCCATGATTAGATGCGGCGCATGTCCTCTTGTATCTTGGATCGTATCTGGTGAAATAATGATAGAGATGCGGCGCATGTCATGAGTGAGATGCGGCGCATCTGGAGCAGATTTAACTTGATCTTGTCCATTTCAGTAGACTCTTCACTTTATGCATGTTTTGCTCCATAATTAGTCCAAAATCGCTAAGTTTCACCAAATGCTTGTTTTTACCTGAGAATTACAAAAGTAAACGATTAAGTATCAATCCTCATACATAATATAGTAAAACAAGTCAAATTAATAGGATAAATGATAGTAATAAAATGTACTTATTTGAGTTCATCAAATATCCCCCCACTTGAACTTTACTTGTCCCCAAGTAAACCTTAGAATTTCTCTTATGAAAATGTATCCTAAAAGATGTTAGGATTTATTTTTATATTTAAGCATGTATTCGTTTATTTCATAATCACAAAACTAAACACTTTAACGAATTAGAAGTATAATAAAATAAGTTGATAAAAGCAAATCTAATCGTTTAACTGTCCAGTCGTGACGAATATTCTATCATAAGCTTGGCAAGTATACACATCTCCCCCACTAAAGCCAAGGAATAACAAGTCTAAAGCGGTAAAAAGGGTTTTTAGGCTAAAGGGTTAATTATTCTCTTTCACTATCGATCTCAAATTCCAGAAAAGGCGACAAAATCACAAATACACGATCGGATCCACGAACACGATACTTGCAATTGCTCAAATCCTTAACTCGAATAGGCTAAAGATAGGTCCAAACTTCACCAATAATAATATATCAAAAATGGCGACAAAATCATAAATACATAGCCGAATCCACGACTACGATACTTAAGATTGCTCAAATCCCTAATCTCAATAAATCAAAGGTTTGGTTGGATAAAGAATAATGTAGGGCATGGATAACATTTGGGATATAAATTGGTGTAAAATGAAAAATAAACAAAACAAATAAATTAAAATCCTAAGTGTGGTTAATCACTATCCCAACCATCCCATGAATAAGACTCATATCATCGAATAACTCACGCTTTAACACTTGAAACACACGCTTTAGGTAGACACGGATTATACTCAACAAGATCTTAATCAAAGAATAAACCTTAATTGGCGTTCCCATAACTGCCAATTCCCATTCAATCCATAGATATAGTACAACAAATAGTGGCCATATGAACCACTTACATAACTTTACATCGTTGGTTTAAAAACAAACATCCAACTCTTTTTCTTTTTCTTTTTCTTTTCTCATTTTTTTCGATTTTTTTTTTTTTTTTTTTTTTTTTTTTTTTTTTTTTTTTTTTTTTTTTTTAAAAAAAAACTTTAGATGTGTAAAATTTCACCACATCACTATAATGATAATTCTGGATAATTTTTCCATACTTTTCATACTTCAGAAATAACGGTAATAGTGAAAGTAGTAAACACACGAAAAATAAACTCAAAAATATACAATATTTACTTTCACTCCAATTGCATTGTGCAATTTCCCGACCTAACCAAAGATAATGAATTACGCACGCGAACACAGGTAATGTAAGGAAACACACTTTGCCTATAGCAATTAACCAACCACGGATTCTAATCTACAGGGTAGGCTAAGGTGTAAGGGTGTAACGAAACATTTTAAACATAGGTGTAAGAAACGAAAGGAATGGCTCTGAGTGTTTTTCTAGGGGTATCTTACTCTAAAAATGAGAGTAACAAAAGGGTTTATACGGGGGTTAACTAACCAGTGTAGTTAGCTAATAACACATAACATATAAAGGCTATTTGGGTGTAATCCTAGAATTTTACCAATTTAGACAAGTCATTCCAATTATATAAATAATACTCATTATGGTGGTCTCGAATAGTATACAAGCCAAGTTCTAAAGTTTACAAGTCACCGGCACACTCATAGATTTGTGAATTTTGGAAAATCACAATTTTTGAAAATAACGTCATGTGTGCAGCTATGCAACTTAGATCTTAAACAAAAACATGCTAAAAAATTTTAAGTTTGATATATTAAGCACATTTTAAGCATAATTTTTGAAAAAGTTTAGGACAAGTAATTGTTAAGTGTTCTAATTCTCCAATCCCCCCACTTAAGTTAAACAACGTCCTCGTTGTTTGTATAAAAGGTTAAAAACTGGAAAATAAAAGAATTAGAACAGAAAAACTCCCCTGAGATTTGCTCGGTATGATCCTCCATTAGTATAAGAGCAAAAATCAACTTCTTGTGGATTAGAACGTTAAAGCTTCATACTTGATGTATCCACAGGAAATCCAGGAAACTATAATACCACCAAAGCTTCAAAACACACCTAAGATAAGAAAGGTTCAAGCTTGCATAATACATTAGTAGTTAAATAAAAATAAAACATAAAAATTAAAACTGAAAATCATCAGGTCAGTCGATGCGCCGTATCTTATTGAAGAAGATACGCCGTATCGAGCCTGGAATAAATACGGATCAGAATAAAAATGCGCCGCATCCTTAACCAGGGATGCGCCGCATTAAAATATACTGATAAAAAGTTTTAAAGTCGGAAATAAAAAATGCAGAAAATTAAAATAAGATATGACCATTGCAGGAGATGCGTCGCATCTCAGGATGGAGATGCGCCGTATCCTCATGCGGGCCTGACTGACTCGACACAAAAAACAGAATAATAAAAATTCTCCGGGTTGTCTCCCGGTAAGCACTTGTCTTTATTCCAGAGTCTTCAAGTTAGACTCACGTTCAGCTCTTTAATATCGATCATTGAAGGAGTCGGAAACATCGCGCTCCTTCATCGCCAATTCAGTAATATTGAACACTGCTTGCTCGTCCTTAATTTCCACGCCGTTCTTCTTTAATATCTGTATAAACAAAGTCCTGTCCCTTTCGGGCAGAGATGACAAAATGATAGACGGGAAATTCTTATTATCATATAAGCATAAATAAGCAAGGTGGGGTGGTAGTTCAATAAACACATCATTGTTCAAATTCGTTTTCTCAACTATTCTCCTACGTTTGTTAATTACTACGCAATCATACCACTCATCATCAGAATCATTAATGACATCGCGTCTAAGATCGGTAGGTACATTAAGGTCAATAAATTCCTCAAAGTTCTCATGATTAGGATTAGTTGAGTTGTTTTGAATCAATGTTTCTCCCATAAGTCTAGCTTCAAGATCGAGGTCCATACGCTCTCTTAATCCTAGTACATAAACACCTCTAATTATGCTTTTAACCGGATCTTGGCACTTATAGACTAGTTTATTATTCCCTACCCTTAATGAAAATTTTCTTTTAAACACATCAATCTTAGCATGGGCAGTAGACAAGAAAGGTCGACCAAGGATTAAAGGAATCTTAATATCCTCGGGCATGTCTAATATAACAAAGTCTACGGGAAAAATAAACTTCTCAATCCTAACTAGCACATTATTAGCAATCCCTTCAGGTCGTTTTACCGTTTTATCAGCCAATTCAATAAGTAACTTAGTTGGTGCTAATTTTCCTAGTCCTAGGGTAGCGAATGTCTTAAGAGGCATAACACTAACACTAGCTCCTAAGTCAGCTAACACATTATTGAAAGATATATTATTAATAGAACAAGGTAGAGTAAAACTTCCTGGGTCTCTTTCTTTATGAGGCAAGGCATTTGAGTCGGTTGCAGGGCTCTCTTCTTTCATTGTTGCCTTGATCTCCTCTTCAATCTTTGTCTTCTCTTTTAGTAGTCTCCTTAAGCTGATTGAAGAATTAAAGAAAAATTCGGGTCTTGCACCATCATTACCATTCATCGATCTTCTAGGTATATTAGGAGTGACTTCTTCAGTGGTGCTTATGGCCTTGACATGATCTCTTGGGTTGGTTTCAGAATGTAATCTTTCTTGGTGATGCTCGAGTCATCATTTATCCTGAAAATAAACAACTTGCACACGAGAGTAGCTGACCGATCAAGGTAAATATCAAAAATCAACTATATTTATCAAATTATATTCGTCGTATTAACAAAAGTTAATGCGCCGTACTTTCGTTACGTTTAAAAATACAAGATTTTTGATTCAGAAAATGCGCCGTATCGACAGAGATCGATACGTCGTATCTGTTTAATAATTCGCAAACTGTTTTTAATTAAAATAATAGATACGCCGTATCTGCTAAAGCAGATGCGTCGTATGGCGTTAACGTTTAGAAAAATTTTTTTTTAAAAACAGATACGCCGTATCTGCTAAAGCAGATGCGTCGTATTACTTTATCGCTTAGAAAAAAATTTCTTATTAAAAACAGATACGCCGTATCTTGGGGAAAAGATGCGTCGTATCGAATTAATTAAACGCGTTGTATTTTTAAAAATTAAACGCAATACGCCGTATCTGAGAGATCAGATGCGCCGTATCGTTTGATTTAGCACAGTACAACGATAGCAGAACAGAAAAAAATACGAAAAATAAAAACAAAAAATTAAAATACACAAACAAAAATAAACACACAAAAATAAAAGAAAACAATTAACACACAATACAACAAATATGCAAAATAATACAATGATGCAATTAATCTAATAAAAAGAAAAACCTAATTAAAATACTAATCAAATTGACAGATAATAACAATTCACTCCCCGGCAGCGGCGCCAAAAACTTGATGTGCTGCGTTGTGTCGTTGCGGTTTAGCAGTTTTAATGCCTACTCAAGTTTTAAATTTATATTTAGCCGACTTATCAATAACACACACACTTAACGAGCAGTGTACCCGGTCAGTATGAATATAATGGTAAGTAGAGTGTCGATCACTAAGAGTGGAACGTATTATCTCGTTATTCTAATCAGTATTTTAATATCCTAACGCAAGGGGGTTTCAGCCTGAGAGACTGGCACGATTTGTTTGCAATTAAATAATAAAATAAACCAATAGGCACGAATCAGCAAGTAGCACACACGTACACAGATAAATACTCGAGACAATAAGAGGGCTGTCCTTATAATTAAGTAGTTTGTCACTTGTTTTATTGATAGCTTTATATGAAGTGTATGTAGTTAATCCTTTCTCGTTGGTCCTAAGCTTATCGGCGAGTAAACCCTTAATGATGACTTATGTCTAAAAGTTATTCCTAAGTGATCAATTTAGTAATAACCGTGGGAGTGCAACCTTTCCGTTGCCACATTACACAAGCCACTAATAAACACAGAGGTGATCAATGCACTAATAAGTAGTAACGAAAGACATCAACATATAAACTTTAATCGATGGGAAAGCAATTTTAAGGGGAGTTGAAGTGAATGATAACATAACACAAGCCCATCAATCCTGATGAATTAAAGTTTGCTAACACAATAAAACAAAACTACTTAATGAATTAAACACATGCAGCACCTTCTTACAGCTCTTGTATCTTCGTTTGGTGTGTCTTGTGCTGCCTTCTTGACTGAATTCGTCCTAGGGTTTTTCTGCTTCGGTATTATATATGTCTGACAAAAACTCCGGAATTCGTCTGGTCTTGGGGTATTTATAGTTTCTGTCTGAGGTGAGATGCGGCGCATCTAGTAAGTATATGCGGCGCATTGACTTAACTTCGCGTGGGGTCCAAGATTATAATATTCAGGAATATTCGTACACCGCCAGAAGATGCGGCGTAACTCCATGATTAGATGCGGCGCATGTCCTCTTGTATCTTGGATCGTATCTGGTGAAATAATGATAGAGATGCGGCGCATGTCATGAGTGAGATGCGGCGCATCTGGAGCAGATTTAACTTGATCTTGTCCATTTCAGTAGACTCTTCACTTTATGCATGTTTTGCTCCATAATTAGTCCAAAATCGCTAAGTTTCACCAAATGCTTGTTTTTACCTGAGAATTACAAAAGTAAACGATTAAGTATCAATCCTCATACATAATATAGTAAAACAAGTCAAATTAATAGGATAAATGATAGTAATAAAATGTACTTATTTGAGTTCATCAAGTAGCTGCTCCAAAACCCCAACTTTGAACAATTATTTCGACCACCAAACAACCCTCAAAAATTCTAAATTTTGGCCAACTTAACAACCACCCAGCTAGCTACTAATAGGAAAAAGAAAATTGTAAAAAGATTGTTTCATCTCAAAGTTATTCGAGTCTTTTCTGCCTCCTTCGCAAACTGTTTTGAGCGCACCCTTATTTAATTGATTCGAGCTCATAAGCTCGAATCATAAGCCCATAAGCTGTAAATAAGATGTTAATAAGTTGATAATAAAGTGTACAAAGGAGACGTAGCAAGTCGTGTCTTTTCCCGAAACATAAAACGCGTTATAATGAAACAAGGACCACGAGTGAAACAACAAAAATGCTTGGAGGGTATTTTCTGCTAAGACTCCAACTAGTTTTATAACTTGGACTTTAATTGATGTCGACCTGCAGTTTAGGGGTAAAAAGTGTCAATTTTGAAACTCTAGGATAGAAACTGTCATTTTACCAAAGTTGAGGGGTAAAAATTATCAGTTTACGAAAGTTCAAGGGTAAAAATTGTCATTTTATGAAAGTTCAGGGGTATAACCTGTCAATATATGAAACTATAAGGGTAAAAAGCGTAACTTTATATAATTATTATTAGAAGTATATTTTGAATATATTTATAAATAAAAACTAATAAACGAAATACGTTTATCTCGATAACAAACAAGCGGAAACATAAAAATGAGAAAATAAGATAAAATATTATCCAGCTTTTGAAGAGACTTCATGTTGTCTCAAATAAAATATTTAACTATCAACCAAAACGTTACAAAACGAATATTAAAAACTTATATACTGGAATACGATTACTGAAACTTGATATAACAAACCCAGGTTGCGTGCCGGAGACGTTTATCAACTCTACTTAATTTTGTTTTCCATCCAGACTGCAAAGGTGAGTTCATAGTCCCACTTTTATACGTTTTTCAACTTGTAGGGAGATACATGCTACAAAACCGAACACAAGTATTTTTCTGTATTCTATCCTGATTGATATTGCCTCAGTTTAATTGTTGCCTCTAAAAGACCCTCTATCATGAACCATTAATCACTTGCGGGTGAACGCGAATATAGTGAATAGATCTATTGGCAGTTGACGTCCCATTTGTGTTGCTGGAAAAGTAACCAAATGCACTTTATTTGAGATTAATAAAGAGTCCGGTAAACTCCTACTCAGGGGCAGTATTACTATATTTAATTATGTAGTAATTACATCCATAGTTAATTGCTATGATGTCCATCCTGTTAACGTTTGCGTGTCATGAGACTTAGGGTAATATATTGAACTGCAATATTACTGATTTACTTTCCATTTAGCTTGTGTTCAAACTGATTATAATTTTAAACGCTATGGATTCACTCAACCTTTGTGTTGACTTTTTAGCATGTTTTATCTCAGGTAATTAGAAGCTTGATTTGGCACGGAGTGGTTGTGGACTTTTTTTATAAAAAGAGTGTCCATTTTGTTATCATTCAATGAATAATGTAACTTTTATAGCGTATTTCGAAACTTCCCGCTGGGACCTCTATTATGTAACTCTGATTTAAATAAATGAATGATAACAATTTTATTTAAAACGTCTCTTTTCGAGTCGTTTTCTATTTTCATGACTGTGATGCTTGAAGTAACACCCCAACTTATATTCCGATGCGATTATCGAAAACGGGGGTGTTACAGATTGGTATCAGAGCTCATGGTTATAGAGAACAAGGTTCAAACCTAGACTATAACCAATTTTCAAAAACTTAACCAAAAGTCCTACGTGCCACAACGCTACTGAAATGCTACTTATACATGTTTATTTCTAAATATTTTGTTACATAGTGAAATATTTATAATTACCGGGTGGTTACAGGGTTATGGTTTCCCCTACCCATTCTATCCCTCTTATGTCGGACTCGGATATTGAAAATATCACGACAGTACTGGACATCACGCCCATGCCTACATCTTCACCACCACCTCCACTATCATCTACAAGTTTATATTCTCCCATCTGTCCCATTTTGAACTTAGTGAAAAAGCTAGGACCATTATCGCCCGATATCACGTTTTACCCCGATCACCTACTTCCGACTTCTCTACTCCATCGCAAGTCTTTGAAATAGGTGAAAGCTCGCAGGCGGCACAGGATCGACAGCTGACCGTTTCTACCCTTCTGACGCGATTAGAACGGCAAGAAGAACAGATCGAGACTACTTTAGGTCATCTCGATGAGTTGCCTCTAGAACGCATCGAGAGTATAGAATATAGAGTTGAAGATTTAGTTACTGGTCAGACCATGGACGAGAATCGTGAGAAGGCAGAGAACCGTCATGAGCAGCTGAGACAGGAAATACCTATGACGAATTGAAGTTAATAGAAGAGATGATGAAAAGGAATGAAGAACTGATGACAGCTCAGACAAAGATCACTATTTTGGAGACAATAATGGAGACATGCAAGCCCGATACCAGGAGTATATTCAGATCCTCGTCAGCCTGATCGTCGAACTGGAGAGTCGACTAGGAGGAGCTTCTGGTAGCCACTAGATCAGATTGTTATCTATCAGCTTTTGTACTATATCTTGGCCATGGGATATGTGGTATAAATATGACGCTTGTATTAATTTTGTTATTTATAACAAATTAGCAAGTTATTTATAACCATATGTGGTTGTGATTTTGTTGTGCATGGTATCGATTGATGTGGGCCAGTGATGATCATTTTACATACATGTATGATAGAATTTGGACATGTTGCGACCTTATGATTATCATGGATTTTACCTTGTTAATTTAACATGGTCACTATGCAAATTCTAAACATGTGTTTTCTTGTGGTATTAATAGAAATATGCCTCGCACTTCCCCAGAACCAGCCATGTCCCAAGCTGCTATCCGAAAGCTTGTTGCAGACAGTGTTGCTGCAGCACTTGAGAATCAAGCAGCAGTAATGGCCCATTCTGGAAGCACTAGCAGACCCAATGGAGAAAGCGAGACAGCAATAGCTCGCAAGTGCACTTATAAAGACTTCATAAACTGCAAACCAACTTTCTTTAAAGGAACAGAAGGAGCAACTGAGTTGGCTCGTTGGTTTAAGCGTACGAAAATAGTCTTCATGAGAAGTGGGTATACTGAAGACTGTAAGGTTACTTTTGCTACAGGGAATTTCTTGGATGATGCCTTGTCTTGGTGGACTTCGACTGCCCAAACTATGGGTGTTGAAGCAGCTCACCAACTTACCTGGGAAGATCTTAAAAAGAAGATGTTGAAGAAATATTTCCCCCGTACTGAAATTAAGAAGCTGGAGGATGAGTTTCACCAGCTAGTTGTGAAAGGAACTGATCTCAAGGCCTACAATAGGAGGTTTCAGGAACTTGCTATCCTATGCCCAACTGTTGTGCCTGATGTTGAGAAAACATTGGAGAAGTACACTGAAGGATTACCTCGAAGTATCGAGGGAAATGTTACTGCATCCAAGCCTCAGTCTTTGGAAGAGGCAATTTCCATAGCTCAACAGCTAATGGATCGTGAGATCAAGCGTAGTTCCACTCAAGGAAGTAATGATAACAAGCGAAAGCTGGATGATAGAAGGACCACCCATCACCCCAACAACTATCAACAAAACCGTAATAATCACCACCACCAACAGAATCGCCGGCAGGAAACTGTCAGGGCCTATATTGCCACACCTGCTGAGGGGAGTGGTTATATCGGAAGAAAGCCATTTTGCAATCGATGCTCGTTGCACCACTATGGTCCATGCACTGTTAAGTGCGTAAAGTGTCAGAAAGTTGGACATCAGACCAAAGACTGTAAAGCAACAGGAGCAAATCCACAGCCAGTAGCTATAACTTGCTACGAATGTGGTGGGAAGGGGCATTACAAGAGCCGGTGCCCGAAGCCGAATGCCAACCAGAACAACGATGCCCGCGGAAGAGCTTAAGTGCTAGGAGATGGAAACGCACAGCAAAACCAAGACTAGTGCAAGAGAATGAGAACTCGTTAAGATCCCAACAACGTCAAAGGATGATATCCATGCTTTAAACAGAAGATAAATTCCTGTTATACATAAATAAACCGTAGCTTAAGACTTCCTAAGTGTATTTCCTCTTGTACTCTGCCTTAGTTACGATGGATGTAACCTAAGTGTAACAACTACCTTTCTATCGAATGAAATCTCTATCTTGTAGTATTTCCGTAATAATCACAATCTACGTTTCTATTCTATTTACCCTGTTCATAGTCCTTACGTAACAAAACACTAGTATACCATTAGGAATTTGACTAATATTATTTCTGACTGAACAATAGGCTATCACCACCCTGTAAGATTCTCACACGAACCTTAAGATCTATTTCGAGGATATCCCATTAGTACCCTAGAAAAATTCCTAACTCATCACTATAGTGTAAACCAAAATTTTCTTATATTTTTGAAAAATAATTATGTTGTTATTTTCCAAAAACAACGCGTTGAACACCATCTAAAACTTTTCGAAAAGAATAAATACCACAGTAACTGAGCCAAACATCACATCATTTGGTCCTCAATTATACATAGCCTGATCACCTATGTATAATTTAGGAAGAATCATGTCATCAATGGAGCAGTTATCTTTTCAGATTTTCTAATAACAATTTTCATTCAAAAACAAAATATTGAAACAAAATAAATTGTTCATAAAACATCACTTTTGACTAAATACAATAAGTACCTACGCCTATTACCCAACATCCCTAAGATAAGAAATTGACAAAAGTACAAACATTAGAACCCTAAGAATTCACAAAAATTTATGGAAAACACGACTAGTGTAAATTTTATTAGAATCCACGAAAATTAATACATAGAGATATAATTAGCATCGGAAGTGCTAATGTTACAATGATTACAATAAAAGGCATAGAATCTTCAATAGGTTGACCCGCCATAGCAACAAAGACCACCACCAACCCAGAAATAGCTAGAGCCACGACAGGATGAATCACCTTGATAATCCTGCTCAACAAATACAACGCGACTAGATATTAGGCATAAAGACAATCGAGTTTATTTCACTTTTATTAAGGATTACATAGAAACAGAACAAAGAACCCTAACTCGAGGTTATTACCCCCATATCTACACCAATAGCGATGATCACCATCGGCATAAGGACCGCTAGAACGCAAACCAAGAATGCGTGATCTTCACTAGGAACGTACGCCAAATAAGTAACCGCAAGAACAACATAAACGATTGCTAGGAATGTGATAAGGTGCGGCATTTTAAGGTTTTAGTGAGAGATGTATGTTTTGTGGAAGAATGGAAATTAAAATGGAGTATATATAGGCAAAACTAGCCGTTGGAAAACACTATTCCTAACCGTTACATTTTACTGTTCATAGACGTTAGGATTTACTATTCCTGACCGTTAGGAAACACTGTTCACAGCCTTTGGATTTATTAGGTGGCAAAACATTCAAATTTATTTCATCTAGTAGGAATAAAACTGGCAAAACTACGTTCCCTTAAGTACCGAATGGAAATTCCTAGACAACCCTTTTTGGACTAAAAGTATAACCAAGGACTGATAGCGAGACGATATTATTGGATTTATAGGACATAAAAACAAGATAATATTATATATAATATTATTTTTAAACTTTAGGCATTTTAAGCATATCAAACTCACATCACAAATCAAATCGTTGTACGATTTTCCATTCTCACACTCACTATCTGAATAAGTTAGAATCTTAGCCCAACTCTTTTATTTACCTCACTTTTTCCTAACATCTAGACCAACACAGACTGAATCTCGGGACGAGATTCCCTCAAAGGGGGGATACTGTAACCACTGGTAAAATTTCACCTTGTAATAAACTATCTTACAGAATACTTACCATTTTTCTGCGTATAAATTATTTATTTATTTATCTGATCATAACTACTATCTAATGTAACGTAACTCACATCCTCGATAAACGTGCTCTCACGCGGACCAACATCAACTTACTTAATGCTTATTTTATATAAACATAAAAATCCTACAATATACCATTTGCCATTTTACGATAATTCGTTGACAAACGTACAAACTAAACATTTCTTATCTATTAGAGTTTCTACGAAACCCTAAACCATTATAATAATGAATATGAGTAACTAAACCCTAAAACACTAAAGTACAACTCATATAAACCAATGTACAAGTTACTAAAGCACATAAACCCTAAATCCATTTTAACTCCCGATACAACCTTAATTTCATTAAATCATGATTTTATGTAACAGAATCACAAACCCTAATTAATGTATATATAATTTTTACAAAATATAAATTTACAAGTCTTTCAAGACAAGGTACAAGTAATTTATTTATAAAAACTAAATATTAATAAAAATCTCAATATAACCCTAAATGTATTCATTTTAAAGCACACAATACAAGTCTTTTATGCACAAGTCTTAAAAATAGAATTTATTAAACTCACTAATTATAAGTACAAGCCTCTAAACCTAATGTACAAGTGCCTAATGCATAAAAACTAAAAATTACATTTATATATATTTAAACCTACTAAAATCAACATATAATATTAATATAACATAACCAAGCATTAAAAATATATTTTTCCTATTTCATAAACCCTAGTACAACCCTATTAAGCTCATGGTACAACTCCTTAAAGCACAAATCAATTTCCTTTTCTTTTACTTAAAATTCGACACATATATAAACAAAACAAACCCTAATTATTTTTCTACTTAACAAATACTTAAACCAAACCCTAAACTAACCTAGTTACATCCCTAAACCCTAGTGTACAACACACCATAACTCATTGTACCAGTCCCTCAAGCCATTCGACCCATATTAAAATTTCCTTAGTTCGATTCTATTAAAAATTAAACCAAGATCATTTCTCACTTACTACCTATCCAAACCATACACCACAAAACTTATATGTGCTCAAAATATACTGCACATCACTATGTTTCACCTTATGTCAAGTATGTAGGTAAAATCTTTGGTTTTTAAATAAACCACATCATCCCCTTACAATACCTCACAAGTTCCCTCCCCCTCCATCCACTTGGCTTCAACTAACCTAATCTACATCACCATGTCTCCCCCACTCTTAACAAGATGACCTAGAAACCCTCCCCTATAAAAGTCGATCCCTCCTTCTTCCCATTTCATTCACACAATTCGACCAACAACCATACTCACTAAAAAACTCTGAACAAACAACCCCTATATAATCCAAAGAAAGATTTTAAGACGCCTAAGGAGGAGGAGAAACCTTGATATTCCATTTACAAGCCATTTCGCTACATATATCCTATATTCGAACAAATATTCAAGTAAGTATAACAAACCCTTTTCATTCCTTTATATCCTTTAAATACTCCTAGAAATAATGCTAAATAAGTTCTAATAGCCAACAAAATCAAAAACTAAAATTTTCTTTTCTTTCTTTTCTTGTCGAGCCACACCAAACGCACCCTACTTTATATATTCTTTTTAGGCATAACTAATCAAGGAACTCTAAAATACTCAAAAGATACATTAAATATGCTTAAAATCATATTAATAAACATTAAAATGTGTGGCGTGAACAAGAAAATCGAAAAACCAAATCTTTTCCTCTTCAGTTTTTTTGTCGAGTAGCTGCTCCAAAACCCCAACTTTGAACAATTATTTCGACTACCAAACGGCCCTCAAAAATTCTGAATTTTGGCCAACTTAACAACCACCCAGCTAGCTACTAATAGGAAAAAGGAAGTTGTAAAAAGATTGTTTCATCTCAAAGTTATTCGAGTCTTTTCTGCCTCCTTCGCAAACTGTTTTGAGCGTACCCTTATTTAATTGATTCGAGCTCATAAGCTCGAATCATAAGCCCATAAGCTGTAAATAAGATCTTAATAAGTTGATAATAAAGTGTACAAAGGAGACGTAGCAAGTCGTGTCTTTTCCCGAAACATAAAACGCGTTTTAATGAAACAAGGACCACGAGTGAAACAACAAAAATGCTTGGAGGGTATTTTCTACCAAGACTCCAACTAGTTTTATAACTTGGAATTTAATTGATGTCGACCTGTAGTTTAAGGGTAAAAAGTGTCAATTTTGAAACTCTATGTTAGAAACTGTCATTTTACCAAAGTTGAGGGGTAAAAATTGTCATTTTACGAAAGTTCAAGGTAAAAATTGTCATTTTATGAAAGTTCAGGGGTATAAACTGTCAATATATGAAACTATAAGGGTAAAAAGCGTAACATTATATAATTTTTATTAGAAATATATTTTAAATATATTTATAAATAAAAACTAATAAACAAAATACATTTATCTCGATAACGAACAAACGGAAACATAAAAATGAGAAAATAAGATAATATCTTATCCAACTTTTGAAGAGACTTCATGTTGTCTCAAATAAAACATTTAACTATCAACCAAAACGTTACGAAACGAATATTAAAAACTTATACACAAAGGTGAGTTCATAGTCCCACTTTTATACGTTTTTCAACTTGTGGGGAGATACATGCTACAAAACCGAACACAAGTATTTTTCTGTATGCTATCCTGATTGATATTTCCTAAGTTTAATTGTTGCCTCTAAAAGACCCTCTATCATGAACCATTAATCACTTGCGGGTGAACGCGAATATAGTGAATAGATCTATTGGCAGTTGACGTCCCATTTGTGTTGCTGGACAAGTAACCAAATGCACTTTATTTGAGATTAATAAAGAGTCCGGCAAACTCCTACTCGAGGGCAGTATTACTATATTTAATTATGTAGTAATTACATCCATAGTTAATTGCTATGATGTCCATCCTGTTAACGTTTGCGTGTCATGAGACTTAGGGTAATATATTGAACTGCAATATTACTGATTTACTTTCCATTTAGCTTGTGTTCAAACTGATTATAATTTTAAACGCTATGGATTCACTCAACCTTTGTGTTGACTTTTTAGCATGTTTTATCTCAGGTAATTAGAAGCTTGATTTGGCACAGAGTGGCTGTGGACTTTTCTTATAAAAAGTGTGTCCATTTTGTTATCATTCAATGAATAATGTAACTTTTATAACGTATTTCGAAACCTCCCGCTGGGACCTCTATTATGTAACTCTGATTTAAATAAATGAATGATAACAATTTTATTTAAAACGTCTCTTTTCGAGTCGTTTTCTATTTTCATGACTGTGATGCTTGAAGTAACACCCCAACTTATATTCCGCTGCGATTATCGAAAACGGGGGTGTTACAGGTGATAATAGGATATCCTCGGTATAAACTTAGGTTTTGGGTGAGAATTTCTCACAAGGTGGTAATAATCTATTGTTTGGTCAGAAATGGTGTTTAATCAAATTTCTAAAGTGATATCAGGGTATTGTTACATAACGACTATGAATAGGGAGAATGGAATAGGAATTGAAATAGACGTAGATTATGATTATTGCGGAAATATTACAAGGTAGAGTCTTCATATGGTAGGAAGATAGTTGTTACACTTAGGTTACATCCATCGTACCTAAGGTAAAGTACAAAAGGAAATACAACTTAGAATGTCTTAAACTAGGGTTTATTTATATCACAACAGGAATTTATTCTTCTGCTTAAACATAGGTGTCATTCTTCGACGTTGTTGAGGTATTTAACGAGTTCTCATTCTCTTGCACAAGTGATGCGTGGTTTTGCAACCTTACAACAGGTTTTACCTCTCGAGGGATCTCAAGAGGCTTACAACCCCACCAGGCTGTGTACCTGACCGATGTAGTATAGTGTAGTGGTAAGTACGGGGGATTGATCGTTCTCCACAGGGAATAGTGTTCGTTAGGTATGAAAAACTACTCTAATCGGTCTAAGGGTGAGAGAAGATTCTTTTTATGTTTTTTATAATTTTATGAAAGCAAGTAAAATCTCGGGTTTGAAAGAGTGGGCGGAATTAGTTGCTAGTCAACTAACCCAAATAACTACGAATGCAAATAAAATAAAATAACAGAAAATGAAAAGGTGGTGAAATTTATGTGGAGAAAAATGTGTTTACTTAGATTTCCTTACTTCCTAACTATCTTTTACCGGTTGATTAGTGTGTATTAATTGCGTGGATGACGGGTGTATTCCTTAATACCAATCGTGGGGTGGCGTACGTACTTCCCCAACTCTACAAGCTCCTACTTCACTCCTATGTCGAGCCGGCTAGGAAGCTCCTAACATGGGATCACTAGAATTCGCTTGTGCATTAAATACAACCATAAAAACCTTTAGTACGCATTGGTTCATGTTTCTTAAGACGTTCAAGCAAGTTACCGAATAGGAAGTTAGCTAGTTTTCTTAAGCCTAACATAGATAAAAAATCATCCAATACAACTAATAACACACTAATAACCAATAATCAATAGCTAGATTTCATTAGATCTAAGCAAACACAAGATAAATCTAGCCTAGCATGTTAAACAAAAGACAAGAACAAGATAGAATCAAACAACACATAGACATATTGAATGATTAATTGATAACTTATCTTCAATGTAACATGGAAGATCTCAAGGCAAAAAGCCTTGAAAAAGCTGCTAAAATCGTCTTAGGGTTTTCACACACAAAGTTCCCCAATAAGTTCCCCACATATGACAAAAAATTGCAAAACTATATATAGACTTTCAGATCTGACGGCGTCACGTTATGGAGTGTGACGCCGTCACCTCGCCGCTTTTAGGGTTCCCGGATGGCCTTCTTGACGCCGTCTCTCTTTAGCTCTCCAAAATCCATTCTGGCTTATCAAGGCTTGACGCCGTCAGAATTAGGCGTGACGCCGTCCCTCTTTAAATTAAGTCGTGACGACCTTGATCACTCCAAAGGGTGACGCCGTCAGAATTCCCATGCAAATTTCTCTGGCTTATCATGAGTAATTTTCATATCCACCACTTTGGCCAAGACATGACGCCGTCAAGAACAAATCCTGACGCCGTCAAAGGTAACTTTTAGCCGATTTTGAGACTTTGTCGTTTTCTTCACTTTTATGCTCCAAAAACGTCCAAAATGCTTCCTTTTCCAGATTTCTTCTCAAAAGTACCTAAAATGACAAAAGGAACGATTTAGGGCAATATTTGATCAAATAAATACGATTTAGGGCTTAAATGACCCCTTAAAATCGGTACACTTTTCGCTTCATCAAATACCCTTACACTTGAGATTTGCTTGTCCTCAAGCAAATGCGCTTTTATTCTAATCAAAATACAAGTTAGGGGTCATTTAATGCTAACATAAAAGTAATTACAACAAATATTCGTTCCACTTTAATCATAATAAGCACGGAGATTACAAACTAGCACCTCACAAGTAGTGTTTAGATACTCACATCTCTCAAGTGTCATCAAAATAAATCTCATAAATGAAAACGGATAATATCTCTCACTACCTGTCATAGCAAATAGATTACCATAGGCTTGGGAAAGGATCGAAAACCTCCTCCACTAGGCGTAAGCACCAAAGATAAACTATCAAAGAGGGCTTTTAAATGGGTTATAACGTTAGGTGTAGGGAAAAGGAAAACACGGTTTTGTTGGATAAATGATATTTTACTGGTGGCGAGTTAAAGATCTTGATCAATTACATGTACTATACAATGTTGCTAAGCCAAGACTCGACTCAATCTTAAACTAAAAATAAATAACAAAAACATAAAATAAACATAAAATGAAACGGGATGGTAGTCCGTATGTTTTTTTTCTATTTTTCTTTTTCTCTTTTTTTTTTTTTTTTTTTTTTTTTTTTTTGCATACACTTTTGCCCTACCATCCAAAATAATACATCATAGGGGCGTTGCATTCCCCTTACACTTGAACTTTTACATAACTTTACAATTAACTATTCTAATGACTCGAATTAAGATAATTGAAAAACTTGGAGTACTTTTAAAATATTTGGCACATATGGGGGTAATAAATGATGTTCTTCCCCATTACTCCATTACACTAGTACTTTACCCATGAGTCCCAATCGTCCCAAAACAATATATACAAGGATATGACTTGACTTAGCAACCATGTAATCAACTAGATAATTAACTTGGGTTTAAACAAATGTTGTCACAATAATGCACTAAAAATGAGTGCATACAAGGTAGGCTAAGGCGATTTGGGTGTACATTTTAGTGGGGCGTAACAAATTCTTCCTTTAAGTAAAATGCTTAAAGGTCGAAACGAAAAGATAGGCTCTGAGGGGTGTACTAGGGGTATCATGTACTAAAAATGAGTACAACGCAAAGGGTGTGGGAGAATTACTTGACCAATGTAGCCAAAGTAATTATAACAAAAAACACAGGTGTAAAACAATGGGTTAATCCTAATGCCTCTTATCATGTAGTAAATCTAACTACACGAATGTAGTCTCACTTGTGGCCTTGGAATGGTCCTAACGCAAGTTCTAGAATCTAAGTGCTACCGGTACACACATCATAGCAAAATGCTTTTCCTACCAATTCTAGGGGCGAACCTCACATATTTGGGGGTGGAAAATTTTTTTAGTGGTACGGTTTTTTGTGCTAGTCATATAACTCCTATCCGTGAGACGCTCATTAGAACTAAAGTTTCACTCCTAAATGTTGTAAAAAAATTTAAATTTGGCACTAAAATTACCCTAACAGGTATTTATCTCAGTTTTATTACACATCAACTATTAAACAAACAAAAATCAAGCGTAAAAGCATTCTCTGAAGTATCGTACTTTTACCCCCCCTTACACTTAAGATGAACATTGTCCCTAATGTTCAAATAACAAATGTAAAAGTAAAAAAAGTAAAAGAATGAAATAAAATACTCCCCTGATTCGCTCGGTGGATAATGAAGTAACATGGTTAAATCTTCTTCCAAAGAGAATGTAAAAGCTCCATGACTAATGCATCGCCAAAAGCTTGATCCAAAACATTTCTTTGTCCAAAATAACCTGTTAAACCTGAGAAAACAAACACGAAAACCTGCATAACATCGGCGGGATAAACTCTATATATAAGGATATAATGCTTGTGGAATGATAATTTTGCAGATTCCTGGAGATTATAAGTTAGAGATTTAATAAAAACTTTTATGAAAACAAAACTTTCAAAAATTTTCAGAAAATTAAACCTGACGCCGTCAGGTTGTAAAGCCTGACGCCGTCAGAAATAATCTGACAGAATTCTCATGTTAAGTTTCCGGAAAAATTTTGGAAAAACCTATACCTTACTTCCTGGGATTCCTGCAAAACATCATTATGACTCGATACAAGCATTTGACTCAAACAAACACTAATATGTATGTTCATTTATTATTATTACGATTCATGTTCATTTGTGTTCTAAATAAACCGATTTTGATTTCCCTTACACTTAACTTTCGCAAAATACCTTTATATGTAGTTAAGACGAAGTTAAAAACAAAATAAAGCATTTTCACAATTTAGTTTTTGAACATGAATTAATAATAATAAAAATTAAACACACATACGGAAACAAATAAAATCAAACAAACAAAGAATTAAACACACAAAGCAAATAAAACTTGGGTTGCCTCCCAAGAAGCGCTTTTCTTTATTAACGAGTTTTGTAGCTAGACTCAAAGTCACGTACATTACGTGATTCCATCATTCATAATGACGTATCCCTGATAGATATAATCCTTGTTATCAGGGTGGTGGTGTCTCAATCGCCCAACATTCACAGTCACTTCACCTCCTCCCTTGCTGGTCAAGCTCACTACCCCATCTTGGTGTAGACTTTTAATTGTGAATGGTCCGTACCACCAGGGACTTGGTTCATCGGTAGGTGCTTTTGTTTCTGAATGCCTTAGGAGTACTGAGTCTCCTTTTGTAAATTCCACGGGGTTATTGGTCTGCTTATCAGCCTCAATATAATCGTCATTTCCGCCCTTACATTCTCTAATCTCATTTTCCTTGTAATTCTTAATCCTTGCCTCCCATGCACGGATTTTCTCTCGAACCTTACCACGGATTATATTGGGGTTCGCCTCCATCTTCTTTTGTAGAGCAATATCTCGTATATGTCGTGGGATCGTTGGGAAGTTTATTGTTTTCTTCCCCTTCTTCATTTGGATGGTACTTTTTTCGTAATTGATTTGTGCCCTAGTGGTCGCGAGAAAGGGTGCCCCAAGGATTATTGGCATATTCATGTCATTTCTTTCAATAATCATGAAGTCGACCGGATACAGGAATCCGGCAACGTTGACCAACACATCTTCCGCAATTCCTAACGGGTACTCATAAGAATGTTTTGCAAAGGAGAGTTTAGTACGGGTGATGGATGGCAGTTCGTCGGTTAACTGGACATAAACGGATAAAGGCATCAAATTTACGTCGGAACCTTGGTCAGCTACCGCATCCAGATACTTGAGTTTTCCAATGCTGCATGGTATTTCGAAGACCCCGTAGAATTCTTGCTTTTCCACTAACTTTTGTCTTATGAGGCACTCATACAACTGCCCTCCGGGTAATGTGTCGGATTCATCATCCGGTTCCATCCTCTTGGACTCCTTGTTGGGTAGATGAGTACGTCGATAGTTTCCCACCCAATCGTTTATGGTTTCCTTGTTTATTTCGTGCTTCAAGTAATGCCTCACTTGTTGTGACTTTGGTGGTTCTTCCAATTGGCGCTCCTCAGTGGGCGCCTCCTTTCCCTTGTCGGAATTGCATGTGTAGGCATTGGTGTTTCCGTCATTAAGTGGGACGAGGTCAATTTTGTTAACTTCCATAGTTATCAACTTCCCTCTTCCATCATTTTCGCTCTCTTGGGCGACGGAGACGGCATTAACACATTTAGTGTTGGGAACTTCAACATCTTTTCGCACTAGCACATTTTTAGGAGCTTTTGTATTTGTGTATTCTTTCAAGAGGTTCATCATCTCCGCCATCTTCTCTTCCATTTCCTCCTTCTGTTTGTAGACGGCTTCCTCAAATTTTGCCAACCGTTCGGAGTGTTTTGACATGTATTCTCTCATTCGAGCTTCGAATGTTGGACTAAGTTCCTGAGGTGGTGAATTGGGTTGAGCGTGCTTATGGAAGGGTTTATTATTTTCCCTACGGGGTGATTCGGACAATGGTATTTGCTTAACGCTTGAGACCGAGTTAATTGTTGCTTTTTGTGGACTTAAGGGTCTCTTATGCTTTTCCATAAGATATGCAACCCTTTTCTCAAGTTCATTAACGCTTTCCTCAGTGATTTGATTGGCTGTATCGGGCGACGAATATGTCTTGACCGCCGAGCGTGCGTCGTGGGAGACTTGCCACAATTCATCATCGTCGGATGCAAGCTCATCAATGATCTCCCATGATTCCTCGGCGCTTTTGTCGCGCAATCTGCCCCCGGCGGCTCGATCGATGGCACGCTTGGTGTGGTAATCAACATGGTCATAGAAGATTTGGATTTGAAGCCAGAGGTTTATGCCATGATGAGGGACTTTTTGGAGTAAGTCCTTGAATTGAATCCATGCCCCGTAGAGGGTTTCGCCTCGACGTTGTTCAAACATCAAGATATCCTTCCTTAGCTTGGTAGTTCTTCCCGGTGGGAAAAACTGAGCAAGGAAACGAGTAGTGAGATCATCCCAAGAGGTGATGGATCCTGCGGGTTGACGCTCTAGCCATTGACTAGCTTGGTCCCGCAAAGAGAATTGAAAGAGACGCAGTCGGGTCGTCTCTCGAGTGGCAACATCAAGGTCTATAGAATCAACGATTTGAGAAAGTCCTTGAGATGTTGATTAGGATCTTCAGAACGAAGTCCATGGAATGCGCATCCGCTTTGCACCAACCGGATGGTGTCGGATCGCAAGGGAGTGACATTGGCTCCTTGAGTGAGCTCAATGGTGTTTCGATAGCCATGGTGGCTAGGACGGGAGTACTCTCCTAAAGTACGGGCTCTAGGAGGTGGTGGTGGTTGTTGTGGTGGGTTGTTGGGATCAAGGATATTACCACCTTCCATGATGTCGGATGGTAATGGTTACGAACAAAGAAACGAAGAAAAAAGATAGACTAAAGAAAACCTAGAAAAATAAAATAAAAATCTCACTAAAAAGGAATATAGTGAGTAGACCTATAAAATAAAAATTCAACCTAAACAATAACTATTCCCCGGCAACGGCGCCAAAAACTTGATGCGTGGTTTTGCAACCTTACAACAGGTTTTACCTCTCGAAGGATCTCAAGAGGCTTACAACCCCACCAGGCAGTGTACCTGACCGATGTAGTATAGTGTAGTGGTAAGTACGGGGGATTGATCGTTCTCCACAGGGAATAGTGTTCGTTAGGTATGAAAAACTACTCTAATCGGTCTAAGGGTGAGAGAAGATTCTTTTTATGTTTTTTATAATTTTATGAAAGCAAGTAAAATCTCGGGTTTGAAAGAGTGGGCGGAATTAGTTGCTAGTCAACTAACCCAAATAACTACGAATGCAAATAAAATAAAATAACTGAAAATGAAAAGGTGGTGAAATTTATGTGGAGAAAAATGTGTTCACTTAGATTTCCTTACTCCCTAACTATCTTTTACCGGTTGATTAGTGTGTATTAATTGCGTGGATGACGGGTGTATTCCTTAATACCAATCGTGGGGTGGCGTACGTACTTCCCCAACTCTACAAGCTCCTACTTCACTCCTATGTCGAGCCGGCTAGGAAGCTCCTAACATGGGATCACTAGAATTCGCTTGTGCATTAAATACAACCATAAAAACCTTTAGTACGCATTGGTTCATGTTTCTTAAGACGTTCAAGCAAGTTACCGAATAGGAAGTTAGCCAGTTTTCTTAAGCCTAACATAGATAAAAAATCATCCAATACAACTAATAACACACTAATAACCAATAATCAATAGCTAGGTTTCATTAGATCTAAGCAAACACAAGATAAATCTAGCCTAGCATGTTAAACAAAAGACAAGAACAAGATAGAATCAAACAACACATAGACATATTGAATGATTAATTGATAACTTATCTTCAATGTAACATGGAAGATCTCAAGGCAAAAAGCCTTGAAAAAGCTGCTAAAATCGTCTTAGGGTTTTCACACACAAAGTTCCCCAATAAGTTCCCCACATATGACAAAAAATTGCAAAACTATATATAGACTTTCAGATCTGACGGCGTCACGTTATGGAGTGTGACGCCGTCACCTCGCCGCTTTTAGGGTTCCCGGATGGCCTTCTTGACGCCGTCTCTCTTTAGCTCTCCAAAATCCATTCTGGCTTATCAAGGCTTGACGCCGTCAGAATTAGGCGTGACGCCGTCCCTCTTTAAATTAAGTCGTGACGACCTTGATCACTCCAAAGGGTGACGCCGTCAGAATTCTCATGCAAATTTCTCTGGCTTATCATGAGTAATTTTCATATCCACCACTTTGGCCAAGACATGACGCCGTCAAGAACAAATCCTGACGCCGTCAAAGGTAACTTTTAGCCGATTTTGAGACTTTGTCGTTTTCTTCACTTTTATGCTCCAAAAACGTCCAAAATGCTTCCTTTTCCAGATTTCTTCTCAAAAGTACCTAAAATGACAAAAGGAACGATTTAGGGCAATATTTGATCAAATAAATACGATTTAGGGCTTAAATGACCCCTTAAAAGCGGTACACTTTTCGCTTCATCAACAAGTCTTGGCTTTCCAATTGATATTGTAGTTTGGGCAATGACTCTTGTAATGCCCTTTTCCACACATCTATGGCATACTACGGATGATGGCTGTTCTCTTCTGTCCATGGCTTTGCAATCTCTTGTCTTGTGACCTGTTTTCCGGCATTTCCCGCACTTAGCAATGCAATGTCCGGTGTGATGCATCTTACACCTTTGGCACAGAGGTTGTTTTCCACGGTAGTCATTTCCGTTAGCAAGGGTGGTGATGCAGTCTCTTCCAGCTTCCTGTCTGGATCTTTGTTGGCGGTGTTAGTCGATGCGATCTTGTAGGTGATGGCAGATACAGATGTTGTTGTGGTATTCGCAGTTGTGGGGGATAAAGGTTCTTTTCTCGTCAAGTTTTCGCTTATGGTTATTTTTCTTAGGTGTAACGCCTTGCTTAATTCCTTGGGTACGGGTGATGGTAGGTTTAGTCATTTCTTCTGGACCTTTAAGGTGAGCTGGTCTACATTCCGTGAAACTTTCATGGGTATGCTTATAAGACGCAGTCGTCTTCTTTTCTCCTGTGGCCATATTGTTGCTACTCGGACGAGCTACTGTAGTTACTTCGAGTACTACTGCAACGATGTTGGTTACTAACTTCTGGATAGTTTCAGGAGTCATGGTTGTTGTAGGTGCTGGTGGGGTATGTGTACTGCTCATGCTGGCCATCTTCTATAGATATCACAAGAAACACTGATTTAGTATCCACTTAATGTTAGAATAATTCAAATAATAAGGTATTTGCATATTAGTGCTAACAATGTGGTCATAATACGAAATCAACTCCAACCGAGGATCATAAAGTTATGACATGTCTGAGTAGTATCGTAGATAAATAATCAACTCTCGGTATGGGATTGCTAAAGAAAAAACTAACTCATCTAAAAAAGTTGAAATTCAGCAACTTTCTCTTCATTCATCAAGTTTTCTTCCGAAATTTGTCTTAGAGAATTCTATGGTTTATAGCCTAGTTATGGCATGTTTAAGGTATAATAACATTCACAGATAATATCACGGTAAGTCTGGATATAATTACTGAAATCAACATAATATTAATAACTTGATCGATTATTTTTGCAAAACAATCGGTACAATGTCCTTTATTAATGCTCTATTGATTGCGTGAAGTCATTTGTCTATCAGAGAGGGTAACAAATGGTGAGATTTTTGTATGAAGGTATGAGGAGTCATTACATGCATGCATATCATTATAATCGAGTATGACAGAAGGAATTTATTCACAACAGAAAGATATAACGGAAAGAGGTTGTTATAGATTAAGAGTCGGTTACAAGTTCTGAAAGTTTCAGAATTATTGGAAAATACATGAAACACTAACCAAAAACTATTTGGTTTAGTGGGTACAACAACGATACATGTAAACTTAGAATTAGCTACGTCTCTGACGTAGACGTCTAACTTCTGCCTCGAGTTCTCGTTGTGTAGCTTCCATGTTTGCGAAGCATTCCTGGCACATGTTCATCTAATTAGCCAACATGGTTTCTAAGGCTGAAATCTTTCGACCCTGGTTTCTTGCCGTGTCCCTGGCCATCCATAGGGTTCTCTCAATGTCTTCAATTCTAATATGTGTTTGGGTGTGGCCTCTACCCAAACAACGAGTTCTGGAGTCCAAGTTTCTAAGTTCCTGGTCGTAATTGTCCTTCATCTTACCAACATTCATTCCCAAGTCAAACACTGTTTGTCTCTCGGCATCCGATCTTTTGAACAAAGTGTCAATGTTACGGTCATACCATTCGAAACGTAATGGTTGTAACACTTTCAGCTGTTCAGTGTGAGCGTCTAGTATGCTGGCTTGTTGGTAAAGACGAGTCCATATTGAATCACGAGTGCTTACATTGTAATCAGGGGAATTAGGTGTAGATACATCGTCTGGGATGTCTGGCATTGAGGAATCTGGAGTGTTGGGTAATGGAGAATTTGGCTCAACATCCTTCCACGTCATTTCTTGGCGTGAACTCTGTCCAACCTCAAATGTTGCCTGACCACCAATCAAGTCTTCATAAGATTCGGTAGCTCTCCTAAGTTTCTGACGTGGAGGTGAGTAAGTAGGTGATGATGGGAGTGGTATTTGAGTAAGTTCCGTATCAGGCTGGGGTTGTGACATAAGTATATAAGGATCTTCAACATCCGGAGTAATCTGATAGGTAGGTGATGTACGAGTGGAACGAACGGTAGTTTTGGTAATATCAACTGGTTTGGAAGACATGGTACTGTAGTAACCGAAAATAGTAATTATAAGTAATTCATACGTTAAGGATGTAAAAGTAAACGTGTAATAGTAAAGAGTGTAAGGATAAATATCAAGCATGTAAAGATTAGTGTAAAATAATCCTAACAGGTAACGTATTGAGCACAACAATCTGCAGACACGGAGGGCGTAAAATGGTATGGTGTAAAATCATTCATTTTGAAAGTGTAGTTATAGTTCAATGTTTGAAAACATTTGGTTCTCTATAACTCTAGCTCTGATACCAATCTGTAACACCCCCTAATTTATGAGATAACAGCGGAAGACTAATTAGGGTGCTACGGTGTGGATCGAAGTCATAATTATAGAAAACGGCTCGAAAGAGACGTTTTGAAAGTTATTTGTCATTCAAATAATACTTTTTTCAAAAGTGAAACATCTAATTTAAAAATCCCATGAATGGGTGTGATAACTTGAAAAGAATGACATGTTTGATTTTTACACCATGTATTTTATCAGAGTTAAAATGCCCTCTCCGTGTCTTGTCCTGCTCCGTTAATTACCTGAGATAAACATGCTTAAAAGTGTCAACACAAAGGTTGGTGAGTTCATAGAGTTTAATGGGAAAACAATTTATTTCAATAAGTTCAAGAGTGTACAGTGATATTTGAAATAGGTACAAGTACGAGTAAACAGTGGGTTTCAATAATTTCAAAGGTGATGTGATATTTGAAATAAGTTGCTAACAGTGATGAAACCATAAATGTGTTGCACTGGGTAAAAATCACAAGTATGTCATATATGAGATCAATTAAGTACAAGTATAGTATCATAATCCTAGCATGTAGTGAATACAATGATGTTATGCCTGAAATCTACAAATGTGATGTGGTGAAATACTAATACAGCTGTATCTAAGTATATATGAAAACATATATATTAATATATTGCTCTAAGCCTCATGACACGCAAACGTTAACAAAGTACCGTAAAACGGAGGAGTTCACATCAAAGAAATGATGGATTTATGGCCCTCGAGTAATAGGTGATTTGCCAATTCCTATTTTTCTCAAATATAGTGCATCACGACCAATACGACTAGCCACTAAGGCATTCCGTCAAGTATTAAGTGGGATAGGTTGTCAGCCTCTAACAGGTTTCGAAGTTGTTCACTATATTCGCGTTCACCGCAGTGATTAATGGCTCATGATAAAGGGACTTTATGGCAATACGGTAACTTAGGCAATATGGGCTTAATGGGGCACATAAAATATGCGTACTTTAATCCTGGCAAATATTTCCATTGAAATGTGGGGTTAACATATAAAAGTGAAATATATGTTCATGGTGTTACGTGAATGTGTATAATGAAAACCAGTATCATGTTACAACAAGCAGTTTGAAAATGCTATCATTTGAGTTCAGTGTTTAAGCTAAGCAAGCAATTTGCAAGTAAAACGTGCATACATCTCTTCCAAAGAGTAAATCAAAACATGTAAGTATGAGTTATAATTCTGAGTAAATCATGTGAGTTTTCAAAGTATGAAAGTAAATGAAAAACAGTTGAGCATGTATCTCCCCCAAAAGTATAAAACTTGTAAACAATAAAAGTGGGGCTATGACTCACCTTGAGCGTATCTGACAAGGTGAAATTATGAAATCAAGTAAGATTATGGGAACGGCTTCAAAAAAAAACCTGGTAAATAGGAAAGTCTAAGAATCTAACCAAATACGAGTACTCGAAGTGATAATGAGAACGAATAATGATTTGATCATTAAAGTGAGAGTGTGATATGCTTAAAATGCCTAAAGTTTAAAAATAATATTATTTATAATATTATCTTGTTTTTATGTCTTTGAAACCCAATAATATCGTTTCCTCAAAAGTGGTGAAATGAAACGGGAAGTTAAATCGTTTAAAACTCTTTATATATAAATATAACGAACGTTAAATATTAAATAAACGAAATTTACAAAATGCATGTGACGTGACGGGGGTTCGTAAAATGAATTATGGAAATGAAAATATTAATTATATTCTGCTGTTCCTAGCAATTTTACTGCTTTTGCACTTCACACCCTAACGGCGTTAGCGTTGCACCGTTAGTCCTTAATTACATAATAATTGCATTTACAGTCCACTACATGTCCAAAATAGCATTCTGAGCTTGGAATATTAAATAATATCATTTTCTATCCTAAACTTTCTGTTTTGATAGTCTCAGTCCAGATTTTAAAGGTTTGGCAGTTTTAGTCCTTTAGGGAGAAACTAGTTTGCATTTTTAGTCCAAACGTACAAATTTTATTGGAAAAATTATCCGAATTTTTCTGGAGCTTATTGAAGCTTATTAAAACTTATTCCAAAAGCTTATTTGCAAAAAGAGCTTATTTTTCACTAAATGGGCTTTTAACGAGCTAATTTAAGGCTCGTTAACGTTTTTAAAACCGTAAGCTTTGAGATGAGTTGGGCTTATCTCTTGGCTCATATTTAGTGTACTATTTTCATATCAAAAGAGCTTTTGAGGCTAGCTTATACGATGTCCCTTATTTTCAGCTTATTGGGCTTTTCAGTCCATTTAACTTTGATAGCTAGTTTTAAAAATAGTGTTAGCCGCTTCACTTTGGTCGATTTCAAAGGGTCAAACGAGCTCATCTTTACGAATTATAAATATGAAACATGTAGTTAGTAACGTGGTCTAAGAGATCGTATAAAAATATAGTATGGTTGTTAAGTCGAATTGGGTTTTATAAAGGCGTTTTGTGGGTCGATTGGAACAGATTCCTGAGTATAAAAGACTTAGAATTTTTCTAAGTGTTTGTGTTATATACGTGTTGGTTCATTTACTTTGGCCAAATTAGAACTAGTAAATGAGCTTATATGTACGAACTATAAACACGAAACATTTAGTTTGCAATATGGTCTATTAGTTCGTGTAAAAATATAGGGGCGTTGTTAAGTCAAATTTGGTTTTACGGGGTCATGAAGGTCGCGACTTGGGACGGTTTATACAAGAAAAACACTTGGTTACTTTTTGTATGTTTTCTGCTTTCTATGCGTGTAAGGTATGAGTAACTTGAGGTTCGAAAGATGCATGAAACAATAATATAAATGTGACGAGAGTGTTCCTCATGACTCCTAGGCCTTCCACAAGGGAGGCAAGTCATGAGTTGGGTTCTAGGTTTAAACGTTATACGTAAAAAAAATAACTAACAAAGCTATACGTTCGAACTTGATTAAAATGCGTTGCATGGAAATGTAAAAAAAAAACATTAGAGATGAACTAGAATTGATACAAGAGAACTTACAACACCTCTAGGGTGGGTAGAGAGACGTGTGAGATTGGTTAGAACACAAGAACAATTCACAACTCTTTAAAATTAATATATACGTTTGACTATATTTAACCCATTTCTTCGAACAAGTTTCCAAACGAATCAATGATACTTTTTGGTCTTCCAAGGAAGTTTTAAATGGTGAAAGGGACTGAGAATTATGTAGAGGAGGTGAGGGTGAGAGGTGGTGAATGAGAAAGTGAGTTATACATATAATCTATAACCCGTTTTGTGTTATATTGTAAAAATATCAAACACAACTTGCAAGAACTATTCATGGCAGAGATTTTGTGTACCTTGGGTAGATTTTTACTGACTTTGACACTATAGAGACATGTGAGGATGAGGGGCAATTATTGGTGTCAATACATATATACATATATATCGACTAGATTTTTAAAATGTACAAAAATAAGTTCTAGCGTGTAATATTGAGACCTTAGGTAGGAAATGTGTTTAATAACTCGCTAATGATCAAACATTAATATTAGAACGTATGGAAACAAGTCCAGGTCAAAACGGTTAAGTTTGTGAAGATTTTATGTTTACCGAATGGGTGTGAATTTGCCAAACGCTTTGGTCTTTAAAAATATATCAAACGTCGATATTGGAAGCTAATACTTGGCGTCCTATTTCTTTGGTGGGAGGACAATTAGGAGGCTCAAAAATGTATACCAATTGTGTTTAAAATTTGAAGGAAAATGAGGCGTTTTGGGAGGGTGTCTAGCTCGATCAGAAAATGAAATAGAAGGGGAAAATGGGCTTGGTGGGCTGATGAACAGTGCACAGGTGATGGGGTTGGGCTGAAATGATTTTTGGCCTGTTTAGTATTATTAGTGTATATTTTTTGTAGATTTTTATCTGTGGTTTGCGTATGATCTTGTCCCATTATTTGGTAAATTATGTGATAGTGTTTTCGCGTCAAAATAATATAATAAAGAAAATTTTAAATTTGCCCGTAAAAATGATGATTAAAAATAATGACAGAGATTAATATATAATTAAACGTTGTTAATTATAGGAAATACTGTTTGCTACATTTACTGCATCTAAACTTGTGAATGCAATTCCACCTAATGAACATTGTGACATTCAATATCCGTCTAGCTTCCATCAACTCTTGATCTTATTGATTTGTAGACACAAATTTCAATACATAAGTACTAAACATATTAACATCTAAAGTTTCTAATTAAATCAAAGAAATTATATATACGTTCAAAAAGTTCGTGTAATTAAGTCTAGTTACTATGCTAATTTTTGTACTAAACCATTTACTCATAGTGTTCAGTTTGATATGATTTAAGGTGTGTTTGGTATGCTGCCATGAATGACAATGGGTATGAGTTTGATAGTAGTGGTGGGTCCCTCACCTATGAAAGATTTATTCCCACCTCTCTTGATGTATATGAAGTATGGATAATATCTCACTTTCATAGTCATAGTGGTGGGCCCTCTCATCTTAAATTAAGTACTGCTAGTTTCATCTTTCATAGGTTATTTGTCAAATATGATATTTGGGTATCTTTAGACAATGTATGTATTTGGCAAAAATAGCAGTAAGCAGTAAGTTGTAGTAGTGAGAAGTAGCTGTAAGTAGTAGTTGTGAGCAGTAAATGTATTTTTTTATAAAAACGTGTAGCGGTGATTATAATGTGTAAAAACATAGCTCCTAAATGCTACTTCATGGAGTATTAGAAAAGGAGCATTCTGGAAAAATAAACAAAGCTATTTGCTGTTTGGCAAACGAACATTAAAAATTACAACACTCACCGCTCACTGCTTTAACATGCTCTTAAAAGCTATGCGCCAAACACACCAATAGCTTAGGAGTGTATTCTGTTTCTTTTGTTGAGGTTGATAGCTTTGGGTTTGGGCTTAACTAGTTTATTTGTTATGCTAATTTTGACTTTTTAAATTTGATAATAATGTTTTTTAGCTTACTAGTTTTATGGGTTGTTGAATTTGCCCGCTTATAAATCGTTAATACAATAAGAGAATTATGTCATCTCGGAGCTTTTATTGGAAGTGCAGATATGCACGATTTTCTGTTCGTGCTCAATGACAAGCAACCTACGATTTTCAAGAAGATGTTGTATAAATTTTTTGGGAAGGTCTTGCACATAGTTTCTTTGATTTAAGCTAAACAATAGCCGCATACTTTTACAATGCCTCGATATGATAAGTATACACAAAAATTTACTAGTCTAATACCTGAACTCTTTTCTCTCGTTCTTTCTTTCCACCACCATCATGCCACCCAACCCCATTTCTGTCACCATCCGACCACCAACACCACGTCACCACCACTAATTTTTCACCATCCTATCACCTCCATCACCCGCCGCCACCAGACCCCATTGCATCGAGTCACCATCATGTAATTACTTTTTAATTTTGAACTCGACAACGCAATAAGAAAATAAAAGCATGTTCAGTCAGTGATAAAGCAAGAAAGAATTCGATGTGTTGTTTGTTTCTTTTTTATTTGTATGTTTTGACTTAAGTGATAAATGAGGACACACTTTTGGCTTATTTGCTACATGGGATCTGTTTAAGCTAAAGGTGACTGAAATTGTATGGGGGAACTGTGAGTAGTGTTTGGGTAGATGTTTTGAATTGCCACATTAGTTCACTTTAGCGTCACACAGGCGTTATGTCTAAATTGATAAAATTTGCGGGTAAAACATGTTTTTTGGTATCATATTAGCAGGAAACAAAAATTTAGGTATTAGACAAGAAGTTTTTTGGTACCCGCATTATGGTGGACATTTGAAAAATATGCGTTTATTGTATAATTTAAACCCATTTTCTTTTATCATAGATATTAAAATTTACAACATACAATTTTTTGAGCTAAATTAAATTTGCATCATACACAAAGAAAGTAGCACAAATTTAAAAACAAGATTTTTCGAAAAATAATTACATTGCGTGATTTGAAATCAGGTGTCATCACACACATGTAACTCCGGGCTTGGCGGCAAGTTGGCTTTATCTTATCAATGAAATATATAGTTGACCAAATATAATTGGTAAATACGAAGTCTACTAGTCGGATGTTTCTTAGACCACGAGTAGTGGTAAGGTGTGTGAGTTGGGGCATATGTTAACATGTGTCTCATGTGTAAGATGAGTTTTTGTTAAAAAATGGGAGTAGTGGGTGGGGCGTTGAAGGTAGTTAGGTTTTTTTTTTTTTTTTTTTTTTTTTTTTTTTTTTTTTTTTTTTTTTTTTTTTTAACGTTAACGTTAAACGTTAACATTAAACGTTAACAAAAAAGGTAAATAACTAACGTTAACAATTAAAAACGTAAAATCATACATTAAAATAAAACAACGATTACAAACTTAAATAAAACAACGATTACAAACTAGTAGGTATCGGTTATTCCATATTTTTCTTTAATTTTTGCTACTTTAAGCAACATCAAGTCTCGTACCAAACCGGGTTCGTTTGGTATCGGTTTTTGCAAATATTCAATATTCTCGGTTAGTTGACGCTCTTCCTTCAACTTTATCATTTTGTTTCGGGCTTCAATCTTTGCCGCCTCTTGTTCGGTTTTTTTCTCTAAACGTTGACGGCTTAATTCGAGAATATCATCCATTTTGGTTGTCAAACCCTTGAATTCTTCTCCCATACTACTCATTGGTCGTTTGTCTCTAGACTTATTCCTACCCATAGGTCGGGGCATGTTTTCAAAAACATCAACATCATCTTCATTGTTTAAATCAAAGTTCACATGTGCGTCCGAACTTTGACTATCTTCGAAGGTTGACGAAGATGTTTTGGACTTTTTGGCACGCCTTTGATGGCCATCGGCAACTTGTTTCCATTTGGGGGATAACCTTAAAAGTTGCCAACACGGGATATAGTTAGTAAAGTTCCCATCGATCTCTTGGAACTCAAGCATAGCCTCTTGTTGCACTTTAACATCATCACGTCCGCTCGGACGGTTTCGTTTAATGCGACCATAAATCCCGTTGTACAACGAACACTTTTGGTTAACGTCCCTCCATTTTGACGTTAAACAATCTCTTGTTCTTTCATCACATCCACGTCTCGTGACAAATTGTTGATGAACCCGTAGCCAAAATGTCCCACCTTGTTGAAAATTCGCCACATTAGGATCCTCGGATATCGCGATGTAAGAAGCCGTTAACGCCACAAGTTCATCGGGCAACCATTTTTTTTGTGTTACTTTTTTAACAACTTCTTCAACACCACCTTCATCACCTCGTCCTCGGCCACCACCTCGACCTCGGCCACCACCCCGAGGTTTTTTCTTGTGAGATCGTTTTGACGACCCGCACACTTCTTGTGGTGAAGCTTGTGTTGGTGAAGGTTTTGTTGGTGTAATAAGAACATCATCTTGCGAATTTTCAAATGGGTTAAAATTTGGGTATGGTAATTGCGACATGTAGCCGAAAACTTGGTTGTTATTTAGTTCTTGATCGGTTTGTTGCTCGGGTGCTCTTCGTGGAGCAACAAATTGTGCGTTTCGGTTTGAGCCATAGGCGAGAATGTTATATTGATTGGGATTCATTGTAAAAGATAAATGTTAACTTGGTAAATTTATAGGGAAAGTTAACGTTAACTTTTGCTTGAAATAAAAAAAATTAAATGCAAAAGTTAACGTTAATAACCTTCAACGGTCATTTTTTGTTTAAAAGATATTTCAACGCCCGTTGATGCATCAACGGTCGTTGGATTTTATAGCCATTCAACGGGCTTCAACGCCCCAAGGGGGTGGGCCAACGGGCGTTGAAGGGGCAACTAAGCCCACTTCAACGCCCATTACTCTTGGTCTTATAACTTTGTTTGCAAACGGGTTTGTTTAATCATACGTAATCTTTCTATTTTATTGCTTTCACACGGAACCACTCCCAATCAGCCTTTAAAATATACCAAATGGCGCGCAATTTAAAATTTTGATATATCAGAGTCAACATCTCTTATTATCAGTTATCACACAGATTTGAAATGAATAATAATCTAAGGGTGTTATTGTCATTTCTTGAACTATAATATGAACAAGGATGGCGGCGGCCGGCCGCGTTGCGGCCTGGCGGGGTTTTTTTCCGTCGTATTTGGTGTATGATGTTTTTTATCAAAGGTATTTTGAAACTAATTTACGGTTTTGTCTTGTCTAGCACGTTTATGCCTTTAGGAATGGGTGCATGTCTCCCATTATTACCACTTCATCGTCTTCCAATGCAGCTACAATTTATAAGAGCGAAGTTCCTGCAAAACGATAATGGTCATCGATAATTGGTAACTTTGCTATACCAAAAAAACAAGATAATGTTGCAAGAACAATTATTAAATAGTAGTAAATAGAGTTGGCGGTTACTTCATACATGAGTCAATAGAATGTACCTACTTCTTTATTTACAGGAAATCTTAGTATCAGTTATTTGTTACGGAGTATATAGTAGGTGCAAATAATCAAAACAAACGATGTACCTATCCAATAAAACCAACCACGTTTGAACCGTCCAATTGTCTGCTACTTTCAGATTTAGCCGTTTGACCTGTTACAGATACAACATAATCTGAGTTTACACACATCTGTGTACACCAGCCAAATTAACGAATTGAAAATCTGGTACATCTATTTTACGGTAACTGATGTTATTTCAAAGCTATAAACATCAGAATGTAAACACCTTTTTAGACAGTGTAGTTTCAAATTATTAGACGTTAAAGCAGTCCGTTAAATCAGGCTGAAGTAATCTCAGAATTCCAACAGTTGATATCTGCAGTGACCTATCTCTAGATATAAAGTATGTAACAATTCGCATTTTCAGGTTACTATCCATTCTCGAATTTTTACTATTCATCCCGTAATTTTATTTATTTATTTATTTTTTTTATTTTTTTTATTTTACTATCATGACAAGATAGTTGATACTCGACGAGTCGTCCTGACGACGTACGTTAAATCAATTCAGAACCAATTTCACAAAACCGTGTCTGAGATTTACGTTTAGGTTTAAACGTCATTTAAGCATCCCGATATGTCTACACGACATTACAAACAAGAGAAATATGTGTTTTTCACATCCTACGACATTCTCAAGAATTTTGAAATTTTACATTTTTCGATTTTTGCGTTTTACGCGATTTGTGCGTTTTAAACCTACATT
Organism: Artemisia tridentata subsp. tridentata; assembly: GCA_021014915.2. Lineage (NCBI taxonomy): Eukaryota > Viridiplantae > Streptophyta > Magnoliopsida > Asterales > Asteraceae > Artemisia > Artemisia tridentata. Next base: position 284,646,890 of record CP139505.1, on the reverse strand, counting down.
TTCAGATTTAACAGTGTTTACGCGACCCATTAAACTTATCACTCATTTTCTTGAGTTCGGCTCGATTAATGCTTGAGCTCGAGCTTAAATAAGCGAAAGGAATACATATACTTCATAAACGAGTCGAGCCTGAATCAAGCTCGTGCTCTTCTCTAGATTGTTGTGGGGCCAAGGCTTTCATTATCTAGGATTATATTTTAATATTTTCTTTGCAGCTTTGTGATGACTTCTCCCTCCATTAATTCATTGTCACGTTTTTTTAGATGTTGCACTACAAATATTGAATGACCATAAGAAATCAGTGCTTACTCTGCAAGACAAACGGTGTGTAGGGCAATGTTTTAAAAACCGGTTTTTTAGTCGAACCGGCCATGCTTCCGTCACCGGTCGAACCGGACCGGTCAAACCGGCCGAACCGCCCAACAAAAAAAATCAAAAAAAAAAAAGTCAAAACCGGTTGAACCGGAAAAACCGGCCAAAACCGGCCGGTTCGCTACAGTAAACGGGATTAATAAAAAACCGGGATTTAAAAACCGGCCGACCAGCCGGAGGCCGGTTGAACCGGTCGAACCGGCCGGTTCAAACCGGTTTTTAAAACACCCCAATGCATTTCGTGATATATACCCACGTCCTATCAAGAGAATGTTCACCTCAGGTAAGTTTCATTGAACATTCATCACACTAGTAACTTTGACACAACTCACGTCTTTTTAGCATAAAGTTACGTTAAGACAAACTCGCAGTTCATCTACTTGGTTTCTTACATAATTGTTGCTTTCGTTTTATCTTTTTCAGCCCATGCCGTTGATATACAGCCAAGTGAGGCCACACAATTACTGAAAAGAATTTTGGAACAAATTGTGATAGATCTTGGGCATGACATTGACGACATATTTGGAGACTCATATAAAATACTTTTTGCTGCTGCAAAAATAGGCAATGCTAAATTTCTAATTGAGTTGTTTTATCTTTTTCCTGATCTCATGTGGAAGATAAATGATCAACACCAAACTATCTTTCACATAGTTGTCATTTATCGTCATAACAGTATTTATAACCTATTATATGAGATTGGCTCAATGAAGGATATGATAACTCGCCGTATAGATAAAGATGGCGATAATATGTTGCATTTAGCTGCAAAATTATGTGAGAGTAAGTCACTTGAAGAATTCTCCGGAGCTGCTTTTCAAATGCAGCATGAAATGTTATGGTTCAAGGTACATGTTTCTCTCAATAAATGCTTTTGTTACTGTCTTGGCCTTCGACCAAATCTTGTTTTCATAGAGTTTTTGATTAAGAGAAATATGGAGGGAAAAGTATACACGAAATTTAGACTGTTATTATATTATATAACTGTAATTACATAGGTCCTATTTATACTATGTGAACACGTATGTTTCAAAGGTTGTGTTGGTTCATGTTCATCAACAGACATGACCCTTTGAACATAACTGTCATACTAACTGTAATTTAACTTACATTAACTGCTAAATATAACTAACTAATGTACATGTCATCAATCCTAAACTAGAGTTCTGTGCAACCTTATTGGTTAATTACATACTTTACAGTAAACTTCATAATGCATATATACTAAAATATCCCTAATCTTTGCTTCTATAACATTAATGGTCCAACATTCACCCCCCTAATGTTATAGACGGCAATGTCTTCAATTCTTCAAAGTTCTTTTATAGCAATGGTGCAGCAACTACTGGTTCATCATCTTCGTATTGTGCGAAGTTAACTTCTTCCTCCTTCCTTGTGCATTCATGTTTATAATGTCCAAATTTGTTGCACTTGAAGCATTTTATGTGACTCTTATCCTTTTGTAGTTGATTACCATCTTTATTCCAATTTCTTTCGCGGCTTCTTCCTTTGTTATCCTGATTCGACTTCCTATAACCACAACGTTCACAACTATACTGTTTTTCTTGTTCCTTTTCGACTGTTTTGGTGTATAGAAGTTTGTCATGTACATCTTCTTCTTTGCTTGGTCTCTTAATGCGTTCCTCATAGGCTTTTAATCTTCCAGTAGCTTCTTGAAATGTCATGGTATTAAGATCAGCAAATTGTTCAATTGCAGCAACAATCTGGATAAACTTTGTTGGGACAGATCCTAGAAGTTTTCGAACCAATCTCTTGTTTTCAATTGTGGATCCAAGATTGCTTGCTTGTGACACGAGTTGACTAATCTTTCCGGTGAATTCATCAAGTGATTCAGAGTCTTTCATTTTCAAGGTTTCAAATTCTGATTCTAATGTTTGTAGTCTAGCCTCCTTGACTTTGTCTATACCCACGAATCGAGCCTTTAAGTCCTTCCATATATCAGCAGCGTCCGTATGATGAGCAACTTGTAATGTGAGTTGTTCGGGCAAGGCTTGAAATAGATAAGCAATAGCCATTGTGTTTTTCTTTGTATCCACTTTTCCTTTTGGTTCGAGTGCTTCCCATATTCCATAAACATTAAACAGTGCTTTAATATTTACGGCCCAAATAGTATAATTTGTAGAATTCAGGATCGGGCATTGGAATGTCATTGACATCCCTCCTTCATCTTTCTTTGATGTTTCAGTGGTCATCCCTTCTTTAGAGTAAAAACCTTTTTCTTTCTTGTTTGCGGGGAATCAACCAACTGTCTCTGGCAGTTCTTTGGTTTTCTAATTTCCGGGCAAAACTAACAAACTTTTTTCTCCTGTTTGTGGGGCGAATTAAACCAACTGTCTCAGTAGTCCTTTGGTCTTATAATTCCCGGGCAAACCTAAAACTTAATCGGCTTGGGTTCTTCCTTGTTTCAGTTTTGTTGTTGTGACTCCAGAATTTCAGTTTTGCTGTTGATGTCGTGCAATCTCTTTCTTGATCATTCCTTCGGCTCTGATGCCACTGTTACTGTCTTGGCCTTCAACCAAATCTTGTTTTCATAGAGTTTTTGATTAAGAGAAATATGGAGGGAAAAGTATACACGAAATTTAGACTGTTATTATATTATATGACTGTAATTACATAGGTCCTATTTATACTATGTGAACAGGTATGTTTCAAAGGTTGTGTTGGTTCATGTTCATCAACAGACATGGCCCTTTGAACATAACTGTTATACTAACTGTAATTTAACTTACATTAACTGCTAAATATAACTAACTAATGTACATGTCATCAATCCTAAACTAGAGTTCTGTGCAACCTTATTGGTTAATTACAGACTTTACAGTAAACTTCATAATACATATATACTAAAATATCCCTAATCTTTGCTTCTATAACATTAATGGTCCAACAGCTTTTATGGGTTGTAACTTGTAAGACATAATATTGGTACACCAAAATTGCCTAGCTACTTTTTCGATCAAAGCTGGACATCCAACTTGACACAGACCATAAATTTTGTAGTTAATAATCCCACTTTAATCTGTGTGAATACATCAAATTTTCATCCTGTTTAAACTTATAATAATCAGAGTATAGAATGTATTTGCTTACAAATTTGTTACTATCAACAGCTACAGAAGAGATATACCTAAAATTGTTTCGTACCATGTTATAATCTTTTTTTTTTTTTTTTTTCTTTATTTCATTAAATTTACATCAGGAGGAGCAATTAGGCTTGGTGTTGATTTGATTCTTAACTGAGGTGATACTTTTAATAATCTCATATGTATATTGTAGGAAGTAGAGGCTATGGTCCCTCCTTCTTATAGAGAAATGAAGAATAAAAGAGGCTTAACCCCGCATGACTTATTCACTCAAGAACACCGAAATCTATGTCACGATGGTGAGAAGTGGATCAAATCAACAGTTAATCAATCCATGGTGGCTGCTGCACTTATTTCCACCATAGGGTTTTCTGTAGCCTTTTCAATCCCAGGTGGGTATAACCAAAACACTGGCTTTCCAATGTTCAACCGAAGCGCAGTCTTCATTTTTTATGTCCTATTCGATGCCCTTTCTTTTATCTATTCTTCAATTTCAATCCTCATGTTCTTGTCCATCATGACTTCTCGTTTTTCTGAAGAAGATTTTCTGGAAAGATTGCCTACAAAGTTGATGATGGGTCAAGTAACACTTTTAATGTCTATATTCACCATGATGGTTGCATTTAGTGTCAGCTTCTTTGTTACTTCCCATAACAAGTTGCCGATATTAATCAGCTAGCTTTACTACTTCACCAGCCATTCTAATTTTTGTAGAGCAACGTTCGTTTATTATTAATGCAACTCGCTCAGCATACGGGTCCAGGTATCGCTTTAAGCCAAAGAGACATATGCTGTACTATAAAAATCCAAGGTTCTGAATCTTGTTTTTCTGATTCATTTTGTGGCTGAAGTTTGTATTGAACATTATCTTTCAAAGTTGTTTGTCAAATATTGGATGATATCTATAAGGTCGTGCATTTTCTCTTTATAGATTTTATATGTATGGACTTTAATATTGTTGCTATTTCCTAATACAAGTTGTCTTCCTACTCACGTTAATCTGCTTCTTAATGAATTTGGATTCTGTTGAAAGTTATACCGAGTTATTTGTCTCTTAACGACAAATAGGATGTGTATGATTTATCTAATGATCACCTTCATCGAAAGTCAATCTCTTAAAAATAGACCATGTTTTGAAACATCCTAAAAAAGAAAAACTCTAGCTCATACTTTTTTTTAGAATGATGAATATATATTAACCTCCAAAATACATAAAGCATTCTGCACATCAAAGGCTGCTAAAACAAGCCAAAGCTAACCAAAGACTGCATACAAATACTATACATATGTAAAAACAGAATACGATCAGATTTTTATACTAACTGAGAAACATGCACCATATTGTTAGATGAGGTAATTCCCCATAATGAGTTATTAGCATTGATAATCAAAGAGTGCAATACAAAGCATGATGGGCTAAGCCATTAAATAGTTATAATGGACCAATAACAATTTGGACGTTCAAACTGCATCGGAACTCAATAAACAAAACACTTGGAAGACCCTTGGTGAAGATATCCGCATATTGAAAACGAGAAAAAATATGAAGAACACGAACCTCTCCCGAAGCCACAAAATCACGAACAAAGTGAATGTCGATCTCAATTAGTTTAGTACGTTGACGATGAACCAGATTAGTAGACAGATACACAACACTAACATTATCACAATAAACAAGTATGGCAGTAGATAAAGGATCGGAGCATGAAGTTCGTGCAAGAGATTGCGAACCCAAGTTGTCTCAGCAACAACATTAGCACCACGATATTATGCTTCAGCACCAGAACGAGACAAGGTAAGTTGCCGCTTAGCAGACCATGATAATAAATTATCTCCAAGGTGTGAAACCATCCGCACAAAAAACTAGAGTGTGGAAATATAGCCAGCATGTTGGTTGTTTCGAAGTTTTTGTGATATAAACTATGGGATGCATGTATGGTTTATATAGAACAGATATCACTTGCATTACACGTGATATTGGTTAATTTGATTAGGAATACAAGAAACGTATATTCATCCACCCACCCCACCCACGTTATATTCGCAATTTATCATAATCACGTCGTAAATAACTTAGTCATAAATTTGCACACAAAAATGACCATAAATATGACACGTTTTACAGAAAAGTAAATAAAGAAAGATTAGACGAATCAATTATGAAATGCAACAAAAGTATTCAACAAAGTAGAAACAAACAAAAGCGACAAAGACACTTAAATTAATTAAGTTGGTAACAAACATACATAGTTGTTTTTGGGTTTCAAACCTTACACTTATTTTCGAAAGTATTCAATTTGAGCCTTGATCTTATTAAATTTCTTCTTGTGCATCCTAATTCCTAAACTCTGTTAACATATAATTGCACCAATATTCCGGACCTCGCTAGATCTTCTTTCATCTTGCCAGTTGCCGTAATACTCAATTATAATCATCCAAGTGTGTTTTCGCTTCTTTTTTGTGCCTGTTGACTTGTACTATAAACTGGTTAATTAAAGAATTTGTCTCATCGGTCATGTGAATGGGTCTAATGTTCTGTGGGAGATGTGGAGACGAAGATTTGAGAGGAGAAGGGGATCTGAAACTGGAGGTCCATACCACATCCAAACGTTTTTTTTTTTTTTTTTTTTTTTTTTTTTTTTTGGCATGAGACATCGTTTTTGAAGTCATGCTAGCTTAGTTAACAATGATGTTAGGTTTAAAAAACAATGAGATGTATTTATACAAATGAAATAGATGGGAAAAGCATGAAACACAAATAAACAAAATAAAAAAATAATTTCGAGTACATTCGCAACAACTTCATAATACATTCGTAACAAGTTCGTAATGCATTAGCAGTACACTGACTTTACAATCCATACTAAGCACTACAAAGTAAATCCATCTCAACACTTAAAAACGTCGCAACCTATCTATGTGCCTTGAAGAAGATACGTTGCTTTATAGGGATGACTGTGGAGGGTTATGATAGGATGAAAGACGATATCTGATCACACAATTGTTAGTCGGTCATTTGTCTTCTTTGAGATCTGGCGTTGAATCAAAAAGATGCCCTGTGATGTTGAAACACGATCGACTTGAAAGTCAAACCAAGAGGAACACCTCCAACAAAGTAGATCATGATCGTTGTGAATGATTCGAGGGCAGTAGGATCCTTCCATATTTATATCGCCCAGATTTAAAAACTAGAATAGCATGATCTTATTCAGAAAAATCATTATAAAATGAAAAAACATGCTAACGTTCAAATGACCGTCTAACTTAGTGACCTAGAATTACCGCCCCTGTAACCATCGGGAAACTCAAGGGCTAAGTTGCACTTTGTCGTTAAGCTTTGTGGTTCTTTTGAACTCTGACATTTACCTTGAAACTTTTGGGTTTTTGTCTTTAGACAGTATTAAGTAGCGTTTATGAATGCCTTTGAAAAATATGATGAAGTAATGTGGGAAAATTTGAAGTGAAAGAAATTGGTATGTAAAAAAAGATGATTCTTTGGTTTTTGAGCAAATAAACAAGTATTTATAGGGAACAAAAGCATGAATTCAAATATTTTCATTAGATAATTTTATGGGAAAGGTAAGTCAAGCCTTGTCAAATGTTGTGGTGCATATGTCGTTCTGTTGAGACAATCATAATCGTTCGTAAGATGTCGCAAACAAAAAACTGTTGGGTGAGAATGGATCTCGTTTGTTTGTCACGTGACCTGATAAGGATTTATTTGGTACCTTTTTAAGGGGTTATTTAAGTCTAAAATCAAGTAAATGTGATCAAATATTGCCTCAAATCGTTTCTTTTTGTATTTTAGGTACTTGGGACGAGAATTCTGGAAATCGGCACTTTTGGAGCATATTTGGACGAAAAAGTGAAGAAAACGAAGAAGTCGTGAAAAACCTGTCAGACAACAGTGTCTGACGGCGTTACATGCTACAACGTGACGTCGTCCCTTGCAATTCAAGATGGATTTTCTAGTGTTAAGCTAACAAGTGACGCCTCAAAGAGTTTTGAAGACTTTATAACCTGACGTCGTCAGGTGTTAAAAGAAGATGGACGTCACGCTTTAAGTTAACAAGAGACGGCTCAGAAGGATTTTACAAGTGACGGCCTCAGATCCCTTTATGACGCCGTCAGAGCGGCGATTACACAGACGAAACCCTAAAACACGGTGAGTTGACGGCGTCAGAGGCTATAACCTGACGCCCTCAGAACTGTATTACTATATATATTTTCGAAAGTTTTTATTGTAAAGTGTGACATCTTTGGAGAATAAACCCTAGAAGAATTTGGACAGCTTTGTAAGGGTTTTTCAACCCTTGAACCTTATGCTTTATTGAAGATAAGTTATTCGTTTAATCATTCAATATGTCTATGTGTTGTTTGATTAATTGTTTATCTTTTTTTCTATCTATCATGCTAGCTTAAGTTTGCTTAGATCTAATGGAACCTAGTTACTGAATATTGATTTGTTGTCTCTTGTTTAGTTGATTGTTATCGCGTTAGGTTAAGAAAACTTAATGACCTCTTATATGTAACTAGCTTGAATGTCTTAAAAACGCAACCGTAGAGTGTATATTGGTTTTGTTCGTTGTATTTATTGCGTGAATTGCGGCTTGTAGATCCTAGAAAACTTAATGGATGTTAAGGGATTTAGGGGAGACTAATATTCATAGAGTTGGTGATGCGTGCGTGATGTGTCGTTGCGGTTTAGCAGTATTAATGCCTACTCAAGTTTTAAATTTATTTTTAGCTGACTTATCAATAACACACACACATTAACGAGCAGTGTACCCGGTCAGTATGAATATAATGGTAAGTAGAGTGTCGATCACTAAGAGTGGAACGTATTATCTAGTTATTCTAATCAGCATTTTAATATCTTAAGTTAGCTATACAACCTAATCTAACGCAAGGGGGGTTCAGCCTGAGAGACTGGCACGGTTTGGTTATGATTAAATAGTAAACTAAACTAATGAGCACGAATCAGCGATTAGCACACACGTACACAGATAGATACTCGAGACAATAAGAAGACCTGTCCTGATAATTAAGTAGCTTGTCACTTGTTTTATTGCTAGTTTTATATGAAGTGTATATAATTAAACCTTTCTCTTTGGCTCTAATCTTATCGGCGAGTAAACCCTTAATGATTACTTATGTCTATCCTATTTATTCAAGAGACGCTAAAACAAATAGGCGAGGAAGGGGCATGGCGACCCAAGCAAGACTCAGCTAGACATAGAGGTTATCAATGCACTAATAAAAGTCACCAAAGACATCAACATATAAACTTTAATTAATGGGAAAGCAATATTAAGGGGAGTGCATGATCTTCCGTAGTCACATGACACAAGCCCATCAATCCTGATGAATTAAAGGTACTAAAACAATAAAACAAAACTAATTAATGAATTGAATACATGCAGGACCTTCTTACAGCTCTTGTATCTTCGTTTAAGGTGTGTCTTGTGCTGCTTGGTCGTCTGAATTCGGCTCTAGGGTTATGCAAAAAGTCTCTTAAATTCGTCTGACCTTGGGGTATTTATAGTTTCTGTCTGAGGGATCGATGCGGCGCATTGAGTTGATAGATGCGGCGCATTGACTTAACTTCGCGTGGGGTCCAAGATTAATATATTCTGGAATATTCGTACACCGTCTTCAGATGCGGCGTAACTTGATCTTTGTATGCGGCGCATGTACTTTAGCTGTCTTGGATTGTAACTGGTGAAATCTTGATAGTGATACGCCGTATGTTAGAAGTATATTGCGGCGTATCTGGAGTAGAACGAGCTTGATCTTCTGGATTTCAGTAGGCTTTTGACATCTTTCACATAATGCTTGTTTTTACCTGAGAATTACTAAAGTAAACATTAATGTATCGATTCTCATATATAATATAATAAAACAAGTCAAATAAATAGGATAAATGATGATAATAAAATGTACTTATTTGAGTTCATCAAATATCCCCCCACTTGAACTTTACTTGTCCCCAAGTAAACCTTAGAATTAATCATATGAAAATGTATCCTAAAAGATATTAGGATTTATTTTTATATTTAAGCACGTATTCGTTTTGTCATAATCACACAACCAAACACTTAACGAAGTAGAAACCAAAATAATTTTTAATGTAAAACAATTCTAAATCGTTTAGTTGCTTAGTTGTGACGAATATTCTATCATAGGCTTGGCAAGTATACGCATCTCCCCCACTAAAGCCAAGGAGAAACAAGTCTAAAGCGGTAAAAAGGGTTTGTTGGTTAAGGGTTGATCGTCCTTTTTAATCTCTATCGATCTCACATTCCAGAAAAGGCGACAAAATTACAAATACATGATCGAATCCACGACCACGATACTTGCAATTGCTCAAATCCTTAACTCGAATAGGCTAAAGATAGGACCAAGTAATCTTCACCAATAATATTATATCAAAAAGGGCGAAAAAAATCATAAATACATAGCCGAATCCACGACTACGATACTTAAGATTGCTCAAATCCCTAATCTCAATAAATCAAAGGTTTGGATGAAGAATGATATAGGGTATGGATAATATTTGGGATACAAATTGGTGTAAAATGAAAAATAAACAAAACAGATAAATTAAAATCCTAAGTGTGGTTAATTATTTTCCCAACCATCCCATGAATAAGACTCATATCATTGAATAACTCACGCTTTAACACTTGAAACACACGCTTTAGGTAGACACGAATTATACTCAACAAGATCTCAATCAAAGAATAACCTTAGTTGGCGTTCCCATAACGGCCAACTCCCATTCAATCCATAAATATAATATACAACAACAAATAGTGGTGATATCTCCCACTTAATACAAAACTTTACATAAGTTGGTTAAAACAAACTTCCAACTTTTCCTTTTTCTTTTTCTTTTCTAATTTTTCGAATTTTTTTTTTTTTTTTTTTTTTTTTTTTTTTTGACATCAATATATAAGTGTAAAATTTTACACTTATACTCTTCATACTTTCAGAAATAACTGTAATAGTGAAAGTAGCAAACACACGAAAAATAAACTAAAAGTTATACAATATTCACTTTCATACCAATTGCATTGTGCAATTTCCCGACCTAACCAAAGATAATGAATTACGCACGCGAACACAGGTAATGTAAGGAAACACAATTTGCCTAAAGCAATTAACCACGGATTTTAATCTATAGGGTAGGCTAAGGTGTAAGGGTGTATCGAAACATTATAACAAAGGTGTAAGAAACGAAAGGAATGGCTCTGAGGGTTTTTCTAGGGGTATCTTACTCTAAAAGTGAGAGTAACAAAGGGTTTATACGGGGGTTAACTAACCAGTGTAGTTAGTTAATATCACATAACATATAAAGGCTATTTGGGTGTAATCCTAGAAATTTACCAATTTAGACAAGTCACTCCAATTATATAGATAATACTCATTATGGTGGTCTCGAATAGTATACAAGCCAAGTTCTAAAGTTTACAAGTCACCAGCACACTAAAGTTTTAATATTTTTGAAAGAATAGAGTTATGTGTGCGGTTATGTAATTTAGACTTTAAACAAAAACATGCTAAAAAATTTTAAATTTTGATATATTAAGCGCATTTTAAGCATATTTTGAAAAAGTTTAGGACAATTAAGTGTTCTAATTCTCCATCTCCCCACTTAAGTTAAACAACGTCCTCGTTGTTTGTGTCAAAGGTTAAAAACTGGAAAATAAAATAATTAGAACAGAAAAACTCCCCTGAGATTTGCTCGGTATGATCCTCCATTATTCGTATAAGAGTAAAAATCAACTTCCTTGTGGATGAGAACGTTTAAGCTTCATAGATGATGTATCCACAGAAAAAATGCAGGAATCTATAATACCATTTAGACTTTAACACACCTGAGTTAAGAAGGTTCAAACTTGCATAATACATTAGTAGTTAGTAAAAATAAAACCTAAAAAATTAAACTGTAAATCATCAGGTCAGTCGATACGCCGTATCTTATGGAAGAAGATACGCCGTATCGAGCCTGGAATAAATACGAATCAAAATAAAAGATGCATCGTATCCTTAACCAGGGATGCGCCACATTAAATAAACTGACAGAAAGTTTTAAAGTCAAAAATAAAAATGCAAAAAATGAAATAAGATATGACCAGTGCAGGTGATGCGTCGCATCTTATGATGGAGATGCGCCGCATCTTCTGCAGGTCTGACAGACTCGACACAGAACAGAAAAGTAAAAATTTTCCATCGGGTTGTCTCCCGGTCAGCACTTGTCTTTATTCCAGAGTCTTCAAGTTAGACTCACGTTCAGCTCCTTATTTTGTTCTTGTTACGTGCCATCCTTCTTCTTTCATCCGAAAGATGTTACCGTATAGCTCCGCAACATTTTCTTCCGTTCGACTTAATCTAATATATTCTTTGGTCTTCATCGCAACATATTCCTCATATGGTCCCAAAGAGTATTTGATAACTTCAATTTTTTCAGAAATTATCATGGGTGGGTTATTATAAGTGATCCCGAGTAGTCGACATTTCCTCTCGATGAATTCTTCTTCGTCTTTATCAACAAACTTGAAATAAGGATCCTTATTCAAATAGTCATCAAGTTCATCAATTAATATTCCTCGTGACTCATCGTTATTATCATAGGGATAATAATCAACAAAGTTAATGGATTGATAATAATCTTGAATATCGTCCCACTTTCTTTTCAATTCCCATTGTAAGCGTCGATTAAGCCTTGTGTAATCATCACATTTTCTATGCACCCATTCCCAGAAAGTAGTATTCGATGCTCCTTTTAGTTCTTTTAAGTATTTGATTCTACCTTTTTCTTGCAAAGCCTCTGCTCTATGTGGGGAATCTTCAATTTTTTCATACCAATCATAGTCTTCAAAGTATATATCGTTTCCAACTCGTTTCATTCCAATTATACTTCCCCCATTGCAGGTTCCATCATCATTCCAATCACAGGTTGGCCATTCACTACTTCCATCCTTGAAACGGAAAGGTTTACAAGTGTGATTAATATGCCCAAATTCCCATGGTTTATCCCAATCCCATGGTATCTAGTCATTCCATTCGTAGTACCAGGTGTTTTTGAACTCATCATAAGTTTTGAATCCTGGTAGATCTCCAGTTAGCACATCAGCGTCGATTTGAAGAAGGTAATTAAATTCTTTGAATTTTTTGCACAAGGGTGTCTCATAATTGAACACATCAATGTCTATGCTGAACAATTCTTCAATGCCTTCCTTGATCGTTGAATCGTCATGTGATGATCCATTGTTGCTTTCTACTTCCTCATCTTCCCCTCTCATCCAATATACCCATAACACATCTTTAGTAGCTCGGTCCATGATCATATGGTTATTGAACTTACTAGCTAACCAATTTGAAAAATCAGCATTGTTAGGATCGTAGTTAACGTCAAAGCTAGTATTACCAATCATTTTCCTCCTTATCTCCATGAACTCATTAAATTGTTCTTTAAAACTTCGTGTCAACCATGAAGTCACAATCCGTTTGACTTCATTCGTAGGAGCAAATTTGGGATCACCGTATTTAAGTTCAAGCCATTCTTCTAAAGAGATATCCATCAACCTTACCAACTTTTTATGAAACAGTATCTCCGATTCAGCATAAATTCTTTCATCATCCAGATTGCTTTTATCTAATCCCCAATACTGTTCGGAATAAGGCATATAAGGAGTTTGTATAGGTTGGATATTTCCTCTACCATAGCTTTTGTTGCTCGATTTGTTGACTGCATTTGCTGAGTTCATGTATTCAATTTGGAATTTCCCATATTTCTCTTCGATAGTCGTCCAAGTTAATCCTTTAGATTCAATGATAGGCCATAAGAGTCACAATTCATCTTCAGTGTAGCTTATTAGTAAATCATAAGAGAATATCCCATCTTCAATATTGCATAAGCGTTTGAATTCCATATAAGTAGCTTCAAGGGGGGTTTCCCAAGAAAATAAATCGGCATCAATCGTGAGTACATTGAAGTTGACATCTTCATAAACTTCCACTGAGTAGAAAGGCATGTTGGTTTGAGATACGGATTTGAGTAAAGCATCGATCGTAGGTAAGTTGCTAGTAATAGCATCAAAATTTTCGAATGAATCCGAAAGCAAGAGTTCCTTTTCTAATTCTGAGCTTTTAGTAATGCTTAATGCTGGGAACTTGCTCAAGCTAACTTCATAGTTATCACACTCGTCATCACTTTCCAGAATCAACGGCTTTTTGGTGCGGGACTTTTCAATGTGCTTATCTTTCATAAGTTCCTTAGCAAGATATCCGTTCAATGACATATCTTCCATAGCAAAACCTGTCATCATAGGCAAAATCGTCAGTAGGATCTGTTTGCTAGAAGAGAAATTAATGAATGTAGAAACGAATATAAAGAATAAAAATGGTTGATATCTGCAAACGATGCGCCGTATCCAGAAAGTTGAATACGCCGTATCTTATTACGTTAAAATTTAATCAGATTTTTATTCAGAAAACAGATACACCGCTTATGAATTAGAATGCGCCGTATCAAGTTTAAATTATCAAAAATCGATTATATTTATTAAAATTAAATGCGTCGTATTAACAAAAGCTAATGCGCCGTATTTTCGTTACGTTTCAAAATACAAGATTTTTGATTTAGCAGATGCGCCGTATCGATAAAGATCGATGCGTCGCTTCTGTTTAATAATTTGAAAAACTGTTATTAATTTAAATAGAAAATACGCCGTATCTGTTAAAACAGATGCGTCGTATGGCGTTAGGGTTTAGAAAAATTTCTTATTAAAAACAGAATACGCCATATCTTGGGGAAAGATGCGTCGTACTCGAATTTATTAAACGCGTTGTATTTTATAAAAATTAAATGCAATACGCCGTATCTGTGAGAACAGATGTGCCGTATCGTTTGTATTAGCACAATACAATGATAGCAGAATGCAGAAAAATAGAAAAAGAAAAACAAAAATAAAAACAAACAAAAAGAAACAAAAATTACAGAAAAAAAAACACACAAAAATAGAAAATATGCAAATTATACAATGAATGCAATCTATCTAATATATAACAGGGTTAGTGGTTAGAATCTAAAAAAAACTAAAAAGAAAAACCTAATTAAAATACTAAATCAAATTAACAGATAATAACAATTCACTCCCCGGCAACGGCGCCAAAAACTTGATGCGTGCGTGATGTGTCGTTGCGGTTTAGCAGTATTAATGCCTACTCAAGTTTTAAATTTATTTTTAGCCGACTTATCAATAACACACACACTTAACGAGCAGTGTACCCGGTCAGTATGAATATAATGGTAAGTAGAGTGTCGATCACTAAGAGTGGAACGTATTATCTAGTTATTCTAATCAGTATTTTAATATCCAAAGTTAGCTATACAACCTAATCTAATGCAAGGGGGTTCAGCCTGAGAGACTGGCACGGTTTGGTTATGATTAAATAGTAAACTAAACTAATGAGCACGAATCAGCGATTAGCACACACGTACACAGATAGATACTCGAGACAATAAGAAGACCTGTCCTGATAATTAAGTAGCTTGTCACTTGTTTTATTGCTAGTTTTATATGAAGTGTATATAATTAAACCTTTCTCGTTGGCTCTAATCTTATCGGCGAGTAAACCCTTAATGATTACTTATGTCTATCCTATTTATTCAAGAGACGCTAAAACAAATAGGCGGGGAAGGGGCATGGCGACCCAAGCAAGACTCAGCTAGACACAGAGGTTATCAATGCACTAATAAAAGTCACCAAAGACATCAACATATAAACTTTAATTAATGGGAAAGCAATATTAAGGGGAGTGCATGATCTTCCGTAGTCACATGACACAAGCCCATCAATCCTGATGAATTAAAGTGTACTAAAACAATAAAACAAAACTACTTAATGAATTGAATACATGCAGGACCTTCTTACAGCTCTTGTATCTTCGTTTAAGGTGTGTCTTGTGCTGCTTGGTCGTCTGAATTCGGCTCTAGGGTTATACAAAAGGTCTCTTAAATTCGTCTGACCTTGGGGTATTTATAGTTTCTGTCTGAGGGATCGATGCGGCGCATTGAGTTGATAGATGCGGCGCATTGACTTAACTTCGCGTGGGGTCCAAGATTAATATATTCAGGAATATTCGTACACCGTCTTCAGATGCGGCGTATCTTGATCTTTGTATGCGGCGCATGTACTTTAGCTGTCTTGGATTGTAACTTGTGAAATCTTAATAGTGATACGCCGTATGTTAGAAGTATATTGCGGCGTATCTGGAGTAGAACGAGCTTGATCTTCTGGATTTCAGTAGGCTTTTGACATCTTGCTTGTTTTGCTCCATAATTAGTCCAAAATCGCCAAGTTTCACATAATGCTTGTTTTTACCTGAGAATTACTAAAGTAAACATTAATGTATCGATTCTCATATATAATATAATAAAACAAGTCAAATAAATAGGATAAATGATGATAATAAAATGTACTTATTTGAGTTCATCAGTTGGGGACTTCGCCACCTCCCCACGACCAATATTAAGGAATACGACGCTTCAACTAAAACAAGGACGTGACAATTCAACGAATCAATAGGAGATAACTAGGGAGTAATTAAATCTAAGTAAACACGCTTTTCCTATCATAAAAAGTTCACCAATTTACTTTTTCTTGTTTTTAGTTTTATAATTAGATTTTGGGTTAGTTGATTAACAACTAATTCCGCCCACTCCTTCAAAACCGAGATTTTATTTGCTTTCTAAAAAATATAAAAATAAAAAAAGAATCATCCCTCACCTCTAGACCTATCTTGTCATACATCTTGACCTAACGGCACTATTCCCCTAGAGAACGATCAATCCCCCAGAAATACCTATACTACACTACAACGATCAGGTACACTGCCTGGAGGATTGCA
Organism: Artemisia tridentata subsp. tridentata; assembly: GCA_021014915.2. NCBI lineage: Eukaryota > Viridiplantae > Streptophyta > Magnoliopsida > Asterales > Asteraceae > Artemisia > Artemisia tridentata. Next base: position 284,630,496 of record CP139505.1, on the reverse strand, counting down.
AGCTTCTCAAGATCCCTTGAGAAGTAAAACCTTTTGCGTGGACGCAATTCTCGCATCAAGTTTTTGGCGCCGCTGCCGGGGAATAGTTATTGTTTAGGTTCAATTTCTATATCATTTAGGTCTACTCACTAGATTCCTATCAAGTGAGATTTTTATTTTCTTTTTGTTAGCTTTCTTTAGTCTATCTTTTCTTCGTTCCCTTTGTTCGTATCCCTTCATTCGCCATCATGGTGGGTGAAGCCATCTTTGAACCTATCAACCAACAATACCAAGCTCCACCAAACCAACAACAACAACCACACCAAGACCCACCAATTAACCAAGAACCACCTCGAGCCCGTACTCTAGGTGAGTACTCCCGACCTAGCCACCAAGGCTATCGAAACACCATTGAGCTCCCCCAAAGAGCCAATGTGTCTCCCTTGTGATCCGACACCATCCGGTTGGTGCAAAGCGGATGTGCATTCCATGGACTTCGTTCCGAAGATCCAAATCAACATCTCAAGGATTTCCTCAAAATCGTAGATTCCATAGACCTTGATGTTGCAACTCAAGAGACGACACGGTTGTGTCTCTTCCAATTCTCTCTACGTGACCAAGCTAGTCAATGGCTTGAGCGTTTACCCGCGGGATCCATCACATATTGGGATGATCTCACCTCTCGTTTCCTCGCTCAATTCGTCCCACCCAAAGCAATTACTTTGTTACGTGACCAGATTGAGAAGGAAATCAATAAACTTAGGAAGCTTAATGAATTAATTGAGAGAGAAATTGAGTTTAGAACCAGTCCTTGTATGGATAACACTACCCTTAGTAATAACTTGGAGAAGGAACTAGATGATGACTATAGGGTTTTTAGAAACTTCTTCCCGACATATGAGGAATTGGCCTATCATAAATTCCTTTTGAAGTACCCTTGTCCCTTGAGATATAGGAAGAAACCATGGATTATGAAGCGCAATTATATGAATATCAAAATCCCTTGCATGGTTGGTTATATGTATAGAGAGCACACATACATTGACTTAAAAGCACCTATGAATATTATGTCTAGGCTCTATTAAAATTGGATCATGAATGAAAAGTTGAGCCCTAGAAAAGATCCTTATAACCCTAATCGATTATGCAATTTTGTTGGGAGAGTTGAGGGGTTACATATCTTTGTGGGAAATTTCACTTATCAATGTGATTTCATAATCCTAGAAGACGTTAGAGGTATCATAGACCAATACTTTGGTAAGATTGTGCTAGGGAAACCATTTGTAGAAGTGTCCAAGATGCTTAGTGATCGTGATAAAGGAATAGTTTAGTTTACTGATGAAGTAGAAAAGATCACTTTTATGATGCCCCATAAGAAGGAAGAGTTGTATGACATTGAGGATTTAGAAGTTGATGTACTTCGGGCCTATGAGGTTAAAGATGATGAAATTGAGGATTTAGATGACAACAAGAAAAATAAAATTCATTATTCAGGATCTTTGACTTTAGGCCCAGAATATAAGCGCGATGAAAAGATGATTAAGATGTTCGAAATTGCCTATAGATTGAGGAGAAGAAAGACGCAGGGCATGACTTTAAGTCTAGCTACAAGACTCGTTAATAAAGAAAAGCGCTTCTTGGGAGGCAACCCAAGTTTTTAATTGTTTGTGTGTTTGTTTTTATTTTGTTTGATCTCATATATATGTTTCATCTTTATTTGTTTATATTTCATGTTTCGAATATAATTTGTGAAAATGCTTTATTTTGTTTTTAACCTCGTCTTAACTACATATAAAGGTATTTTACAAAAAGATAAGCGTATGGAAGATCATATTAGTTTATGAGAACGAATTCGAACAAGAAAGATAACAAGTAATGATTAACATATATTTATGTGTTTGTTTTGAGTCAAATGCTTGTATCGAGTCACAATGAATGTTCTGCAGTTTTTTCCAGGTTTTAATACACAGATTTTTTCAGAAATTTTCCAGAAACAAAACGTAAAAATATTGTCAGGTCATACCTGACGGCGTCAGGCTTAACACCCGACGGCGTCAGGCACTGTAGCAGCACAGTTTTCCAAATTTTTGTTTTTCTGCTGGAACTTAAATTTTTGAAAAAATTTAAGAATTTTAAATTTCCAGGAATCTGTAGACATTTATTTTGCAAACATTATATCTTACTTTGCTTTCTAGTTTAGTTTTAGTATATATAGTGTTTACCGCCTATTTTATGCGAGGTTTTGTGTTTCGTTTTCTTAGAGAATTACAGGTTATATTGGACAAGAAGATGAAAATATACATTGGAAGTGAAGCTTATTAAGTTTGTTTTCTTGGAGGAAGATCTAACCATGTTTTCACATCGCCCATGCCGAGCAAATCAAGGGAGTATTAGTTTCTTTCTCTATTTTATTTTCCCGTTATCATAACTTTGATACTTTTCAAGAACATTGGAGACAATGTTCAATTTAAGTGTAGGGAGGGTAAAATGAGATACCTTAGAAACTATAACTTCGCTTGATATTTGTTTTGTCTTAGAGTAAATGTGTAATAAAACTAAGAAAGATACTTGTTAGGGCAAATTTAGCACCAAATTTAATTTTTTTTTACAACATATAGGAGTGAAACTTTAGTTTTAATAAGCATCTCATTGATAGGAATTATATAGCTAGCACAAAAACCCTTCCACTCAAAAATTTCCACCCAAAAAATGTGAGGTTCGTCTTTAGATATATAGGAAAAAACATTCACCTTTAATGCTTATGAGTGTACCGATAGTATATAGATTCTAGAACTTGCGTTTGTGATGCATCCCGAGATCGCTAATGAGACTACATTCGTGTAGTTAGGATTTACTAAATGATAAGAGGCATTAGGATAACCCTTGTTTTAAACCTGTATTATAATTACGTTGGCTTCATTGGTCAAGTAATTTTCCCACACCTTTGCGATGTACTCATCTTTAGTACACGATACCCCTAGTACACCCCTCAGAGCCTATCTTTTTCACGGTTCTCATGATATTTTGGTGGATTCCGAAATATTAATGAAGAACATTGTTTACAATCCACCCCCAAATGTACACCCAAATCGCCTTTGCCTACCTTGTATGCACTCATTTTTAGTGCATTATTGTTATATCATATTTGTTAAACCCTTTGTTAATTGTCTAATTGGTTACATGGTTGCTAAGTCGAGTCATATCTTGTAATTACAGTTTTGGGATGATTGGGACTCATGGGTAAAAGTACTAGTTGTTATGGAGTAATGGGGAAGAAAGTCAATGTTATTACCCCCATATGTGCGTTAATGTTTAAAGTACTCCAAGTGTTTTGATTTTCTTAATTCGGGTCATTAGTTAGTTATGTGTAAAGTATGTAAAAGTTCAAGTGTAGGGAGGTTGCAAGATCCATTTGATGTATTATTTTGGATGGTAGGGCAAAAGTGTAAAAAAAAAAAAAAAAAAAAACGGACTACCATCTCGTTTCTTTTATTTATGTTTAAGTCAAGATAGTGTCAAGAAAAAAATACAAAAAGAGTTAGTAGTTAGCGAGTCGAGTCGAGTCTTGGCTTAGCAACGCCTCATTGTACATGTAATTGACCAAGAAAATTGACTTGCCACCAGTAAAATTCTCTTTATCCAACAAACCGTGTTTTCCATACCCTTACACCTAACGTTACAACCCTTGAAAAGCCCTCTTTGATAGTTTATCCTAGGTGCTTACGCCAAAGTGGTGGAGGTTTGATCCATTCTCAATCCTATGGTAATCTATGTGCTATGACAGGTAGAGAGTGTTTTATTTTCCTGTTTTCATTCATGTTATATAACTTTATACATCCGAGAGATGTGAGAATCCAAACACTTTATGCGAGGTGCTAGTATATAATTTCCATGCTTATTTTGACTAATGTGGAACGATTGTATGTTGTAATTACTTTTATATTAATGTTAAAAGACCCCTAACTTGTAAATTGATTAGAATAAAAGCTCATTTGCTTGAGGACAAGCAAATCCCAAGTGTAGGGATATTTGATAAGGATTTATTTGGTACCTTTTAAGGGGTCATTTAAGCCTAAAATCGAGTAAATGTGATCAAATATTGCCTCAAATCGTTTCTTTTTGTATTTTAGGTACTTGGGACGAGAATTCTGGAAATCGGCACTTTTGGAGCATATTTGGACGAAAAAGTGAACAAAACGAAGAAATCGCAAAAAAACCTGTCAGACAACAGTGTCTGACGGCATCACATGCTACAACGTGACGCCGTCCCTTGCAATTCAAGATGGATTTTCTAGTGTTAAGCTAACAAGTGACGCCTCAGAAAGTTTTGAAGACTTTAGAACCTAACGCCGTCAGGTGTTAAAAGAAGATGGACGTCACGATTTAAGTTAACAAGAGACGGCTCAGAAGGATTTTACAAGTGACGGCCTCAAATCCTTTTCTGACGCCGTCAGAGCGGCGATTACACAGACAAAACTCTAAAACACAGCTTATTAACGGCATCAGAGGCTATAACCTAACGCCATCAGAACTGTATTCCTATGTAACACCCCAACCCGACAAGGTTCAAAATATCACATTATGGTGTCCATCAGAACATAATAAACGCAAGCGGAAGACTTAAATAAATAAATACAAGTCATGAAACAAAATGACTTCCAAAGAAATACAAATCAAATCCAACTCTAAAATGAAATGAAATAACCAAGACATAAGTTATAAACTAATTCCAAAAGATAGGGAAACTAAGGTTGGGTTGGTCCTCTAAAAGCTCCTACTCTCATCATTCAAATCCCAGCATCCCGCTTGAATACCTGCCGCAGAGGAAAGAAAATGCGGCTGAGCTTAAAAAGCCCAGTGAACGGATATAAACGAATAATGAACTGAATATAAATAAGTATATGAAATGAAATCAAAAAGAGTCTGCCGAACAAGATGTCACAAATCATGAGAATCAAATGAATAATAAATTAAGTGAAAGGTAATGAAGGCAACGAATCATAAGAAATTATCCACGAGCTCACAAAGCTTGCCACCTGCTTATCCACATAATCATATCATAACATAACAAATGGAGACATGACCTCCCAAAAGTGACATGGGGTGTATGGCACACACAACCATTCACTAAAAAACCATAACATAATTATATCACAAATCAAACCTAGGATGCATCCATACGCTCCCTGCAAAACAAAATATGTACACCACCATACACCTGTACTCTGACAAATATATTGGCGCACCAAAATGACAAATAAGTGCACGAGCTCAATAATCATATACATATCAAAAGAGAACGCCATGGACCAATCACACCGCCACAGATAGTGTCATGCCATTGGTGCCTCAATGACATGGCCATGGTACCTCCATAACTAGTTAGCTCGGGTAACAGAATAAACAAGATATCACATCATAACGAATTAATTATAGTATATTTAAACAAAAGAATATTAACTGAAATGAATGTCATATTAAATGACATAGAACTAAATATCATATCATAAGAAATCATATCAAATGGAATCACCAACGAATATCATAACGAATGAAATATAGTCAAGGATCGAAGAGTCAATGCGAAACCCTTACTGAGAAAGGGTAGAATATCCGTACCTTAGCGAATGAAATGAAAGCAAACGGAAAAGTGAACACAAGGAAACAACATCACGCCTCCTTCAACGAATCTACACGGATTAGGGTTCATATGATACTTATTAGCTCATTACTGATTTTAAATGTTCATTGAAATTCATGTTAACACATTTAGGGTTTTATTCTATTTATGGAACTTTTAGGTAGAACTCATAATTAATCAAAGTTTAGGGTTAAAAATGCTAATATGCCAAAGTTAGAGGTTAACCATGATTAATAATCAAAACATAATTTATTAGACTTCAACATGATATTTATCTTATTTAGGTTCCAAATACACCAATATTAGGTTTATAAGTGTTTTAATTAATGATTCAGGATTCTTATATAAATCAGGTCCGATTCTTATGATTTTTAAAACACCACAAACTAGGTCATTTAATTCTATAATTTTACCCAGTGATACATATATATCTTAAGTATTTTCCAGATTTTATTCATTAGTACAAGCACACAATAAAAATAACTCTTTACACAACTATCCAGAAAATAAGCTGCTGAAACACCCAGAAAGTATGCATTTAAAAGGCATATCAAAACACTTTGTAAAAATCCACAAAAATTTATGAAATTACTAAACATATAGAAGTCACTTCCTGCAGAATCCCATGGCTTAATTCTTTATAGTTTAGAAATGAAAAATCACACAAATCGACTGATTTTCAGACTCAGATTCACCGTTTTGACACTTAATCTAGTAAAAATAAAAAGACCACCTTCACGACCTCCAAAAATTATAAAATTTGATATCCAGATAGCACATATCCTGAATTTTGTTTTAACATTAAAAATCTTGCAAAAAAATATTTGTATCATTAACTTATGACCCTTGCAACACGACCCAAAATCTGGACAGCATACAAGTGAGACAGATTCAACACAACCCTAACCCTCTTAACCTCTAATCGACCCAATTAATTGCCTAGAGTTTCCAGGTTTTATATCATAATTAATGTTTCATTAATGTTCATATTAGGGCTTCAAAAACTGTTAGATTTATGGAAAAATATTAAGTTGTGTATGACTAGAATCGAACACGGGACCTTGGGATTGCACACTTTACGTATGAATGATTAATGTAAATAATTAATATATATGACCGTTATGTATTTAATTATTTGAACACGAAATAACAACTAACGGACGTTAAGTAATTAATAGAATTGACTAACGACCGTTAGTGAATAAAGGAAGGACTATAGGTGTTATTTTGAGGGAAAGAAGGTTCTAGAATTCCCATGTATGGGACATGGGCCGATCGGCCAAAGGGTTCTCTAACCCAATTCTAGAACAACTTGTCCTCCAAGATTAGTTCTATATATATACAAGGCTTAGGGGTTAGGGTTTGTGACTTTTGTGCACTCTTGCTATAACCCTAAACTTGTTTTCTTCTCCTTTGTTGCTAGATCCGATCGTACACCCTCTTAGGGTTGTCGATCTTTGTGGTTTTCAAATAAAACAAATCGTTTGGTTTTATCGTGTTCTTTTGCTAGCACTAAACATTAATTGGTTATAGTACGTGTGTACAAAACCTTAGTAATTAACTTACTTTAGTTAATACCATCCTGGATTGAGAAACAAAATGGTAATGGGTTTCTCGTTAATCCATTGTTTGTACTTGTTCTTGCTAGGATCAAAGGTACGTTCCTTTAATATTCAGTTAATCTATTTACATGTTAAATTATGATTCTTTGCTTCCGCTATGTGCTTTGATGTTGTAGATTTATTTATATGATAGTCATGGTATTTAAATTCTAACAGTGGCATCAAGAGCCGTTTAACATGTAATTGTATTACCGAAACGCATAAAAATCAGATTTTAAGGGTTACGTTCCTTGACTTGTGAATTAATCCATGATACTTCATGCAAGGTTATCATGGATTAGGGTTTGTAATTAATTGTTAAGTTACTTGCTACATGTAATAAAAAGATAGATCTAAAGTTAGGAAAGACCTAATTAATTATATTAATGAATCTTTTACATGCAACGTGGTATATGTTTGCTAAGGCTTACGCAACCAACTTGTTTGGTGTATGTGGTCCATTGGTACCATTAGCTCGAAAACCAATGGGAGTCTTAGTAATTATATGCATAATAATTCACATATAGATTATTAATAGGATTTATCAAAAGGTTTGCATGTGGCTATATGATTTAATGGTTAAGATTATATGCGTTATTATGTGTTTATTTATTTTTATTAAATTACTTGTCTTTTTTGTTTAAATTATTGTTGAATTGTAAGCAAAAAGAGGGTAATTTTTTGAATAGAAAATAAACTGACCTAATAACTATGAAACCTTGATGTGATAAATTATATATTGCCAAATCTTATGTGCCGACAGTGGTTCACTTCGCACGGTAATTTGCTCCCAGGCGAGACTAGCAATTTTATAATTTATAACATAATTTTTAATACTTAGTATCATAAACTTTTGATTGACTGATCAGTTTTGTACCAATAGGGTGAACGGCTCACCCGGTTTAGACAAACTATAAGAGGGGTATAAGGAGGCTTGACATTAAATTGTCATCCGAAAGTGTTGGTCCACACGAATATGGATCTCTAAGTAGCCTTTAACAACTTAGTAGATGACTTGAATAAATCAAATCAATCTAAGCGAGACTCTAACACTTTGTTTATGTTGATGCGGAATCTTAACACAAACAATGAAGAACACAACTAACTTTTTATTACTAATTGTTTACTGAATTACAATCTTCGTCGTCATCTCTAAACTATGCATTAGGGTTCCTTTTATACACCAAGGAAACCCTAGATACAAAACTTGCTAAAGGATCTACGTATCTTCTCTAAAGATAACTTCAAATCCTTTCCTAACTTATCTCTAAAATACATAACTAGACTTAACTTAATAAGTCAACCGGACTTAACAATATTTTACTCTACCAGACTTAATATTGTACTACAAGACTTAATAATACAAAATACACTAACAGACTTAATTGTGTACGCCACCAGACTTAAATATGTTTTCCCATTAAGTCTCCTCTTGATAATTCCCAACAATCCTCCCCTAACTTGATCTTCATGCTCCATGAACTTCAAGTTTCTTCTGAATAAACTTCTGAGGATTTAATCTTTAACTCTTGGAATTATCTTGATTTTCAAAAACACTTTGTATCAGCAACTTTAACCTTGATAATTTGTCCACCATCTGATCTGATCCTTGCAGCATCCATCTTATATAATCCACTTGATCTTCACAGCAACCATGACTACTTGTACATCAATTCAGTTTAAGTTTCATACTATTCTCATCACTTCCAGGTGTGTTAACTCCTGTGAGAGGTGAATCATTGAAAATTAATGGATTTGATGTCTCTTTACCAATAGCCATTACTACTAGAGTAGCCAATGTTTGGTGTGTTAGACCATGGTACATTGATAACCATATGATTTTTAGTAAATCATCAACTATCAACGGATTTGTTTTGTCTTTACCAAAAGCCGTACCCTTTTGGACTAGTCAATCATTTGATGGAATGCACCTCATCATGGTGAATTGATTACCATTTATGGATTTCCACAGCCTTTACCACAAGCCATAATCTTGTGGGCTAGTCAACTATTCACTATCTAAGATATGGTGAGCTGAATACCATACAATTTTTGGTAAATTGCCAACCATAAACGGATTTGGAATATCTTTACCTGTAGCTGTTTGCTCAGGATTAGCCAGTCCTTATGTGTATTAGACAAGGTGGATTGATGACCTTTTGTTGTGTTAGTGCTATGCACCTCCACCAAGTAGGAAGTTCCAATAGTCCTACTTACAACTTATGAAAATTCTTTCAAACACTCTCAATCCAACAATGTCTCCTTCAAAGACTGAATCTTGATCAAATCCAAAATCCTTTCATAAACTTCATCTTTCTTGTCTGCATATAATTTCCTTTCCAACATTTTCTTGCAGACTTCAGATGATAAGGGATACTCAACTTCTGCAAGCATATATATGTTAGCATTAACCAAAGACAAACAATGTACTTGGCATCTATCATAATATGCCCATCTAATCATTCTTTGTTGCTCAGGCAGCTTCCAGATCTCATCTTCCTTAGAAGGTGGTTCAAACATTATTTTCAAGTCTCCCCAAAAGACTCTTTCATATTCTTCCTCAGGGACATTATCTCCATGTTTAATGTTAACCAACTTATATAACTCAATGAGATCTTCCCTACTCACATCATGTACAATTGCAGGGAAATTCATATACATTACATTAGAATTATCTTCTCTTATTAATTGATATGTTGCCCTTTGACCAGACTTAATGATTTTATACCTGACAATCTTAGCTGGCTTCTTTGAGCTGTCAATAGTTCCCATAGTAACCCCCTCAGATGAAGCTTCTTCTTCTTCTGACTCCTCTTCTTGAGCTTTCTTCTTTGACTTACTTTTTCTAGCCATACTCTTTCTTCTGTTAAATGTCAATATAGGCTTTTTCACTTCCTCTTTTGATTCAGTTGCTGCTTTCTCAGTCTCAGATGCTTTCTCTTTCTCCTCATCAATTACCTTTTCTTTTACTTTCTCAGCTTCAACATCTTGCACAGTCTTTGTCACTTTCCTAAAACTGTGTCTCAAGGAATCTTCATAATCCACTGGTTTATAACCATGATCCCTTTGATAAGCTCTTTGATACATTTGTAGAAGATCTTCATATGACTTGCTCTTCATATGCTCCCAACTTGAATACATCATGTTCTTCAAATACATCTTCATACTATGCATCTGTTCTCTCTTAGTCATCTGCTTTTGAACTTTGGTTTTCTTCTGAGTTTGTCTCATCACAGACATAAAATCTCCCAAAGTTTCTTTACTTCTTCTGATATTGATGAACTCAGCTAGTTGTTTAGCTTTTTCTTCTATAGTCAACCCTGGAGTTGACTTAAGTTCTTCAAGTTTTGCTCTTAATTCATCATTTCCTTCAATCAATTGCTCCTCTGCTACTCTCCTAGCATACAATTCATCTTGTCTTTCCTGTTCTTTTTCTTTTTCCAATTCTTCCTTTTCTTGAGCTTTTAACCTGTCAATCAAAGCTTGAGATGCTTGATCTTGTCTTTGATGTAGCTTTGACTTCTTTGTTTTAGGAGATTCAACAGAAATCTCCTTTCCTTTTCTCTTTTCTTCAACAGACTTACCATCAGACTTATCATCAGACTTATCATCACCAGTATTATCACCAGACTTAGTCTTCTCCTTATCAGAATGAACCCCTTCATCTTCACTTTCTTCAATCCTTAACTTTCTCTTTAGCTGCTTCCTTTGTTGTTTAATCTTGCTGAAAGATTGAGCTAAGGTACCTGCTGCTTCCCTTGTTTCTGGACTTACATCCTTAATACTAGCAGACTTATCTTGTGAAGGTGTTCTAAAATCTTCTTCTTCACCAAAATTCCTCCCCTGTTTGGAAGAATTTTCATCCCCTTCCTCAGCACTGAACTGAACCCCCTTATCTTTCAAAATGTTTTCCAATTTCTTGACCTTCTTTACCAAAGTGAGAATAGCTCTACTCTTAGCATTGTTTGCCTTCTCCAAAGCATCTATTCTCTTGACTAAGGTTGGAACCAGGGTTAAAAGATCTTCCACAGACATTTGATCAGTTTCCTCCTCCTGTATAGGACTTGGAACTTGGGTAGGCTGTGGTGAGGGTGTAGGAGATGGTATAGGTGTAGGTGTTCTGATGGGAGATGGTGAATGACTTGGGTGTGGTGTGGATGACTGAGTTAGTTCCTGTGCATGCTCTTCATGAGTTGGCTCTTGTGCAGCCTCAGATGTACCTGCAGGGTTAGTAGCACCACCAAGCATAGCAGGCAATAAAGGCCAATGGGCCTCATTAAAATTTCTTTTCATGTTTGCAAAAATTTTTGGTGTAAAGCCCACACTGAGATATGGCAATTTATCCTCTGTTTCAAAATTAAAGATCATTTGTATAAATCTTGGATACATTAAGAACCTAGATTTTTCCTTTTTAAAATTTGCAACCATGCCATCAAAAATCAATTTTGAAAAATTAAAAGGCCTTCCAAGTGCAAGACAGACCAAGGCAGAAGCAATGTTGCTTCCAAACTGATCCCAGCCTCCACTTTTAGGACTTAGGCAATGGAGAAAATGGTGTATCAAAAACCTCCACTGTGGTGTGAAGTAGCTTTTCCAAAAAGTAAAACTACCATCAGTGGGATATCTTATAGTTTTCAGACCCGCAAACAAATCATCATTAGCCAAAATATATTCCCCTGAAGCATCACCCAATTGGAGACTACTCCGAATGGAAGCTGATGAAGCGAAAAGTGTACCGCTTTTAAGGGGTCATTTAAGCCCTAAATCGTATTTATTTGATCAAATATTGCCCTCAATCGTTCCTTTTGTCATTTTAGGTACTTTTGAGGAGAAATCTGGAAAAGGAGGCATTTTGGACGTTTTTGGAGCATAAAAGTGAAGAAAACGACAAAGTCTCAAAATCGGCTAAAAGTTACCTTTGACGGCGTCAGATGTTAGTCTAGACGGCGTCATGGCTTGGCAAGAAAAAGGTGGATATGAAAATTACTCATGATAAGCCAGAGAAATTTGCATGGGAATTCTGACGGCGTCACCCTTTGGAGTGATCAAGGTCGTCACGGCTTAATTTAAAGAGGGACGGCGTCATGCCTTTATTCTGACGGCGTCAGCTTCTGATAGGCCAGAACGGATTTTGGAGGTTTGAAGGGAGACGGCGTCAAGAAGGCCATCACGTGTTATCTAGTCACAACTTGCGCGCGTGGTAGCTGTTACTGTTTTAGCCATAAAATCCTCATACGAACTCGGATTTAGGTGATTCAAAAGGCCACGCGATCGGGACGAAAATATCTACAATTTGGTGAAAAATTGGATGTGACGGCGTCACGTGTAAGTCTGACGCCGTCAGAACCCCTCGGACAGCAAACTGCCTATAAATACAACATCACAACTTCATTATTTGTAAGCCCTAAACCCTAAGTCCGATTCTAGGGTTTAGGTAGGTGTTTTTCCAGCAACTTAGAGGGTCCTAATCATGCCATAAACATCTTGTAATGGTTTGTTTATCGATTCAATCTTATGTTATGTCTTCAATTATGATCATTGTTGATTGCTCTTCATTAATTATGCTTGGCTAAATCACCTTGTGTCTACTTATGATTGTATGAAACTTGTATATAACCAATTAGATCTTATTGATTTCTTGTTGATGTGTGTGTCCATCTCCATCAATTAGGGCGTGACAACTTCAATAGATCTAGTTGGTTTAGTTTATAATTCTTGCTTCCTATTGTTTCTTGTTTTGATTGGGTGATATCGATGTTAGGCTTAAGAAAACTGGCTAACCTCCTATACGGTAACTTGCTTGAGCGTCTTAAGAAACATGAACCAATGCGTACTAGGTTTATTTGGTTGTATTTAATGCATGAGCAAATTCTAGTGATCCCATGTTAGGAGCTTCTTAGCCGGCTCGACATAGGAGTGAAGTAGGAGCTTATAGAGTTGGGGAAGTACGTACGCCACCCCACGATTGGTATTAAGGAATACAACCCGTCAATTAAAACAAGGCGTGACAATTCAATAGGTAGAATTGGATAGCTAGCAAGGAGTAATACATCATAGGTAGACATGCTTCACTTCCCGTGTAGGACCCTAGTTTACTTTTCTTGCATATTAGTTTAGTTAGTAGCTTTTGGGTTAGTTGATTATCAACTAATTCCGCCCCTTCTTCCAAAACACGAGATTTTTACTTGCTTTCCATAAAATATAAAAGTACAAAAAGAATCATCCATCACCTCTAGACCTAGTTAGAATAATTTCAATCCTAACGAACACTATTCTTTGAGTTGAACGATCAATCCCCCGGTACTTGCCACTTTACTATACTACAACGGTCAGGTACACTGCCTGGTGGGGATTGCAAACTTCTCAAGATCCCTTGAGAGGTAAAACCTGTTGTAAGGTTGCAAAACCACGCATCAAGTTTTTGGCGCCGCTGCCGGGGAATAGTTATTGTTTAGGTTGAATTTTTATTTCTATTAGGTCTACTCACTAGATTCCTTTCTAGTGAGATTTTTATTTTATTTTTCTAGGTTTTCTTTAGTCTATCTATTTTCTTCGTGTCTTTGTTCGTAACCATTACCATCCGACATCATGGAAGATGGTAATATCCTTAACCCCCACAACCCACCACCACAACAACCACCACCACCTCCTAGAGCCCGTACTTTAGGAGAGTACTCCCGTCCTAGCCACCATGGCTATCGAAACACCATTGAGCTCACTCAAGGAGCCAATATCACACCCTTGCGATCCGACACCATCCGGTTGGTGCAAAGCGGATGCGCATTCCATGGACTTCGTTCTGAAGATCCTAATCAACATCTCAAGGACTTTCTTAAAATCGTTGATTCTATAGACCTTGATGTTGCCACTCGAGAGACGACCCGACTGCGTCTCTTCCAATTCTCTTTGCGGGACCAAGCTAGTCAGTGGCTAGAACGTCAACCCGCAGGATCCATTACCTCTTGGGATGATCTCACCAATCGTTTCCTTGCTCAGTTTTTCCCACCAGGGAGAACTACCAAGCTAAGGAATGATATCTTGATGTTCCAACAACGTCAAGGCGAAACCCTCTACGAGGCATGGACTCGATTCAAGGACTTACTCCGAAAGGTCCCTCACCATGGCATGGATCCTTGGCTACAAATCCAAATCTTCTATGATGGTGTCAATCATCAAACTAGAAGAGCCATAGATTACGCCGCCAATGGGAGATTGAGCAGGCTCAGTGTCGATAAGTGCTGGGAAGTCATTGAGGACTTAGCACAGTACGAAGAAGAAGAATGGGATGACTCAACATTCTCGGAAGAAGGGATTTTAAATTGCATGAGTGCAACCCAAGAACAGCTGTTCGCAAACATAAAAAGGCAGGTTGAGAGCTTAATGAAAGCTGAGATACCTACGGCTGATAAAAATCCCGATGAGTGCGTGAACACAATTGGTAAACATACGTTTCACCAATTCTCACGACAAGATGAATTTGAAGGGATAATGCTAACTTTCGTGAACAACCAAGAGAGACGTATCAAGGAATTAGAAACTTACTTGAAAAACACCCAAGATATGTTCATGGAACTAGCAGAAAAATTCATCTCGAGAATAAAAGAGAAAATTAGGGAAGAAGCCTCACACAAAAAGATCGAGAAGATCTTTGAACTCCCGGTCCCTAATGAACCATACAACGAATGGGATGATGAAACCCTCCTCCCCGAGCCTTCACTTTTAAAACCCTCTTATCTATTTGGATCCTCTCGCGAGAAAAAGAATTCTCAAGATCGTAGCATTTTCGTGGGAAGCATGGTTTTCACGCTCCCCAACTTTCATGAGGCTAGAAAACGATCTTTTGGCTTTAAGCCAGGTGTGAGAAGAACTCAACTAAAGCACATCCCCATATCGAAAACCCCCTGTAAAAGCTCTTCACACTCCCTGAATACCTGCCGTGACAGAGATTGGAACCTGAATGTGACGTCAACCGGCCCTTTTCAACATTTTACCACATCCCGTGACAGTAACAAAACATTTGACCCAGGAGGAACTTGTTAACGAGACTAGCTATCAGGATCATTGACCCTGACTAGCTGCTCTCTTAAAGTACGAGGGGCTCATTTGTAAACTGGCACAAAGTAGTAAAATACGCTAATCTGACGGCGTCAGAATTTAAACGTGACGCCGTCACCCCGTCTGCACAGCAATAATAACTTAATTTCCATCACTTTCATCACAAACCCCACAAACCATATCCACTCCAACCCCACCTCCGATTTTCCCAGGACAAATTCGCCAATTCCCGCTTCCAATCTTCACGTGGTAAGTAATTTTTACTCATTCTTTTCGCTTCAATTACTCATAGGATTTGTAAATTTCGAAAATCCCCAACTCGTGAAACCCTAGGATTGATTCATGCTTAGAACTCATAATGTGTTTTAATTAGTGTTATTTAACAAAGATTAAAGCATTTGATGATTGGCAATCAATTGGGTCTATTCACTAATAGGGAGGCCACGAATTTGAACCATAACCTATGATCCAATCACCCATTTTGCTGTAAAAAGGGCGTTTGGTTTATAAGCTTAAAGTTTGAATATTGATTTTTCCCTCGTAATTTCGGATTTAAATGTGGTTGAACCTGACGGCGTCACCTATCAAAGGGTGACGGCGTCAGACCTGTCTGATACGCCACCAAGTCTTTAATTCACATATTAACACTTTTGTTCCTCCTGCTTTGTTCCAGATAATGAGTAAGCGTCAAAGACCCAGCCGAGGAAGTTCTTCCCGATCTCAACAAGAAAACTTTGGGGATACAGTCCTCAGTTGGGGTGTCTTTGACAACGATGCTGCTACAAGCAAATACGCACAACTGCTACTACACAAGGTCGAAAATGGGGCCGTAGTTGATTGGAACTTTCTGAGGAGAGAAGGTCTTGAGCAGACCTTTCTCCAAAGTTTTCAGACGGATGGGTTTACCGGCCCCCAGTGGGAAAGACTGTTTAAAATTCAGGAGCCGGTATATGAGGAATTGGTACGGGAGTTCTTTGCCACCTTTCATTTTGACATGGCTGAGGCAAGGACCGATGTGGGCGGTACCACGATCTATTTCAGGCTGGGGGGTGAGCTAAGGACGTGTTCGGTTACTGAGTTTGGGTGGAGACTTGGGTTGTACGATCAGCATGATACCATTCAGGCAGGGTTCATGCAGAGGTTGTTGCATGGGGAGTCGATGAAGAATGATTTTAGGTGTTCCATGTTCTGGCAGACTATTGGGGATGGGGTGTATACCTCGACCACTGTGGCATCCCAAATCAGGGATCCTAGGGTTCGGTTGACTCATCGTTGCCTCACCTACAGCTTGACAGGGCGTCACAGCTCTCACCACCGTGTCACAGCTTCTGATCTCTTCTACCTGTACACCATCTACTCTAATGATGTTTACTGCAACATCCCGTTTTGGGTTGCTAGCTTTATGCATGGTGGAGTTGGGGAGAGGGAAGGTGACAGGATTTATGGTGGGATGTTTATCACCCGACTGGCCCAGTCTTATGGAGTCCTCAGGCCCGAGGTCATGAGGTATTTGAGTGGTGATGCATGCAGGACGGTGAAGGAGAGGTCCCTGAAGCAGATGGAGGTGATTATGGAGATGCATGATGGGTCCTTTATGTGGTATCATCCGGTCGGAGCTGAGGATGATTATGATGAGGATGATGAGGAGGAGGAGGAGCCCCAGCAGCAGCAGCATGAGGGGTATGAGGCCGGTACAGCTGATTACTACCGACACATGAGCAGGGGGGACTGGCAGGCTCACCAGGGGACCTGGATGGGCCAGGTTGATACGTGGAGGACCAGGGTGGACGAGAGGTTCGACTGGATGTACGATCACACGGTTCGTCAGATGCAGCATCTTTCTACACGTGATCAGTTGGACCCGCATCTGCAGATTGACCCTTTCCCGGGTCGTGAGCAGGATTACCCACCATATGGGTACTACGGGCACCTTCCTCCTGGCTATGACTATCGCCAAGGTCCCCCACCCCAGTGATGATGTGATTTGATGTTTTGATGTTTGAACAATTTGATATTTGGTTGTATGTGTTGAAACAATATGGTCTGTAATAATTTAGGGAAGGCATCTGTTTGCCTTAAAACATTTGTTACATTGATTTTATTTATCGCATGCTAGCCTTATTTGATTGCTTTATTTTATTTATTTGCTTTGTGTGTTTATTTGTTTGTTTGTTTGATTTTATTTTCCGTATGTGTGTTTAATTTTTATCATTATTGATTCATGTTCAAAAGTAATTTGTGAAAATGCTTTATTTTGTTTTTAACTTCGTCTTAACTACATATAAAGGTATTTTGCAAAAGTTAAGTGTAAGGGAAATCTAAATCGGTTTATTAGAACACATATGAACATGAATCATAATAATAATAAATTAACATACATATTAGTGTTTGTTTGAGTCAAATGCTTGTATCGAGTCATAATGATGTTTTGCAGGATTTCCAGGAAGTAAGGTAAAGGTTTTTCCAGAAATTTTCCGGAAACTTAAAATGAAAATTTTTGTCAGGTCATTTCTGACGGCGTCAGGGTTATAACCTGACGGCGTCAGATTTAATTTTCAGAAATTTTTGAAAGTTTTGTTTTCATAAAAAGTTTTTATTAAAATCTCCAACTTATAATCTCCAGGAATCTGCAAAGTTATCATTCCACAAGCATTATATCCTTATATATAGATTTTTCCCGCCGATGTTATGCAGGTTTTCGTGTTTGTTTTCTCAGGTTTAACAGGTTATTTTGGACAAGGAGATGTTTATGGAATCAAGCTTATGGCGATGCATTAGTCATGGAGCTTCAACATTACCTTGGAGGAAGATCTAACCGTGTAATTTCATTATCCACCGAGCGAATCAGGGGAGTATTTGATTTCATTCTTTTACTTTTTTCTTTTACATCTTGTTATTTGAACATTGGGGACAATGTTCATCTTAAGTGTAAGGGGGGGGGGGGGTAAAAGTATGATACTTTAGAGAATACAATTACGCTTGATTTTTGTTTGTTTAATGGTAGATGTGTAATAAAACTGAGAGAAATACCTGTTAGGGTAATTTTAGTGCAAAATTTAAAATTTTTTACAACATATAGGAGTGAAACTTTGGTCTTAATGAGCGTCTCATGGATAGGAGTTATATGACTAGCACAAAACCGTACCACTAAAAAATTTTCCACCCCTAAATATGTGAGGTTCGCCCCTAGAATTGGTAGGAAAAGCATTTATGCTATGATGTGTGTACCGGTAGCACTTAGATTCTAGAACTTGCGTTAGGACCATTCCGAAGCCACAAGTGAGACTACATTCGTGTAGTTAGATTTACTACATGATAAGAGGCATTAGGATTAACCCATTGTTTTACACCTGTGTTTTTGTTATAATTACGTTGGCTACATTGGTCAAGTAATTCTCCCACACCCTTTGCGTTGTACTCATTTTTAGTACACGATACCCCTAGTACACCCCTCAGAGCCTATCTTTTCGTTTCAACCTTTAAGCATTTTACTTAAAGGAAGAATTTGTTACACCCCACTTAAATGTACACCCAAATCGCCTTAGCCTACCTTGTATGCACTCATTTTTAGTGCATTATTGTTACAACATTTGTTTAAACCCAAGTTAATTATCTAGTTGATTACATGGTTGCTAAGTCGAGTCATATCCTTGTACATATTGTTTTGGGACGATTGGGACTCATGGGTAAAGTACTAGTGTAATGGAGTAATGGGGAAGAACATCATTTATTACCCCCATATGTGCTAAATGTTTAAAAAAAAAAAAAAAAGTACTCCAAGTGTTTTGATTATCTTAATTCGAGTCATTAGAATAGTTATTTGTAAAGTTATGTAAAAGTTCAAGTGTAAGGGGAATGCAATGCCCCTATGATGTATTATTTTGGATGGTAGGGCAAAAGTGTATGCAAAAAAAAAAAAAAAAAAAAAAAAAAAAAAAAAAATCAAAAAAAAATCAAGAAAAATACAAAAAAAAATGAGAAAATGAAAAATAGAAAAAACATACGGACTACCATCCCGTTTCATTTTATGTTTGTTTTATGTTTTTGTTATTTTGTTATTTTCTTTCATTAGCTTAAGATTGAGTCGAGTCTTGGCTTAGCAACATTGTATAGTACATGTAATTGATCAAGATCTTTAACTCGCCACCAGTAAAATATCCTTTATCCAACCAAACCGTGTTTTCCTTTTCCCTACACCTAACGTTATAACCCATTTAAAAGCCCTCTTTGATAGTTTATCTTTGGTGCTTACGCCTAGTGGAGGAGGTTTTCGATCCTTTCCCAAGCCTATGGTAATCTATTTGCTATGACAGGTAGTGAGAGATATTATCCGTTTTCATTTATGAGATTTATTTTGATGACACTTGAGAGATGTGAGTATCTAAACACTACTTGTGAGGTGCTAGTATGTAATCTCCGTGCTTATTATGATTGAAGTGGAACGAATATTTGTTGTAATTACTTTTATGTTTGCATTAAATGACCCCTAACTTGTATTTTGATTAGAATAAAAGCGCATTTGCTTGAGGACAAGCAAATCTCAAGTGTAAGGGTATTTGATGAAGCGAAAAGTGTACCGCTTTTAAGGGGTCATTTAAGCCCTAAATCGTATTTATTTGATCAAATATTGCCCTCAATCGTTCCTTTTGTCATTTTAGGTACTTTTGAGGAGAAATCTGGAAAAGGAGGCATTTTGGACGTTTTTGGAGCATAAAAGTGAAGAAAACGACAAAGTCTCAAAATCGGCTAAAAGTTACCTTTGACGGCGTCAGATGTTAGTCTAGACGGCGTCATGGCTTGGCAAGAAAAAGGTGGATATGAAAATTACTCATGATAAGCCAGAGAAATTTGCATGGGAATTCTGACGGCGTCACCCTTTGGAGTGATCAAGGTCGTCACGGCTTAATTTAAAGAGGGACGGCGTCATGCCTTTATTCTGACGGCGTCAGCTTCTGATAGGCCAGAACGGATTTTGGAGGTTTGAAGGGAGACGGCGTCAAGAAGGCCATCACGTGTTATCTAGTCACAACTTGCGCGCGTGGTAGCTGTTACTGTTTTAGCCATAAAATCCTCATACGAACTCGGATTTAGGTGATTCAAAAGGCCACGCGATCGGGACGAAAATATCTACAATTTGGTGAAAAATTGGATGTGACGGCGTCACGTGTAAGTCTGACGCCGTCAGAACCCCTCGGACAGCAAACTGCCTATAAATACAACATCACAACTTCATTATTTGTAAGCCCTAAACCCTAAGTCCGATTCTAGGGTTTAGGTAGGTGTTTTTCCAGCAACTTAGAGGGTCCTAATCATGCCATAAACATCTTGTAATGGTTTGTTTATCGATTCAATCTTATGTTATGTCTTCAATTATGATCATTGTTGATTGCTCTTCATTAATTATGCTTGGCTAAATCACCTTGTGTCTACTTATGATTGTATGAAACTTGTATATAACCAATTAGATCTTATTGATTTCTTGTTGATGTATGTGTCCATCTCCATCAATTAGGGCGTGACAACTTCAATAGATCTAGTTGGTTTAGTTTATAATTCTTGCTTCCTATTGTTTCTTGTTTTGATTGGGTGATATCGATGTTAGGCTTAAGAAAACTGGCTAACCTCCTATACGGTAACTTGCTTGAGCGTCTTAAGAAACATGAACCAATGCATACTAGGTTTATTTGGTTGTATTTAATGCATGAGCAAATTCTAGTGATCCCATGTTAGGAGCTTCTTAGCCGGCTCGACATAGGAGTGAAGTAGGAGCTTATAGAGTTGGGGAAGTACGTACGCCACCCCACGATTGGTATTAAGGAATACAACCTGTCAATTAAAACAAGGTGTGACAATTCAATAGGTAGAATTGGATAGCTAGCAAGGAGTAATACATCATAGGTAGACATTCTTCACTTCCCGTGTAGGACCCTAGTTTACTTTTCTTGCATATTAGTTTAGTTAGTAGCTTTTGGGTTAGTTGATTATCAACTAATTCCGCCCCTTCTTCCAAAACACGAGATTTTTACTTGCTTTCCATAAAATATAAAAGTACAAAAAGAATCATCCATCACCTCTAGACCTAGTTAGAATAATTTCAATCCTAACGAACACTATTCTTTGAGTTGAACGATCAATCCCCCGGTACTTGCCACTTTACTATACTACAACGGTCAGGTACACTGCCTGGTGGGGATTGCAAACTTCTCAAGATCCCTTGAGAGGTAAAACCTGTTGTAAGGTTGCAAAACCACGCATCAGAAGCTTTAGTAATGGTGAAGCCATGTGAGTCAACAGTTGCCCTTAACTGTGGTGTATTATCAGCAAGGGTTTCATAGGTCACAGACCCCCAAAATTGCCTAATAAGAGATGCATAAATAGTGGGATTAGCAGTTAAAGCGTACCGAAGATTTGAACCTCTTAAGAAATCAACAATCTCCTCAAAGCCATCACTCTGATCTGGTTTCTTCAAGAATCCGACCTGGTTATGCTTGTCAACAAACTTAAGTGAAGCCATAGATGAGAAATTGATTAAGTGCTGGTTGTAAATCGAATTAGGGTTCAAGTGCTGGTAGTTAAAAACAGAGTAGTTTGGTCCGAAAATCAAGAGATTTAAAATTGGAAGTAAATAAGTAATAAAAATAAGAGATTAATGAAAGTTTATCCGTATATACCTATTTCCCTCGAAAAATACGCAACGGTCGTATTTTGATAATAAAAATCCTGATTTGACAGACCAGACCTAACGGTAAAAAAATTTATACTACCAGACCTAAATTCGGTCAACCAGACTTAAACAAGTGACTCACCAGACTTAACTAAAGAATGTGACTTACACACTGAGCAAGCACGAACAAAACATCGCATTATCACCAATCCAAGTTTTTCCTGCAAAAGCTTAGTCCAAAGCACCAAGAAACACCAAGAAAAATATGGAAACAAATAATTGTACAAAGAAAAACAAACATTAACTACTAGATTTAAAACTTAAAGCTACCCAATTAAAAATTTTAAAATCCTAGTTAACGAAATAAAAACCAAACAAAATTTTTTTTTTCTTTTTTTTTAAACTAAAAAACCAATTACCATAATTAAATTTACAAAACTATACAAGATACGGTCAACTTCCCAATGTTACCATAATTAAGTCCTTAATTAATTCCATGCCTGCAGGAATTAACTCTTATACCAACCGACCATTAAATTGCCTTAAACCTTCATTGGCTTTATAAAAAGCCTCTTTTAGTCAACACCAAACCATCTTATTAGCAAAAAGAAAACTTGTTCAACATAATGAATTCTTCCCCAACAAACATCATAGAGATTTCATCCGACTCATCTTCTGAGTCATCTGATGGAGGATGGGAAGGCTATTTTTCACCTGGTTACACCTCACGACTAAGAAACAAGCTATCAAAGAAGACAATGCTCAAACGTTGGCTAGCTGCTTATGATCTTACTGCAAAAGAACCAGAGGATGAAGCAGAAAAGACTTCAAAGGATGTGTCTTCTAAGAAAAGCATTGTGTTGCCTCATCCAAATCCAAACAAGCAGGTTCTAGGACTCTTAAGCCCAAAAGTGAGAGATCAACTTGGGGAGTAAGGGACCAAGAAAACCATGCCTGATTTGAAGGACAAGGGAAAAAGGAAGATGTAGGTGGTGACGTTTGGCTTGTTTATGTTTAGGCTTTTATCTTATTTTGTGTTGTAGGCTGCATCCTCATCCTTGAATGTAACTGATGGTTATGAATAAAAACTCCATGTTTCCTTTGATCTTATTATTTCCTTGTATCCACTAGCAACAATAAAAGTTGACTGCTGCAAAACAAAGTTAAACACAATATACAAAGAAACAAGTATACAAGAAAAATATTTAAAAACCACTACCAGAACTAAAAAAATAACTACAAGACTTAAAATGTAGAACTACCAGAATTAAAAAATATCCTAAGTACTGGTTTACAAACTATACATATTGACCTCCCCTTAAACTGAGCTATGGGTTCATCATTCCAATGCTAACCACTAAGTAATTAAACCTAGGGCCATCAAATGCTTTAGTTAAGAGGTCTGCAACATTAAAATCTGTGTGTATTTTCTCCACTCTAATTAGCTTCTTTTCATAGCAATCCCTAATAAAGTGATGCCTGATTTCTATGTGCTTAGTTTTTGAGTGGTATACAGGATTCTTAACTATGCAGATAGTGCTCTCATTATCTATGTGAATTATAGTGTTCATGAAATTTAACCCATAATCCAACATTTGATTTTGGATCCACAAGACTTGACCACAGCAATTTGCAGCTACTACATATTCTGCTTCAGTGGTAGATGTAGCTACAATAGTCTGCTTCTTGCACTGCCAGGAAATCAACCTTCTTCCAAGAAATTGACAACCTCCTGTTGTGGATTTCCTGTCAAGACTTGCTCCAGCATAGTCACTATCCGAATAAGCTTCCAGGTCAAAAGATGATTCTCCAGGATACCAAAGGCCCAAATTGGGTTTGCCCTTTAGGTATCTAAAGATTCTCTTCACAGCATGAAGATGTGAAGTCTTTGGATGTACCTGAAAACGTGAACAAACACAGACTGCATACATAATGTCAGGTCTAGAAGCAGTAAGATACATTAGAGAACCTATCATGGATCTATAGAGGTGGACATCCACATCTTCA
This sequence comes from Artemisia tridentata subsp. tridentata, assembly GCA_021014915.2. Classification (NCBI taxonomy): domain Eukaryota; kingdom Viridiplantae; phylum Streptophyta; class Magnoliopsida; order Asterales; family Asteraceae; genus Artemisia; species Artemisia tridentata. The sequence continues at coordinate 284,606,549 of CP139505.1, read as the reverse complement.
GCATCCTCATCCTTTGTCAATGGAACTTTGTTCTCCATAGGGGTGACTGCAGCCTTCATATTGGTAAAGTTGAACTTCTCCAGCATCTCAGCAACATATTTGTTTTGAGAGATAAAGAGTCCATCTTCTGATTGCTTCACCTGTAGTCCTAAGAAAAAGGTGAGTTCACCCATAGAACTCATCTGAAACCTCCCCTTCATTAACACTTCAAATTCCTCACACCAAGACCTTTTAGTAGACCCAAAAATAATATCATCCACATAAACTTGAACCAGGATGATATCCTTCTTGTTTCTCTTTATGAATAAGGTCTTGTCTATGACACCTCTTATATACCCATGCTCTTCAAGAAACTTGGAGAGAGTTGCATACCAAGCTCTGGGAGCTTGATGGAGACCATATAATGCTTTTATGACTTTATACACCTTGTCTGGATTAGCAGGATCAATAAAGCTAGGAGGCTGATGAACATATAATTCTTCCTCTATGGTGCCATACAGAAAGGCACTCTTCACATCCATTTGATAGACTATGAACCCCATGTATGATGCATAGGCTAAGAATAACCTAATAGCCTCAATCCTTGCTACAGGAGCAAAGACCTCATCATAATCTATCCCTTCCTCCTGTCTATACCCTTGTGCCACTAGTCTTGCCTTGTTCTTAACAACCACTCCTCTTTCATCCCTTTTATTTCTGAAGACCCACTTTGTGCCTATAACTTTTGCTCCTCTAGGTAGATCTACCAGAACCCAAACTTTCTTCAACTTGAACTGCAACAACTCCTCTTGCATTGCTTCCACCCAACTCTCATCATCAAGTACTTCAGAGACTTTGGTGGGTTCCTTCTGAGAAAGGAAGCAGACAAACAAGCAGTGTTGTTGATCCTTATGGTTGACCCTTTGCTGCTTCTTGATAAGACTTACAAGTGCATGAGATTCAGGCTTTTGCACTCTACTTCTGGTTTGAACAGCTGACTTTGGATCACTAATAATCTGACTTTTGGGATGGATGTTATGAACTCTGAGTGTTGGAGCTGGATTAACATCAACTTCAGTAGGTAGGTTATTGAAGTCAGTAACTACCCCTTCTTCATCATAAGAAGCCCCATCAAAAATACCCTCATCTGGATGATCAAAGATCTCATGGTCAGGCATCTCAGAATCATCAACATCAGCATTTGGAGTAGATTCAGGTTCAACAGACTTAACAGCATCACTACCAGACTTATCTAAGTTAATGCTGGTAGTAGAGTTATTGAGTCCACTACCAGGATTAACCAAGTTAGTTCTGGTATCATCCTTCCCAAGGTGTTTATCAGCCAAAACATTTACTTCTTCTCTGAAGGACAAGATATCTTCTGAAACCTTTGTAGGAGTAACTCCTTTGTCCATTGGTTGAGACTTGTGAACAGTCTCCTTCCTTGTTCTTGAAGATCTCTTTGTTCCTTCATTAACAGCAACATGGTTGACCTCTGTGGTAGGAATCACAACAAGCTCTGCACTTTCATTTTCTTGATCAGTGTTCCCTGCATTTGAAGGATCTTGGATACCTGCATCAGGGTTAGCTTGATTCTCCTTGGAGACAGGAATATAGTTCATAGAATCTGTTAAGTAATCAATGTCAAACATCCATCTATGTCCTAATCCCTGCACATTGGGTTTTTCTTCAAGAAAGTTAACATGAAGATTTTCCTCTACTCTCTTGGTCACTAGATTGTAAACCCTAAAGGCCTTACTATTCAGTGAATACCCAACTAGAAACCCTTCATTAGACTTCCCTTCAAATTTGCCTAGAACACTGAGTGTATCAAGAATGGTCACATGACACCCAAAAGGCCTTATATTGCTAACAACTGGTTTTTGGCCAAAAATAAGCTCATAAGGTGTTTTGTTTTGAGGCTTGGTCACTCTAACCCTATTGAAAATGTAGCAAGTAGATGCTATAGCTTCGGCCTAAAAGGTTGTGGGTAAGAATGAGTCTGCTAGCTTAGTCCTAGCTACCTCAATTAGTGTTCTGTTCATTCTCTCAGCAACTCCATTCTGCTGTGGAGTCCTAGCATTGCTATATTGCTGCTTAATTCCTCTATTACCACAAAAATCAATCACGCTCCTATTCTTGAATTCAGTGCCATTGTCAGACCTAATGATTTTAACCTTTTTATCAAGTTGGTTTTCAATTTGCCTAATGAAAGTTTGAATCAATGGTGTAGTCTCATCTTTCCTAGACATAAAGAACACCCAGCAGAATCTAGTGCAATCATCAGTTATGACAAGGCAGTAACTAGCATGGTTAATACTTTGAACGGATGTGGGGCCAAACAGATCCATGTGTAAGGTATGCAAAGGCTCAGTAACAAGCCTATCTAACTTAGCCTTACAAGATGCCCTATGCTGTTTCCCCTTATTACAAGCCACACATGCATGATCATTCTTAAACACTTTAGAAGGCAATCCTCTAACTAAGTTATTCTTCACTAACTTATTAATATTCTTAAAGTTTACATGCCCTAGCCTCCTATGCCACAATTTAGATTCATCTAATGTAGCTTTTGCAAGTAAACAGGCATAACCTTTTGAAGGATCAGGTTGCTTCATATCAAAACTGTACATGTTGTATTGTCTAGGAACTTTAAGAAGGATCTGACTTTCATCAGGCATCTTAAAGTCCGAAGTCAAGACAAAACATTCAGTTTCACTAAAAAGCACCTTATGCTTCTTATCACAAATTTTTGATATGGAGAAAAGGTTAAACTGCCCTAGTTCCCTTATAAAAGATACATTGTCAAACTCTAAATTGCCTGCAACAATTCTACCTTTACCAGTTATATAACCTTTACTACTTCCAAAAGTAACAGAACCTCCTTGGAATTCTTGAAAATCTTTCAGATGGTTCTTGTTACCAGTCATGTGCCCAGAGCACCCACTATCAAATATTCCTTTGTCTTCCATGTTCTTCAGTGGATGTTCCTGCACAAAAGTAGAGAGATTAGTTTCTCTTTAGGACCCAAGCCACTGAGGACTTGGGTCTGCCCTGTGGATCAACATATTTATAGGTCTTGTATGAGCTTGATCCACCTTTGGTCTTGGATTCATAGGTAAGTGTGTTCTGAAAAGGATCCCAAGACCAATATGCTGGGGACTTAACAGTAGATTCCCCATTTTCCCTTACAGCACTTGAACTTGAAGCTTGTGTTGTATTATTAACAAAAGGACTCCTCACAGGTGACTTTGGTTTATAAAAATTAGTTCTTTGATTATAAAAATTCACCTGTGGTTTATTAACTGGTTGTCTGGGTCCAGAATGATTAAACCACCCAGAATTAACACTTGGCCTCACATAATTAGCATTTTGACCAACAGAACTCACATTTGGTCTACCAGAACTAAAATCTGGTCTACCAGAACTAAAATTTGGTCTACCAGAATTAAGATTTGGTTTACCAGAATTAAGATTTGGTCTACCAGAACAAATATTACCATAATTAACTTGTACAGGTCTAGTCACCAACTTATTAGCATGATTAATCCTGTTAGCATTGTTCCAAACTGGTTTATTTTTCATGTGGTCATTAACAATCTTATTCTTTCTTAGTTCAGCCTCTTTTTGCATCCTTTTCTCATGAAAGTCACAATCCTTAATCAGGTGACTTAAACTATCACACACAAAACACCTCTTAGGACCAAAGGTGTGATTTTTCCTAAACTGTTGTCGCATCCTATCAGGTTTTGATGACTCTTGATTTTTAACAGACTCCCTAGGAGTTTTCATGTGACTGACACACCTAGGTCTATCTGTATTTGATTTTGATTTTGTCACCACTAGTTCACTCTTTTTGACAGATTTTGCTTTAGAGGACTCTTTTGATTTACACTCTGACCCTGATTCAGATTTCTCAGAGACATCTCTTGTGGATCCTTCACTGTCATTGGTTTGACAAGTGGAGTATTCACTTGATCTGTCATCAGAGTTGTCTGTCTCAGGATATATAGGACCCTTTTTACCATATACAAATAGAGAACCATCAAGGTCTACCTTTTGTGAAAGAGTGTGATCTCCACTTAGTGGATGTGGCACTCCTTTAAAGTCATCAGACTTAATGAACCTATTGTAAACAGGTTTATCAACATAATCCTCTTTTGTACATGTGAAAGCTGATCTATCCATTTCTTCTTCATAACTTAACACTTCATCATTTGACTTAATTCCAAAGCCTAAGCCAATTTTAGTTGTGGAACTCATTTGACAAGCTAGGAGTTGTTCCTGACACTTAGCAGAGTGTTGCCATTTATCTATTTTCTTTTGCAATTCATCTCTTTCTTTAACAGCTTTCATGCCTATTCTTCTATATTTTTTAAGTTTCTCATCTTTTTCATATATTTCATTTGCTTGAAAAGTGAGTTTTTCATTCAAAGAGGCATGTTGGTTTTGTAAGGTGACAATTTGTGCTTCTAACTTTTTAACTGCATTAGTATAAGCTAGAATTTTTACTTACTGGTCACCTATTTCTCTCAATTGTTCATCACACACAGATTTGAGATGATTATATGAATCAATGCATATTTTTGAACATAAGGATACCTCATTATTAGTACCAATGGCCATAAGTGCATGATTCTTTACGTCCTCCTCTGGTAAGTGCTCAGTCCAGTTCACATCTCCAGCTTCCAATTTCAACATGCTCATCTGGTTCCTCTCTGACCTGTCATTCTTTGGGTAATCATTACTTCTCTTCCTGTCTTCATCAGCAGACTTCTTCTCCTTGCAGTCTCTAACAAAGTGCCCATGTTTATGACAATTATAGCACTCAACAGTCCTTCTAGTGTACCCCACTTGAGACTTATTATCAAAACGAATAGGCCTTCCATGCTGCTTTTGGAACCTCTTAACCCGCAGAACAATCATGGCAATTTGCCATTTAATATCCATCTCTTCTACTTCAACATCATTGATCTGTTCCAAATCTTCACTGATAAACTCATCATCTTCTTGTTGATAAGAAAAGAATGAATGAAGAATCTCATCAGCGACGCCTTCAGAAGCAGCTCTTTCCCTTGTACTGCTAGTAGGAGTCTCATAACCACCAGAATTAATCTTGCCAGACTTAACTCTAGTAGTGCTACTTTTGCCTTGAGAGACAAAGGAAACATTTGAGGAACTGGAAGATGCTTTAGAATAGCCCTTGACTTCCTGTTCAAAAACCCTAAGGTTATTGTACAGGTCATCAGTTGTCATGCTGTCCACTTCATCCGTTACCCTCCTAGTCATAGAAACACTTGATCATTCTGATGGGAGTGCTCTGAGGAATTTAAGGTTGGCATCTTCCTCTGATACTGGAGCACCAAGAGATTCCAATTGTGCTAGAAGGAGTTGAAACCTATCATAGCCCTTTTCAAGTCCTTCTGTACTAGATATGCTGAAAGTCTCAAATTGTTGCTTGAGAACAGACTTCTGCTATCTCTTTGAGTTTGCATTCCCACCAAAATGCTTCTTGATTGCTTGCCAAATTTCTTTGGCATCGGTCATGTTATGAAACGTTCTCAAGTGCTCTTTGGGAAGAGCCATCATCAGCACAGTTCTTGCCTTTTTCTCCTTTTCAACAGCCCGTATCTCCTCTGCAGATACTGGTGGTAAAACTCTAACCGATCCATCTGCTCCAACCGAGACCCTTTTCTTTGAATTGCCTTTCTGAATAACCTTCCAGATTTCACTATCAGTATATTCCAAATAATGTTCCATCTCCATCGCCCATATATCGTACTCATCTCTTTTCAGGAGTGGAAGTTTTATATTGGATATGGTTGTGGTTGAGGGAATGATTGGTGTTTTGGTGCTGCTGGTTTCAGGTTTCTCTTCATCATGAATGGATTTGTCATCATCACTGCCATGCATGGAGAATTCATCATTATTGGGAGGGGTTTGATCAGGAGGGATTTCGGTTCTAGTCATGTTGTAGGATGATTTTAGTGATTTAGGGTTTGTGATTCTTCAACCTCAGAGTCTCTTTTCAGGCTCTGATACCACTTGTTGGTCCACACGAATATGGATCTCTAAGTAGCCTTTAACAACTTAGTAGACGACTTGAATAAATCAAATCAATCTAAGCGAGACTCTAACACTTTGTTTATGCTGATGCGGAATCATAACACAAACAATGAAGAACACAACTAACTTTTTATTACTAATTGTTTACTGAATTACAATCTTCGTCGTCATCTCTAAACTATGCATTAGGGTTCCTTTTATACACCAAGGAAACCCTAGATACAAAACTTGCTAAAGGATCTACGTATTTTCTCTAAAGATAACTTCAAATCCTTTCCTAACTTATCTCTAACTTATCTCTAAAATACATAACTAGACTTAACTTAATAAGTCAACCGGACTTAACAATATTTTACTCTACCAGACTTAATATTGTACTACCAGACTTAATAATACAAAATACACTAACAGACTTAATTGTGTACGCCACCAGACTTAAATCTGTTTTCCCATTAAGTCTCCTCTAGATAATTCCCAGCAGAAAGGGACGCGTTTTTAATTAGCCTTCGGGCGGACGTTTGTCTCTCCGCTCCTTTGTGCGTCTAATTGAAGCTACCAAGTAATGCTATTAAATTGTACAAAATTATCTTAAGGGTGAATTGACCTCAATTCCACGCGCCACTTTTGTGGTAATTATCTGAATAACTTGGGTCTTTATGACTCATGCAGTAGTAGGATATAGTGGGCGATAATTGGAGGTAATTCTTTGATTGGTGAACCCAATACCTCAATTAAAACTTTGTTGATTTAACTCTTAGCCAAATTGGTAAATAAAATTGTTTTGAAAACTTATGATACGAAGATGTGTGCATGCTTCTTCGTACATATTTTGATTGTCACATCAAAATAAATACCCTAAAATTTAAGTCCATGCTATCTAATTATAAGAGACACTTGGAGTTAATATTTAGCGTAAGTGAGACCTTGCCTAGATATTAATGACAAGGTAAATTTCCATGGCGTGAGACCGTGACATGGAGAATTTGCAGTTTTTGGAAACTTAAAGCATGAGATAGGAAGAAACATGCTTACATTGCAAAATTGTTTTTGGCAAATGTAATTCCCATAATGATCTAGGAGTCGGAAATTGTTTGCCGATTATTGTACGACAGATTACCATCTTTTGTACTTTCACTACTAGCAGATCAACTGATGTAGTGAAACTATGGAAATTTGGATCCTAGTTTTCAAGAAGATTAAATGGATATATGAATATTTCCTGGGTAATTTTCTTTTCTTGAAAAATTGTATTATCGAAAATACTAAAATTGAATTTTGTAAATTCTTTTAATGTATTAATGCAACGTTAAAACCGTAAATGTGGGACATTCTTTAGTGGTAAATTGATCTACACCCATAGGGTTTTTTGCTAGAGTCAACTTTACTAAAAGAATAAACCTAGTCTCCTTTCTTTGAGAAGAGTGAGACTTAATCCTATTCCTTTTCATGAATGAGAAAGGTAAGATAGAAAAATTAGAATTGTCTAAATTCTAAGAAATAACTCATAGCAAAACCTTAATAGTTAAGAAAATTGCACATTTTATGAGTTATTAAATTAGAAGTTAGACTAGTTACCGCAAAATTGGTAAAAGGCAAACTAGCATGATTTATCTAGTTGTTGTGCTTTGACCACTTTAAGATGCTACATACCATTGTGGGGATGGTAGACATATTAAGGAAGAAATTTCATGGCCAATTTTTTCAAGTTAATTGCATTGATGGATAGTCCATCAACTACATAGTAGAATACACTCTTTTTAGTACCTATGTAATTGTTACGAATGGGTCTTCTCAAAGGTGTAGGAAAGTAAATAGCACACTATTTGCTTTTACTGGTTATGAAACACTTATAATGTTGTCAAATCTAGTGGGAGCATTGTGTTGTAATTACTGAATAGTGAATTACTGTAATGATCTGTAATTCAGTGGGAGCTACAAGCTTTGTTATCTTGGTAGTAACCCAGATTATCTCTAGAATGTCTTGAGATAATTACTTTCCAATTGTAGACACTTATGGTTTTAAGGATAGTCATGTACATTTCCTTACTAGACAAGATGGTTCTATATCTACTAATATCTATTACACAATCATATTGATCACATTAACAAACGAGTGACGTGATGTTTATCTGATACATGATGTTGTTCCATGCACAAGTGGGAGAAATCTTATATTGTGTGCAAGGTACAACATATAGGAATATGATTTAAAGAACTATCTTGACCGCAAGGTAAGAAACTAAAGTTCTAAATATGACTAATACACCTCTAAGTCTAGAAACACTTATTGTTGAAATTTAGCTTAAGAAGTGAGACCTTGACTAGATTGCAACAACAAGGTGAAATTCCATGACTGCGTGAGACCGTGATATGGACTATTACTGTTCTGAATTAGATACCTATTAGAACAAGTGTCACTAAGGATAATGAGACTATTTCAAAATAAATATTTATGTATTATTGAAATGACATAAATAAATGAAGTAATCTAATACTACTTCAAATTTGAATATTTATGTATTCTTGGAATGTCATAAATATATGAAGTAATAAATTAACTTGAAATTACTATTGAAACCAAATTGTGGTGTTCATGATTACTTTAGTTATACATGTTTATATTTTATTGAAAAGTTATAAATATGAAGTCTTTTAATTGTTACAAGACTTATAATAAAGTAAGACGTTAACTTGTTATATTTTTTAATTAAGACATATACAAGAAGTTATTGAGTTGATCAATGATTTATAACGTATATTGGGATTATAACAGTTTATGTCTTCTTGTTAAGACATGGACATGAAGTGACTTGGTCAAAAAGTACTTATGTTGTATAGCATGCAATTGGCTTGGAAATTCTATTATACCATTAAGCTGACTTAGTTGGTGAATCGATAAGTCAAACGAAATATATTTATCTTACATATTGTAAGATTGTCTTACAATATTAATCCTAATGAAATACATAATGTTTATGGTACGTTCAGTTAGGAAAATCAAACTCTTGTTATATTGTTTGATTAAAGATAACTATCTATATCTTCTATTCTTCCAAAAGTTATCAAGGTTAGAAAATTGAGTAGTATATACTCAATTAGACTCCAACCTAGAAGATTAATAAGACACCATTTATTATGGAATGTGATGAATCACATTAAGTCTTAAAATTGAAGTTCTGAATTTGTTAAACTGCTTTTGAGTAGGTTATTAACAAACTAATGTTAGGAACTGTCAATATGTATTTGTAATGTCCCAAAAGAGAACAATTTTGTGTTGCTCTACTTGCTAAGTATTTATAGATAGTCTATAAATTGCAAAAGGCAAGTGGGAGGTTTTATCTTGAAAAGATAAAATTACAAGATACATGATCTTCTAAAATACACTAGTAAAGTCATGATGAGGATTAAACATGTTAATGTTAAATCTCAAGATGATGGAATTCTCATTCATAGATCCGCAAGGATATCTCAAATATTTGTATAATATGTTGAGAATTATGAGTTACAGGATTATGGTAAACCTGTTGGTCATTAAGATGAATTGCAAATATTGAATTTGGCAAGTTACTCATACTATGAATGATTAGATGCAGTCCAGAAAGATGACTAGTTTTGGAAACTTAGTTAATCTTGAACTCTATAGTTAGACTATAGAATAAAGATGAGTTTCTTCAAAGGAAATGAAAAATCCTAGTGGTTTAAATCTTTGTGTAGAAATCATATGAACAAATTTTGTATACATATTTAATGTATGAAAAGATTATTAATCACACTTAAGCAATTAACTGTGATTGAAATTCTTTCTAGGCACATTAAATGTATAAATATTATGATTGTCATTATTAGTTTCATTAATATGAAATTAACAATGGAATATCAAAACTCTTTCTTGAGTAATTACTTGTGCGAGGACGATAAGTAATTGAAAGGAGTATTTGAATTCAAATAATCTTTGGAAGTATACAAAGTGCAATAATTCATGAATGGATTAATGCATGCATCTAGGAGATACACTTATGTTTAATTGTTAGGAATATGAATATTCAGCAGAAGACTCGGTCACCCCGAGTACTTATTAGATCATCATAGCTAGTAGGATTATCAGTAATATTATTAGTAGTTTAGTTATTAATTAGTATTGTGGAGTGGGTCGGGTCTTTACCCTCTGTCAGCTCGCTCCACAGTCCACTAGGGACATAATATGTAGTAGTATATATACCCCTTCCCACACATGGGAAGGGTTGGACCTTTCAAGCTAATAGATTACTAGTTTCTTTATCTCTCTAAAAGGCTCCCAAAACTCTCATACTTCTCTCTAGAATTCTTACATATTCGATCCAAACTAGCCTCAATCTAGTGTTTCATGTATTGTGAATACCCTACAATTGGTATCAAGAGCCATGGTTAGATCCATGAGAGTTGGTATTCACGGATTTGTGTAGTTCTTGAGGTTTTCTTGTTGGTTCGATTTGTAGTTTTAAGTTTTTTTTTTGGATTCGGTTTGTTTAGTAGCATAAATCTCATTTTGCACTTTGTTTAGTGATTAGAAGTTGTTTTACTTTGTACTTTCTAGAGTAAGATTAGTATTAGAGTGGTATTTGGTGTTTGGATTCACAGATCTAAGAACGGTGTGGTGATTTTGGAGCAATTCGTGGGTTTTTGTGGAAGTGTTCTTGAATGCGGTTTGTGTAGTTGGGACGATCTTGAACGCGGTTTGTGGTATATCGGATACGCGGTTTGTCTTTTTTACTAGTTTAGGCAAAAGGACAAACTGCATTGAAAGTGACAGGTTTGGTAGTTTGTGCCAACGCGGTTTGTCTCTACGGTGCGTACGCGGTTTGTGTCAACGCGGTTTGTATCTTTGGTGTGAACTCGGTTTGTCTCTAAGGCGCACACGCGGTTTGTGTCAACGCGGTTTGTATATCCGGGGTGAACTCGGTTTGTCTATTTGGCGCATACGCGGTTTGTGTCAACACGTTTTGTATCTTTGGTGTGAACTCGGTTTGTCTCTAAGGCGCACACGCGGTTTGTGTCAACGCGGTTTGTATATCCGGTGTGAACTCGGTTTGTCTCTTTGGCGCATACGCGGTTTGTGTCAACGCGGTTTGTATCTTTGGTGTGAACTCGGTTTGTCTCTTAGGCACATACGCGGTTTGTGTCAACGCGGTTTGTATCTCCTGTGTGAACTCGGTTTGTCTCTTAGGCACATACGCGGTTTGTGTCTACGCGGTTTGTCTAGGCGGTTTGTGTCTTGGTGATTTTAGAAATTCCCGCGAAAGATTCGATTTCTCGGTTAAATCACAAGATCAGTAAAATCCCGTAGTTACTATGGCTACCACATCAAGTACATCATCAGATGATATTCAAGCAGCAGGATCTGACACTCGTCCACCTATGCTAGATAGGACGGATTATGAGTCTTGGGCACAACGAATTAGACTTTACTGCTTGGGAAAAGATAATGGTGTTAACATTCTTAAGTCAATTGACGAAGGACCTTATCAGATGGGTACCACCAGAGACGTTGTTACAACTAGTGAAGATGGGACTGTAACCTTGGGCATTGATAGACCTAGAAACTATAATGATCTTAATGAAGAAGAAAAGAAGAGGTATGATGCTGATATTAGAGCCTCAAACATAGTCATTCAAGGTCTTCCAAAGGATGTATACAAGCTCATCAATTTTAACACTGAAGCCAAGGCTGTGTGGGACAACGTTAAAATGTTGTTAGCAGGGTCAGAACTCACAAAGGAAGATCGTGAGTCACAGCTGTATGATGAGTTCGAGCATTTCAAAATGAACCCAGGAGAGAATATCACAGATTACTATGTGAGATTTCATAAGTTGGTGAATGATATGAGGATGATCAGAATGACTATGCCCAATATCCAACTTAACTCAAAGTTTGTGAACAACATGACTCCTGAATGGGACAGATTTGTTACTGCCGTCAAACTCAACAAAGGTTTAAGGGATACTAACTATGAACAGCTGTATGCTTACCTGCAACAACATGAGAAGCATGCTCTCTATGATCGGGTGCTGAGAGAAAAGTTGAATCCTTCAACTACAAATGACCCACTGGCTTTCATGACAAATGTACAACCAACAATCCAATCATCATCCAATCCAAGCTATCACCAACTTCACTCACAAGTACCTGCTATGAGTTCACAACTTGACTCAGGCTACTCTCAGACCGACAAAATGATTGACAACCTCACCAATCAAGTATCTCTACTGGTTCAACAGTTTCAAGCATCACTCCCTCAGACCAACAATCAGTTAAGGAATTCTTCCAACCCACGCAATCTAGCAATGGTGGAGGATGGGAAAATTGTGGTTCAGAATGTGCAAGGGAGAGCTGGTAGAAACATGGGTCGAGGTTATGGGCAGAATAGAGCAGGGAATGCCAATCAGGGGCAAGGTAAACAGATCAAGTGTTATAATTGTGGGGGGCTTGGACACATTGCTAGAAACTGCAATCAACCTAAACATCCTCAGAACTCAGATTACTTCAAAGACAAGATGCTGTTAATGCAAGCTCAAGAAAATGGAGCTGTATTGGATGAGGAAGAGTTATTGTTCTTGGCAGGAGATGGAGGAAATACGTTTGATGAAGATGTGGATGAGAAACCTGTTCAGGATCTAGCACTTAATGATCCTAACATCTTCAAGGCAGATGACTGTGATGCATTTGACTCTGATGTGGATGATGAACCTACTGCTCAAACAATCTTCATGGCTAACTTGTCTTCCCTGGCCTCATCTCGTCAAGCCGGCCCTTCTAATGCATCCGTGATATCTGAGGTACTAAAAATTTATGACACATATAATATTGTCGAGGGACAACAGATTCCCGAAGAAGTACATCAGGCAGTTGTTTCTGACTCAAGTGATGTTGATATGGAAAATAGCAATATTGTCTCATATGAACAGTATTTGAATAGCAACAACTCGCCTGATGTACCAAATGGTGAATCCATTGTCAATAATGATGTGTGTGCTGTGAGTAATGTATGTGCCTTAGATAATGCGGGTAATGTAGATAATGCATGTGTGTATCATGAGAACAAATTGCCTGTCCCTGATGATAACTTGATCACTAGACTAAACATTTATAAAGAACAAGTTGCTATGTATGAACAGCGTGCTAAGTTTGAGCTTAATGATCGTGAGCAGAAATTAGAATGTCAAATGAGTACACTTATTAAAGAGTCTAGAGTGCGAGAAGAAACATTAAAATTAGAGTTAAGTTCTTTGAAAAGTCAGCTAGAACAGTCTGTCATACAGAAACAAGAAGCACAAAAGTGTGTAACAACACTTAAGCAAGAATTCAAACAGAAAGAAACAACTCTTTTAAATGATTTCACTAGACTCAAGACGTTAAAAAATAAGCTTGAAGATAAGTTGTACACACAAAATCAAACCATACAAACTGCTCAAATGATTCATAAGCACAGAAAGTTGAGTGATAAGCACAGTAAAATCATGATAGGTGAACCTAAGTCAACCATCCTTAGGGACATGAAAGTACTTCAACCATCGCTATATGATGGTAATGTGATGCTTATGCCTATTCATGACCAACCTGAGCATATCTACACTGATGAAGAGGATGAGTTGAGTGATAAAACGAGGGAAAAAATGAATGAGAAAATGAGGGATCCCGAGTGCATAGCCAGACGAATAATAATCAAACCCCATGATTATTATGAAGAAAATCGTTTGACTGTGTTTGCTCCTCAAAAGAAGTTAACACCTGAGCAGATATTTTGGAAACAAGATAATGAAAAACTTAAGGTAGAAAAACTTAAGGCCAACACCCCACTCATTAGAAAAGTTGCGTCCATAACGGTGTATCCTCCCAATACACCTAGGAATTTGGTGCCTTTGTCTCTTCCCACTGAATGCAAAACCTTTATTAGCTTATATGTGCTTTGGCAACTGTTTGCTGATTTCGATAAAACATGTAAGAAGAGAATCACACCCACTGGCATTACTGAGGGGGAAAGGTGTTTTGAACATGCAAAAAGGTGTTACTTAACTGAGGTCATGCCATTCTTTAAACTACTTAAAGAACACTTTGAAGGGTTGCAAACTGCCCTTAAAGCCGAAATAAATGAAGTGAAAGTAGTGTTTAAAGATATGGAAAATGAGGTGAATGAATATGCAATAGAGCTTAAGAGTCGAGAGATTGAAAGAAAAAACATACTCATTACTAACGACAACTTGATTGCTAGATGTATTGCACAAGATGTATTTTACACTGTTACTGATTCTGCATTGTCTGCTTGTCAATTTAATGAGTATGCTATTGCGTTGAATGTCACCCAGAATCGTGTTGTTGAGCTTGAGGGGGAGAATTTAAATTTGCTTGAAAAAATTCAAAATGATGACCATGATAACATGGTTAAACGTTTTTCAAAATTGGAAGTTGAATACCTTAATTTACAATTGAAATATCAACATTTAAATGAAAAACATAAGATATCGAATGACAGGACATCCTTGGATGCTCCTGAATTTGATACTTATTTTGAATTAAGCAAACGAGATGAGACAATTCAAGCTCACACGAACACGATTCGACTGCTGAGGGCCCAAATTGCCCAATTGAAATCCAACAAGTGTGAAGTATATGGCACCAATAAACCTTCATCTTCAGATTCTCAGAATTTTCAATATCAAAACACCATAAACAAGTTACATTATGAAAATGAGTGTTATCGAGAAGAAAATTCAAAGGTTAAACAACATTTCAAAGAGTTATATGATTCTATTAAAGTTACAAGAAGCAATCATAATGATCAAATAACCTCTTTAACAAATGAAATTGAGAATCTTAAGGCTCGGGTAAAAGGTAAAATGCCATGCACCACTTGTAATTGTGATACACAAAAGGCTACTGATAGTAAAAAGTATGATGTTGATGTTGGGCGTATTCCGTTTAAGCTTAGAAATAACAGCCTTGCCCACCAAACATATCTAGATCATCTTAGAGAAGGCCTTGACACACTTCGTGAGGTAGTTGAAGAGGATAGGAATGATAAACCACTTGATCAAGCAGTTGTCTATGCATGCAAACTCACGAAAAGGATTCAGGAAAACTTAGAATATGTCATAGGCTCAATTCCTAAGTTTAGAGGCCATAGAGATAGATTTGTTGCATCATCATCCAATGTTGTGAACAAGCATGTAGCCTTTGATCTACCACCTAAAACATCAGAACCCAACACATCATTATCAGGAAGGCATGTGACAGAAAAACAAACTAATGTTACCTTCGATGCTTCTACAGGAGTAAAAAGTGACACCCAAGCTAGCGGGTCAAGGTCTAGAGGAAATGAAAGAAAGGATATGACTGCGCCAGCTAAGAATGATCACTTGAAGAATGTAGAAGCCCAACCTAGGAACAATAAGTTTACAATGAGTAGGATGAATCGTGTTGATTCTAGTATCAAAAGTACTGTAATTAATTCGAATTCTAATGCTATCTGTAAAACTTGCGACAATTGTTTAATTTCTGCTAATCATGATGAATGTGTTGTGTCTTTCCTGATGTCTTCTGCATCATCCCATGTTAAGAATGGAAGGATAACTGAAGCATGCAAAAAGGTTTGGAAAGCAACAGGAAAAACATTTGCTAGCGTAGGCTATCAATGGAGACCCACTGGAAGGAAATTCAATTTAGGAAAACAGTGCACGTTACCTAAAATGAATAAGCATAAAATTGTAAAAGTTAAGGAATGGAGACCCACTGGAAGGAAATTCAATTTAGGAAAACAGAGACCATTACCTAAAATGAATATGCATAAAATTGTGAAGAATAAGGAATGGAGACCAACTGGTAGAATCTTGCCTTTAGAATCACAATGCCTTCCATCTAGGTCTTGTCCTGTCTCAAGTTCTGTCTCCACAGTAAAGATAGTAGCATCTGTGAAATCTGTGGTTCCTGAATATGTGTGTGCTGACCAAATGGACCCCAATTGCACTTGGGGATCCACATTTTTCAGTTATCCATTGTTGTCTGGTTTCAAATGCAGGTCGTACAAATCGTCCTGTGGTATTTGGACTCAGGCTGCTCAAAACATATGACTGGAGATCGCTCACGGCTCAAGAACTTCGTGAAAAAGTTTATCGGGACAGTTAGATTTGGGAACGACCACTTTGGTGCTATTATGGGTTATGGAGATTATGTGTTTGGTAATAGTGTAATCTCAAGGGTATATTATGTGGAAGGACTAGGACACAATCTGTTTTCTGTGGGTCAATTTTGTGATTCAGATCTGGAAGTGGCTTTCAGAAAGCATACATGTTTCGTCAGAGAATTGGATGGTTTAGATCTCCTCAAGGGCAATAGGGGCACCAATCTTTACACCATCTCAATTGAAGAAATGTTGAAGTCCTCTCCAATATGCTTGCTTTCTAAAGCCTCTAAAACAAAATCGTGGCTGTGGCATCGTCGTTTGAACCACTTGAACTTCGGTACCATAAATAATCTTTCCCGTAAAGATCTTGTTAGAGGGATGCCCAGACTGAAATATGAGAAAGATCATCTCTGCTCTGCATGTCAACTGGGTAAAAGCAAGAAACAAACCCACAAGCCTAAAACCATCAACACCAACTTGGAAGTTCTTCACACCCTCCATATGGACTTGTGCGGTCCAATGAGAATACAAACCATAAATGGAAAGAAGTACGTTCTGGTGATAGTAGATGATTATTCTCGGTTCACATGGGTGAAGTTTTTGAGAACCAAGGACGAAACTCCAGAGGTTATCATTAAACTGATAAAACAGCTGCAAGTAAGGCTCGATAAAACTGTCAGAATCATCCGCACTGATAATGGTACGGAGTTTGTTAACCAACAACTTCGTAATTTCTATGAAAGTATTGGCATCACGCATCAGAAAAGTATCCCTCGCACTCCTCAACAGAACGGAGTGGTTGAACGAAGGAACCGTACTCTGGTGGAGGCTGCAAGAACTATGCTTATATTTTCCAAGACTCCGATGTTTCTCTGGGCAGAGGCTATTGCAACAGCATGTTACACTCAAAACCGATCCCTAATTCATCCGGCTCATGAGAAGACTCCCTTCGAGTTAATTCATAACAAGAAACCAGATCTTTCCTTTCTGCGTGTGTTTGGTGCTCTTTGCTATCCAACTAACGATAGTCAAGACTTGGGAAAGTTAAGAGCTAAAGCAGATATAGGTATTTTCGTTGGATACGCACCTGACAGTAAAGGGTATCGAATCTACAATAAAAGGACCCGTAAAATCATGGAAACCATTCATGTTACGTTCGATGAGCTGAGTGAGCTACCTGTTTCAGGACAAATCAGTTCTGGACCCGATCTTCACCTTTTGTCTCCTGGACCCATTAGTTCAGGACTTGTACAGAATTCCACGCCTGCAGATTCTTATGTGCCTCCTACATGTGAGGAGTTGAAGAAGTTATTCGATCCTATGTTTGATGAATACTTTGAGCCAACGAATGGAACCATCCCGAGTGAACCAACTATAATTCCTATGGATGAGGTTCAAGCCCCACAAGATTCAGAAGGCCCTGCAGCTTCAGTATCAGTCAGTCACAATGCTTCTACTGCCAGTCAATCACCTTCGTCATCAAACACTCAAACTTCTCCAGTAATGCAAGAATCTTCAGATAATAATTCTTTGGAAGTTAATCCTTTTGCTCCTGTTGAAGAGGCTCCTTTTGAAAACATATTTGCTCCTGAACATTCATCAGACACATCCTTACCTGAGGAACACGGCACTGCTACTTCTGTTCATAACCATCAACCTCACGACCATCTCAGGAAATGGACCAGTGATCATCCAATCGACAACATCATAGGCAATCCCTCACGTCCAGTATCCACACGTAATCAACTAGCCACTGATGCACTATGGTGCTTCTTCAATTCCGTACTGTCTAAAGTCGAACCAAAAGATGCCAAAGAAGCAATGACTAAAGATTGCTGGTTCCAGGCTATGCAGGATGAAATCCATGAATTTGATCGACTTGAAGTATGGGAATTAGTGCCTCCTCCGGAGCGTGCAATGATCATTGCTTTAATGTGGATCTTCAAAGTGAAGCTTGACGAGTATGGTGATGTCTTAAAGAACAAGGCACGGCTAGTTGCTAAAGGGTTTAGACAAGAAGAGGGCATTGATTTTGAAGAATCGTTTGCTCCGGTTGCTAGAATTGAAGCTATAAGAATCTTCCTGGCAAATGCTGCTAGTCGTAATATGATAGTCTACCAGATGGATGTCAAAACGGCATTCTTGAATGGTGACCTAAAGGAAGAAGTTTATGTGAGTCAACCTGAAGGATTCGTGGACACTGAACACCCTACTCATGTTTACCGCTTGAAGAAGGCTCTTTATGGGCTAAAACAGGCCCCAAGGGCATGGTACGATACATTGTCCAAGTTCCTCCTAGCAAACAGATTCTCCAAGGGTGTTGTTGATCCTACACTATTCACCAGGAAGTCAAGAAACCATCTACTATTGGTTCAGATATATGTAGATGACATCATCTTTGCTTCAACAGATCCTAGTGAATGTGATAGTTTTTCAAAGGAGATGAATTCCAAGTTCCAAATGTCTATGATGGGACAAATGTCATTTTTCTTAGGACTACAAGTTTCTCAAAGTCCCGGAGGCATATTCATTAATCAATCCAAATACGCCAATGAGATCTTGAAAAAGTTTGGATTTCATTCAAGTGAACCTGTTGACACTCCCATGGTTGATAGAACGAAGCTGGATGAAGATCCTTCAGGGATTCCAGTGGATATAACGCAATATCGAAGCATGATTGGATCTTTGATGTACATCACGGCTAGCAGACCAGATCTTCTGTTTGCTGTGTGTATGTGTGCTCGGTATCAATCCAGACCAACCAAGAAGCATGTTGAAGCAGTGAAAAGGATCTTCCGATATCTTCAAGGCACTGTTCATATGGGTCTCTGGTATCCTAAGGACACTGCAATGGAGTTAACGGCTTACGCAGATGCTGATCATGCGGGATGTCAAGACACTCGTCGAAGTACTTCGGGAGGAGCTCAGTTTTTAGGGGAAAAGTTGGTTAGTTGGTCTTCTAAGAAGCAGATGAGTACTTCCATATCATCTACTGAAGCTGAGTACATTGCTATGTCTGCTTGCTGTGCTCAAATCCTTTGGATGCGGTCACAGCTTTCGGACTATGGATTCTCATACAACAAAATTCCCCTATATTGTGACAACAAAAGCGCCATTGCCCTTTGTTGTAACAATGTTCAGCACTCCAGGTCAAAACACATCGACATCAGGCATCACTTCATCAGGGAACAAGTGGAAAAAGGAATTGTGGAACTATACTTCGTGAGGACAGAGTTTCAGTTAGCTGACATCTTTACCAAGGCCCTCCCAAGAGAAAGGTTTCAGTTTATTCTCCCACGCCTTGGCATGAAAAGCATGACTCCTGAAACCCTCAAGTGTCTTCAGGAAGAAAAGGAGGAGTAAAGGATTGTCTTCTTATATCCTTGTACATAGTTGTATATACATTAAATCAAAAAGAAAAATACAAAAATATAAAATCTATAAAAAACCATAAAAATCGAAAAATCAGAAAATACCAAAAATAGTCCTACCTAGGCATGTCTTCTGTTTATCGATAACATTTACGGATCTAGAAATGTCATTCAACAATGGCACGGATTCTTAAATGAAGCTCGAGCAGAAGTTATACTAATCAGTTAAAACATGTCTTAATGGCTTGCAGTTACTTCATACTGCAACCCGTGCTATACAATGGGGAAAGCATGTCGCCAAAAAGACAGCTGTTCCTCCAACCGGGTGATGTTCACCTGGGCATGGATTACTTTATATCCATGTTTCTCCGACTTGATGTACGTTTCAGTGCATCACTTCGTATATAAGAAGAGAAGTCTTCTTTTCATCAAGATTCTCTATCTTGTTAGATCCCTCAAGAGAGTCTTGATGTTACACAAGGTGGTAAAATGAACTAAATTTTCACAAATGTCCGTCGCTCAATTGAATGACTACAGCTCTTTTAATGGAAAACGGGTCATTAATTGAGGGGGAGCATATTTGTTCAAATTTCCGACACCTTGCCATATTTGTGCAAACATCAGCAGTGACACTCTCTCGTTGTTTCAAGGGGAGCATAGTATGCTCCAAAATCAGAATACATTTAAACCTGCCACATTTTCTCCCAAATTTTTCTAAATGTATTTAAATCAATTGGGATCACAAATCTCAAATGGTTTGAAATTTTTGATCGGGGAGAGAATGTGATTTAAATAGGAAATTCTGATAAAATGTGATGATTTGGAAGTTAATGTAGGCTCTCCCGTATGCGCTAAACCATTTTGTATATCAAGGCACATATTGAGGGGGAGCAAAATGTTTTGGTCATATACGCAAGCTCTTCCATATGTGCGAAAATCTTTCTTATATCAATGCACATATTGAGGGGGAGCAAATGGTTTTAACAAAACAAAGGAGTTGGCATCTCATGTGACCGTGACTCAGAATTAACCAATGAATTGACGAAACTTGTCATCAATCGAAAGGATTCGTCTTGGCCGGGTAATAATTTCAAGCTGGTCTAACCAGTGATGTAAGCGTGTCTCGAAAAAGATGAATCTGAGTAGAGTGTACCATTTCGAGAAACTTTCTGTGGACTTGACCAGGCCGGGTAATAATTTCAAGCTAGTCTAACTAGTGATGTAAGCGTGTCTCGAATCGGTCTTGTTCTCTGAAAGTAGATCAATTCAAAAAGTGCGAGCTCTACCTAACATGTGCAAATTTATAAAACTATCACTCGAGCACATGTTGAGGGGGAGCATTTGAAAAAATATAAAACTCTCAAGTGTCTGCAAAAATGTGTTTTTAAAAAATCATGAACACTTTGAGAGATTTTTCAAGGATTTGGTTTGGCAATCATGGATGAATATCAAAGACCGACCATTTTAATTAACGCATGGAGTTATAAGGATGGTTAGGTTAGGTTCAAAATTCCCATGATCCCGCCAGAGCCGGAGGGATCTACCCAGGGATAATCCACTAGTTAGTGTAGAAGTCCTTAGGTATGATTAAAAAGGAGAAAAGTGATTGAGGGAAGAGTGCCGACTGAGATGGAGCTGACACTGGAACAAACCCAACAAGGTGTTAGTTATGAAGTCTCGGTAAGCACTGAAGGGGTTGAAGAATGAAAAAGAATTGTAAAGAGAAAGGGTGAAAAGAAATAGCCCTCCTTACAACTTAGGCAGAAACCGGGTCAATACATATGCTGTCAGAATCACTTAGTTGATTGCTGGCATTGAAGACAAAGTATCATGGACCCAGTGATACGCTGCACAACCCTCCCTAGCCACTCAAGGTCCCTCAAAGGATTCTTGTTTCAATTGTCACGGAGTTCAATACATTCCTATCGTCTCTCTCACTACGAGTTAGATGATATTGAATAGGTGGCAGTTCTCTCCAGCCTCCGCTCACTAAATCAAAACGCACTATCGAGTCTAGAGCCCCGAGATACATAATAAGATCTCATAGGGACACGAATTATTTCTACACTGGTTGTTCAACATTAAGGACACCAGTTGTAATCTCATGAGTCCTACGCAGATCTTAGCAATCTGCCAGAACATTTATGAGGGAATTTACTTATGTAATTCTCAATGATTGAATGGAAATTCCTGCCAGGGTCAACATCAAGCAGCCCTGAAAGCAGGTCACTTCGGTAATTCCTCGTGGATTACGCTTAGTGGTCGCGGCGGTTTCAACCGGTCTACAGTCGTGGAGTGATCTCCAGCGACTCACCTAATCGTTGATTTACTACGGTAAAATCTTAAAAAGCCCTCTGTGGGTTTTCGATTAGGAACGGTCTTAGTAAGGATTAGAGAGAGTCTTCACACTATGCTGTTGACTATCTCGAAGTCCAAACTTGTTAGTACCGGTCGAATTATTGCTAACTGTCGTATGCAGGAATATCTGGCGGTTGTTGCTGTGGAACGCTGTAGCTGGTTGCTGTTGTAGCTGGTTGCAGAAAAGATGCCAATCCATCACCACATGTTCACACCACATCATCATCAAAGAAGTCATGATCGACCTAAAAGACCTTCAACACAGCTTCTGCTAACTCTGATGCTAAAGATCATGACCCCATATCGTGTGAGCATGTCGGCTCTAAGTATATTTCATCACATGAAGTATTACTACAGAAAGATGACTTGGAGACTCAAGTGGGATGATACGTTCACAGATTACTCAAAGTTCATCCAAGACAAAAGAGAAGTCATCTTCAGATCACTGATGTTTTCACAACAATCTATGACATTTAAGATTCAATGAGTACGAGCTATGATGTCAAGATCCAAGGAAGAAGTGCTGAAATTCAGAACATTACTTCTGGGGTGACCTCCCTTAGGGGGAGATTGTTAGGAATATGAATATTCAGCAGAAGACTCGGTCACCCCGAGTACTTATTAGATCATCATAGCTAGTAGGATTATCAGTAATATTATTAGTAGTTTAGTTATTAATTAGTATTGTGGAGTGGGTCGGGTCTTTACCCTCTGCCAGCTCGCTCCACAGTCCACTAGGGACATAATATGTAGTAGTATATATACCCCTTCCCACACATGGGAAGGGTTGGACCTTTCAAGTTAATAGATTACTAGTTTCTTTATCTCTCTAAAAGGCTCCCAAAACTCTCATACTTCTCTCTAGAATTCTTACATATTCGATCCAAACTAGCCTCAATCTAGTGTTTCATGTATTGTGAATACCCTACATTAATTATTAAATCCAAGTGTTGATTTATAATTAAAATAAGATTTTTCCTTAGTATTCCTGAAAGCTAGTGGGAGTGTTATGTATTTATTTTCTTATTTCATATATGTTGTATAACATATAGGAAGTAACATTCCATTAACATTAAGTTAAGTCTTAGTTTGGAATGAAACTTCACTTGGAAATTTAGAAAATAAACATACAACCTTGGAATATATGTTTATTGTAATAAACATAAGCGGTAAAAATAATTGATTCTAATAGAACATGATATACTATTAGAAAGTCTGAATAGAAACATATATTTGAAAGATATGACATGAATAAAATCTAAGTTTGACACAAGGATTTTTCATGTACATCATGTTATTTGTTGTATCATGCTTGATGAAAGATGATTTGACAACATTAATATCTAATTGAAAGTTATTAGATAACTAAGTTTAATGGATATGGTTGGATATAGAATTAACATCCTCATCCTGGAATTGCTCCTAAATTCTAAGTATGAACCATATGGCAAATTGTTGCGTAATCGTTATAGCTGACAAATCTTGAAAGATTGGAAGGTATCGAACATTACACAATGGATATTAAAGTTTACGGAATTTTAAAGAGCATATTGTTGTTTGCATATAATGATGCTAATAGAATTGAGATGACACTCATGGTAGGATTTTATCCTTGTTAAATGGCCATGTGTACTAGTTATGCTTAATATGAGCATAGTTGCATTATACATTAAAGAATTAGAATACTTTAAACTATAAAAGGTTTGATAGTTTAATTGTCATAAATTCGTGGTTGAGGATATCACACATTTTATGAAATATTATGTGGCAATATCAAGGTAGTTGAATGCACACATACAAGAATTTCATTAATTGAATTCTTGAAATATGTATTCTCAAAATTCCGATAGATCAAGATTAGTTGATTTATGCCTTGTCAACAAGTATGATTGACATGACTTGAGGCATAATTCATTAATGGGAATTATCATGCATTGATCTATTTAGTATTTGGATAAGGGATGTTAAGCAATTATTATTTACAATGAATTAAAGTACTTGGTACGTTTGTATTCATTAATAATAGATTGTATCATATATTTGCATGTTTAAATCCATGAATAAATTATGTTATTCTAAATTGTCCGTTGTCGATTAATGATATGGGAATATCTTTAAA
Source organism: Artemisia tridentata subsp. tridentata (assembly GCA_021014915.2). NCBI lineage: Eukaryota > Viridiplantae > Streptophyta > Magnoliopsida > Asterales > Asteraceae > Artemisia > Artemisia tridentata. Next base: position 284,582,502 of record CP139505.1, on the reverse strand, counting down.
CTAAGACAAATCTGAGTATTGGTAGAATATACTTTAAAGTATATTGATGCGTTGTCATGCCAATTTCACATGATATTCAAAGAATTGAATATAGGACTTATCTCAACTTCATGAGTTTACTTTATGGATCTTGTCATCAAGTAAATCATGTGAATATAGTTATCCTCAGACTTGAGATGCCAGATAACTGTCATGCATGTAGTGCATTTCTGTGATTCAATTTACCGCTATACGTAACTGGTAGCTATAAGGATTATTTTCAGGAGTGTTGCAAAGTGCATGGGTTATGCTCGTAGTCAAGAAAGAATTTGTTCCTTCAAATTGTTTGAAGTTTAATACTGCTGGGACCCTCGTAGGGTTGACAAGATGTTTGCGTGCGCACGCCCAAGATCTCCCCTGAATATGTTCAGAAGATTTGGTAATCTTGCTCAATCAGAAACAACGATAAACAGAATTATTAATAAAGAATGACTAAGATCCATATCTTTATTAATGTATGTTAGAAATATAAATATTCAGATGAAGGTTCGGTCACCCCGAGCATCTATTTAGCATTCACATAGCTCGTAGGCTTATTTATATTAGTTTAGTACTATTAGTATTATTAGTATTATTAGTGTAGTTAAATATATTTGTGGAGTGGGTCGGGGCTTTCCCCACTGTCAGCTCACTCCACAGCCCACTAGGGGCACAATATTAGGACTATATATATAACCCTTCCCACACAAGGGAAGGGCGGAACTCTTCATTCATTGAATCTAATTTTCCAGGTTTTCCTTTCAAGAGTCTCCCTCTCTCTCCTCTCTCTCTCTCTCAAGAGTCTCTCTCTCTCTCTCTCTCTAGTTCATAACATCTTACTAACTCACCATGGGATTCTTGATCTTTCAAGATCCAAGACCACCCGAATAGATCCACACAATCAAAAGGTTAGATCTTACAATTGGTATCAAAGCCATGGTTAGGTTCGTTTGATTGTGTGTGCTTGAATTCGTGGATTCGATTTTCTCGTTTTTATTCTTTATGTTCGAACCAATTTTTCTATTCTCGGTTTAGTCTTTATGTTCGAACCAATTTTTCTAATATGTTTTGCTTGAAACTTAAACCTTGGGCCTTTAAGTGTTTAAGGTGCTATCATATTTATATTTTGGGCCTTAAGAGTTGAGTTTGGGTTTTTGCTAGTCTGTGTTACTTAAGAAAGATTGTTTTTCTCTTTAAGGACGTTTTCTTGTTTTTCTTTTCTTTTACCTATTGTTCGAACATATGGCGTACTGAAGAAAAGTGTGGTCTTTGTGTGTCGATTCGAGATTTTTTAGTTTATACTCTTGGTAGCAGTTAGTCATAAGAAGCTGCTGAAGTTTATATTCTTGGTGGCGGTTTGTCTCAAGAGATTATGAAAGTGGCTATTCTTGGCAGCGGCTTGTTTAAGGTTTTTCTTGTTCGTACTCTTGTTGTTCTTGGTGGCGGCTTGTCAAAAGAAGCTATCCTTGGTTGCGGTTGTGAAAGTTGTTTCTCGTTAGCGGTTTGGCATATTTTTTTTGGAAGTACAGTTTGGAGCTTAACCAAAACCGGAAAGAAGACAAAAGTGCTGAAAGTGACTAGTTTGGCTTGATGCTCCAGCGGTTTGACTGTTTGACCGGTCAACAGCAGTTTGACTTGTCCTAGCGGTTTATTGACTGGCGGTTTATTGACTGGCGGTTTATTGGCTGGCGGTTTATTGACTGGCGGTTTATTGACTGTGGTGGTTTATTGGCTGGCGGTTTATTGGCTGGCGGTTTATTGACTGGCGGTTTATTGACTGTGGCGGTTTATTGACTGGCGGTTTATTGACTGGCGGTTTATTGGCTGGCGGTTTATTGACTGGCGGTTTACCACAGTTGACTAGTCAAGAAAAGTCAAAGTACTCAAAACGATAAAAAGAAAGAAGATGAAGCAGAAAAGACCACGACCACAGAACAACAAAACACCACAAATCGCTAACAACAATGATATTACAACAAGACTTTTAACTAAACCTAAACCCATCATATCAGAACAATAACAACAAACAATAACAATACATCAATGACTGTTTCTGCCATCCATTGTAAAAACATATCCATTAATCTATACTAACTCATCCTCGTTTCCAAACCACTCTACCAAGACTCGAATGAAATAAGTAAGCAAAGATCTCAGTCAAATATCTTCGTGTCATTAAATATTGCCAGCCCTCAACGTTCTACAAACACGAATATAATATAAACCATCATTGATCGTGTTTGAAGCCAAGCTTCAATGTATATCCGAATCACATAGAGAAATAACCAAAAAAATTATGATTTGATTATCTCTTTCGTTCGTTAAAACTTAAAAGAAAACAAAAACATATAAAAGCCTACCCGAGACCCTTTTCAAAGATCTTGAAGCTGTGATATCTTGCATCTTTCGTAGGTTTCATGAGTAAACATATGTTATTGAAGATGTTTTTGTGATCCTGTTCGCTAAAGTGAAAGAAAGAGATAATGGTAAATTCTTGTTCGGATTGAAGACTATGAGGGTGATGAGATCAGTTATGATATAGTTGATGAGATGAGATCAGTGTGATGTTGTGAAGTGAAGTTGAGTTATGTGAAGTTTGTGTGTGTTGCTGCTATCATGAAATGTTGGGGGCGGATTAGTTTGAGATTAGGGATAAGGTTCTCTTATTAATACCGCATTTGTTTTAATAATATGGATTGGGTTTAAGATTTTGAGATGGCTTTATCTCTCGTGTGTGGACTGGACTGCTTATAGATCTATGCGAATACATTTGGGCTTGATGTATGCCATGTGAATAAGTGGGCTTTAAAAATGTTAATCCAAAAGTCTCTGGGGCTGCGTAACTGTGTAGTAGGAATGGGGTAATTGTATTGGTTTGGCCTCTTGGATCCGATAGTTATATCAATGTTTCGAGTTGAAACGTAATTATTCAAATGTATTTGTAATACATTGAGTTAAGTTTTGGTATAATGTCGTGCAAGATTAGTGGTATTTTGGTGTTACAAATTTTTGTAGCTGCACACGTCACGGCTAGTGTTTGGGTTTATGAATGTCATCTGGATTACTGAGGTGTGGATTTGTCAGCATTGTTCTATTAGTGCCTACGACTTGAGTGAGCCAGCAATTTGATCTTTGCAACTTGAGTTATAGCTGACAAATAACAATTTGTTTAAATTGCGATGTGTCAAGTTGCGTTTTGACTTGTTGCGATTTGACTGATTGTGATTTGACCAGTTGCAATTTGACGTTGCGAGGTGACACTTGCGATTTGACTTATTGCGACTTGGTTGATTGCAATTTGACTTGTTGCGATTTGACAAAGTGTGACTTGACTTGTTGCAATTTGATCCAGTTGAGATTTGACTTCTTTGACTTGAATTTTAAAGATTAGTATTGCTATTCACTCTTGGGCATTCGTGTTGATTTCACGGTTTCTCTTGATGATTTTAGAAAATCCCGCGAAAGATTCGATTTCTCGGTTTAAATCTCAAGAGTTGTAAAATCCCGTCAAATTAATTTTGGACAAGTAGGCTGGGCTTGGATTTAGACATAATAAAAAATTATGGGGTTCGACTATTTTTCTTGGAAAAATTTTGTGCTTCGAGAGCGGCAGGAATTGGGAAATTATGGTGACTTGGTTGGTTTGTTAATTCATGGGTTGGTGTACTTAGTGTCACAAACATCTCGGGGAGGATGGATGCACGATGTTTGATGACCCTTGCTCAGGCGTATTTAAGGTGATTAGACTTGGATGTTCAAGAAGTGGATATATACAATAAAGGATGGAAGGTTGGGTATATATCACTACCTATATTTAAAGGAGTTACGTTGTTGTGCTCAATATAGGTTCTAAATCACAATTTGCAATTTAAGGTGATTAGACTTGGATGTTCAAGAAGTGGATATATACAATAAAGGATGGAAGGTTGGGTATATATCACCACCTATATTTAAAGGAGTTACGTTGTTGTGCTCAATATAGGTTCTAAATCACAAATTTAGTGCAAGTATAAGTCGCGAACTTGTCCTTTATCAAGCTTCATCAAGTGATTGTTGTTTCTCATGCTTCTAATGGGATTGTAGCACAAGATCTTCTCAAGAGGTGGTCAAACTTAAAGACGGGAGGTGGTTTGTTCAGAGACGTGTTTTAACCCGTTACACATTCTATAGTTAAACATATTTCATTAAGCGGTGTTGGCATATTATGAGCTTCGGGGAATTTTTCATTTGCTAAACCATTGATGAGGAGACAAACGAGGGGTTACTACAAGAGAGTCTTAATCACCATCTTCGTTGCAGTAGTTTTATTTGTCTCTTTCCATGTATTATACCTGACAAATTCACTAACATCACGGACTCTCAGCTTTTGGCAAAAAGGTCATTGCATGCCCTTTTTGAGGGGGAGAATTAGCGCATGTTTCTTCTCTCTTTGGCTAGTCAACCGCTCAAGATGATCACGAAGGTCATTCTGATATTCCGTAATTGAAATTGAAGTTGAATTTCACGAAGGCGTCTACCTACTTTATCTTGACATCGGGGTTGGTTGGATGCATGATTTCAATGATAACTTGCTTGTGCTTAAGACGTAAGTTGAAGACTTGGGTTATCTAGTTTCCAGAAGTCGGGGTGGATGGTTGAAAACCTGGTTAACTATCACTTAAAGGAGATACATTGTAGTACTCAGTATCACACGTAGAAGACGTTGTGGATAATCGCAAGAGGTGATGAAAGTCTCATACTTTGTCAGGATAACATTATGTACTTAGAGACTTAACACCGTTCTTCCAACAACAATGCAAGCTTGGGTAACAAATTTGAGTAATTCTACTTCATTCGCAGTATTGGTATATTGGGTTTCCGTCATCAAGTGGTCACAATTAGTTGTTTGTGTTCGAGGTTGGTTAGTTGGACGAAGGTTTTAAAAGTTGTTATGTGCTCGGTAATTCTTACGGGATATTCTTAACCCAAACTGATGATCACCAAAATCAAATCAGTCATGCCACATTCAATCTATTCCTGTCTCACGGTTTCTTCTTGGTTTTGTAAAATCCCGCGAAAGAACTTATTTCTCGGTTTAAATCATAGATTTGTAAAATCCCGTGATGATGGACTATGCACTCTTGACCATGATCGGGTTAAAACCATTATCAAAGTTCAGCTATAACATCACAAATGGCTGGATTGGGGCAATTAATCGACAAGATGTGACTACGGATTTTGTTCAGTATTATTTATTTGAGGCTGAAGTGAAATTTCATAAGTATGTGCACTTAGTATCTGAAGATATCGGGGAGGTTGGATGAAGATTCTTCGAGATCCTTGTTCGAGCTTTCAACATTTACAATGACGAGGACTTGGATATCTAGTTATTTTTTCTTTTCTCTCTATTACAAAATAACTATCACTTTAAGGAGTCATGTTGTAGTGCTCAGTGTCACACGAAGTTGTGGATATCCAAGAGGTGATGTACGTCTTATACTTGATGGTTGGTTGGTTGAAGAGTATAGAGTACTTAGGGATTCAATGTTGTACGAAGTCTCTACACCGCTCTTTGTCACACATTAGTGCAAGTTTAAGTCACAAGTTCGGGTTATGTTACTTCAGTCTCAAGTTCATCATATTGGGTTTTTCTCCATCAGTGGTCATGACATCAAGCCGACATAATGATAATGGGGTTGGTAACGAGTTAGATGAGAGATGAAGTAAAGAGAGAGAGATAATGACGTCTGTACACATCAGTGCAGGCCTCGCTCTTCATCATTATGACATCTGTACACATCAGTGCAGGCCTCATTCATCAAGAAAAGAAAAGTGTACGCTTGAGTGCACTTTATCTTCAAAAGAAGAGGAGTCTTCTTATTTATGGCCATTCTCATCAACAAGTTTCACGCTCTTTCCGTGCTTATTCAGTCTTCAAGTGGATCGGCGCATATTGGAGTATATTTTTATTCACGTATTCAACCAAAAATTGCAGTTGACAGGCATATGCAATTTTTGAGGGGGGGAAAGGGTGAATAAACAACATGTCAGTCTTCAAGAACCGTCAAGTGGAGCTACTTACCGTTGATGGTATTCATATTCACTAGTTCAATCATCAAAAATTGCAGCTGGCAGGCATATGCAATTTTTGAGGGGGGGAAAGGGTGAATATTAATCTACATGTTGGTTGATGATTGAGAAATGGTCATACGACTCCTGAATACGTCAGTTCAGGAGTCGTGCAAACCATGGTTCTCCAACACTACATCTTCCTCCGTCTATCAAGGTGTTGAAGAACATGGTCATGGAATGCTAATCGACATTGTCTCACGGGCTGATACAATCAGTAACAAAGGGTTTCTAGTCAATGCTTCATGTATACGTCATTAGGCTACATGTACACATCATGATGATGATTTCGATTAATCATAACCATCAGGGGAGAGAAATGTGTACACCAAGGACGCACAACAGGTTCACGTGATCGGGGTTAATACTTCTTCTTAGTTGAAGTTATTCCGGGAAGAAAAATGTCATAACCGCAGAGAAGATCAATGGTTCAACTTGTTACCTTGGTATTATCGTTTCACTGCTACGTTATGTGCTGATTAATCGTAACCATCAGGGGAGAGAGAATGTATACATCAAGGACACACAACAGGTTCACGTGATCAGGGCTTAATATCCAAGGATGGATACATACTATAGATGATCAGTGGTTCAACTTGTTACTTTGGTGTTATACTAAAGACTGAAGAAGGTCGAGTCGTCAGTCTATTCTTCATTCTCTGTTGTGTGTTATCATCTCATGTGTATGCTGCGGGCTGATGGGTTATATGTAAGGTTACTGGAAGGCATTTGGTGAGATGAAGATGATTGGTATTCTGTTCCTCCATATTGGGCAATCTTGAAGAAGGTCGAGTCTACAGTCTACTCTACATTCTCCGCTATGTGTTAGATGACTAAAGACGGCATGCATTTGGTTATCCAAAGACTTCTTCATATTATGGGCGTTCATCCAAAGTCTTCTTTCTATTATGGGTGTTCATCAGAAAGGTTTTCAGATTAGGGGAGAGCACTAATTAGGGGAGAGTGAAAAGCCTGAATCATTCCCTGATTAAATGTGCTCACGTTGCTCTTCAGCAAGTCAAATGATGGAAGCGGAGAAGATTCAGGATGCTGAGGAGTAATGGTTTTGGTTCGTATCCTTGTACATATTTTCTTCATACATTTTTGTTCATATCTTATACCATTTTGTAAATAGATATATAGAAAACATGCAAATTGTAAATAGAGAAACGTAAAACCAGAAAAACCCATAAAAATTGAAAAATAGAAAATACCAAAAATAGTTTCACCTAGGCATGTCTTCTGTTTATCGATAACATTTACGGACTTAGAAATGTCATTCAATAATGGCACGGGTCTTTAAATGAAGCTCGAGCAGAAGTTAAAATGGATTGTTAAAACATGTCTAAATGGCTTGCTATTACTTTAGATAGCAACCCGCGCTTCAAACTGGGGAAAGCACGTCGCCAAAAAGACGGCTGTTCCTCCAACTGGGTGATGTTCACCTGGGCATGGATTACTTTATATCCATGTTTCTTCGATCTGATGTACGTTTCAGTGCATCATTTCTTGAAAAAGAAGAGAAATCTTCTTTGTATGCAAATAGTTTTCATTCTATGATTCTTCTGAAAATTATTTGTGAGACACTTGGTGATTATGTGTTGTATGAAATTTGTTTAATCTTGGATTATGCATAAAATTTGTCACTCAATCAACGACTAGAAATGGTTAGAAATGGTCATTGATTGAGGGAGAGAGTGAATTCAAACTTTATATCATCAAACGGGTTTCTGGATTAATTCATAACTCTTTGAAAAGGTTTTATAGTTAATGGGGTATTAGTTGAAGAGGAAATTGGTAAACTTTATATCAAATGGCCAAATGTGTTAGTTGTTAGAAAGTTTAGGGCATTATGTGCAATTTGCTTATAGTATCCTAGCTTCATATAACTAGAAGGTTCATTTGTATTACTTTGGAATCCTCGTTTAATCCCCTAGATGCATTAAAACTCAAAACCTAAAAGAAGTAAGAAAACCAGTTGTGTTTGATGTTCTTGAATACTCCACTGACATCTGTATGATCTAAGTGAATGAGTCTCAAATGTTGCTTGTCTCTGCTGCTTAATTGTTGTTGATATTGTGCATATGTTCTCAGGAATCGCTTAGGTATATTGCTAACATATTAGAATCATGTTCCTAAGTTCCTGAGTTGAATATTGATATCTGTGTGAATTGCCATGTGCATGATTGGTATTTGCTTTTCTTGCTAGATAGTGGTTTGACATAGTTCCTGATTGTGGTTTGAATATGAGATGAACTTGGTATTATAATGTGGCAAGCTGCTGAAGGGTAGCTATTAAGGAACAGTGTATCTGTATGTATGTATATATGTGTTGATATTCTTATGCAGATTCCATAGCCAAAATGAATGTGCCATTTCTCGCTCTAACCATTTGATCAGACGCTCAAACTCTATTGATTGGCTCGAAATTCACCTCAACAACAACGTCGGCAACAACAACAACAACAACACTTTCACCACCGCCACCACCATTCATCTATTTTGGTCTCGCCAAGTGGGGATCAACGACATTTGCGAAAGATTTGTTGGTGGATGGATAATTGATGTTGACTACTAACTCAGAAAAGCGGGTGATTACATCATCTGCGCAAAAAGGTCAATATCATTTGTGTCATAATTGTCGAATTGTGCATAATAAGCAGTGAATCTCCCTCTTAGATTAAGGGGGAGCATAGTATGTTCCATTATCAGAAAATATTAAATCGGACACATTTTCTCCCACATTTTTCTAACTTATTTAAATCATTTGGGATCACAAATCTCAAATGGTTTGAAATTTTTGATCGGGGGAGAGAATGTGATTTAAATATGAAATCTGATAAAATGTGATGATTTGAACATATATGCAAGCTCTCCCGTATGTGTTAAACCATTTTATATATCAATGCACATATTGAGGGGGAGCAAAATGTTTTGGATGTGAAAGTAAGCTCTCCAGTAAGTGCTAAACTCTTTTGTATACCAATGCACTTATTGAGGGGGAGCAAAGGATTTGGCATGCATCTTATGTGAGCAAGGCTCAGACTTCACCAATGAATTGACGATAGCTAAAGTCAGTAGTCGAAAGGACATGTCCTGGACGGGTAATAATTTCAAGCCAGTTTATCTGGTGATGTAAGCGTGTCTCGCAAAGGATGTGTCTGAGTAGAATGTACCGATTTCGAGCGATTTTCCTTGAATGTGATCTGGACGGGTAATAATTTCAAGCTAGTTTACTAGTGATGTAAGCGTGTCTCGCGATGATCATGTTCTTGAAAAATCAATCAATTCAAAAGTGCGAGCTTCACCCGACATGTGCAAATTTATAATTAAAACACTTGAGCACGTGTTAAGGGGGAGCGTTTGAAAAATTCAAAACTCTCAAGGTGTTACTAAAATGTGTTTCTTAATCATGAACACTTTGAGAGATTTTTCAAAGATTTGGTTTGGCAATTGTGGTAGAACACCAAAGACCGACCATTTTATTTAATGCATGGAGTTATAAGGATGGTAAGGTTAGGTTCAAGTTCCCACGATCCCGCCAGAGCCGGAGGGATCTACCCAGGGACAATCCACTAGATAGTGTAGAAGTCCTTAGGTATGATTAAAAAAGGAGAAAAGTGAATTAGGGAAGAGTACCGACTGAGATGGAGCTAGTACTGGAACAAACCCAACAAGGTTCTAGTAATGAAGTCGCGGTAAGCACTGAAGGGGTTGAAGAATTAAAAAGAAACGAAGTGAGAAAGGGTGAAAAGAAATAGCCCTCCTTACAACTTAGGCAGAAACCAGGTCAATACATATGCTGTCAGAATCACATAATTGATTGCTGGCATTGAAGACAAAGTATCATGGACCCAGTGATACGCTGCACAACCCTCCCTAGCCACTCAAGGTCCCTCAAAGGATCCTTGTTTCAATTGTCACGGAGTTCAATACATTCCTATCGTCTCTCTCACTCCGAGTTAGATGATATTGAAAAGGTGGCAGTCCTCTCCAGCCTCCTCTCACTAAATCAAAACGCACTATAGAGTCTAGAGCCAAGAGATGCATAATAAGATCTCATAGGAACACGAATTATTTCTACACTGGTTGTTCAACATTAAGGACACCAGGTGTAAACTCATGAGTCCTACGCAGATCTTAGCAATCTGCCAGAACATTTATGAGAGAATTTACAATTGTAATTCTCAATGATTGAATGGAAATTCCTGCCAGGGTCAACATCAAGCAGCCCTGAAAGCAGGTCACTTCGGTAATTCCCTGTGGATTACGCTTAGTGATTGCGGCGGTTTCTAACGGTCTACAGTCGTGGAGTGATCTCCAGCGACTCACCTAATCGTTGATGTGCTACGGTTCGATCTTAAAAAGCCCTCTGTGGGTTTTCGATTAGGAACGATCTTGGTAAGGATTAGAGAGTGTTTTCACACTATGCTATTAACAATCTCGAAGTCCAAACCTGTAAGTACCGGTCAATTTGTTGCTAACTGTCGTATGCAGGAACTTCTGGCAGTTGTAGCTCTTGGATGTTGTAGCTGATTGCAGTTGTAGCTGGTTGCAATAAAGATGCCAATCCTCTACCACATGTTCACACTACATCATCATTGTAACTCAACAAAGTCATGATCAACCTAAAAGACCTTTAACACGGCTTCTGCAAACTCTGATGCTAAAGATCATGACACCAAATAGTGTGAGCATGTCGGCTCAAAGAATATCACATCACAAGGAGACATACTACTGAATGATGGCTAGAAGATACATGCTGGATGATATTTTCAAAGAACACTTAAAATCATCCATGACAACGGAAAAGTCATCAAAAGTCCACTGCTGAATGCACAAAGTTTCATGACATTGAAGAATCAAAGACTACGAGCTATAAAGACAAGTTCTGAAGACAAAATGCTAGAATTCAAGTTATTATTTCCGGGGTGACCTCCCTTAGGGGGAGATTGTTAGAAATATAAATATTCAGATGAAGGTTCGGTCACCCCGAGCATCTATTTAGCATTCACATAGCTCGTAGGCTTATTTATATTAGTTTAGTACTATTAGTATTATTAGTGTAGTTAAATATATTTGTGGAGTGGGTCGGGGCTTTCCCCACTGTCAGCTCACTCCACAGCCCACTAGGGGCACAATATTAGGTACTATATATATAACCCTTCCCACACAAGGGAAGGGTGGAACTCTTCATTCATTGAATCTAATTTTCCAGGTTTTCCTTTCAAGAGTCTCCCTCTCTCTCTCTCTCTCTCTCTCTCTCTCTCTCTCTCTCTAGTTCATAACATCTTACTAACTCACCATGGGATTCTTGATCTTTCAACATCCAAGACCACCCGAATAGATCCACACAATCAAAAGGTTAGATCTTACAATGTAGTATTAGAAACAAAAGGATGAGTATGATGATGAATCATCGAATGGTTTTTCCAAGAGACCACCACCCGAGTTGTACTAGGGGCATTGGCATGTTGCTAGACGCTAACCAATGTCATTACACTTTTAATAGATTTCCAAGTGGGAGCTGTTAGAGTTATGGAAAAATATTAAGTTGTGTATGACTAGAATCGAACACGGGACCTTGAGATTGCACACTTTACGTATGAATATTTAATGTAAATAATTAATATATATAACCGTTATGTATTTAATTATTTGAACACGAAATAACAACTAACGGACGTTAAGTAATTAACGAAATTGACTAACGACCGTTAGTGAATAAAGGAAGGACTATAGGTGTAATTTGAGGGAAAGAAGGTTCTAGAATTCCCATGTATGGGACATGGGCCGATCGGCCAAAGGGTTCTTTAACCCAATTCTAGAACAACTTGTCCTCCAGGATTAGTTCCCTATATATACAAGGCTTAGGGGTTAGGGTATGTGACCTTTGTGCACTCTTGCTATAACCCTAAACTTGTTTTCTTCTCCTTTGTTGCTAGATCCGATCGTACACCCTCTTAGGTTTGTCGATCTTTGTGGTTTTCAAATAAAACAAATCGTATGGTTTTATCGTGTTCTTTTGCTAGCACCAAACATTAATTGGTTATTGATGAACTCAAATAAATACATTTTATTACCATCATTTATCCTATTTATTTGACTTGTTTTATTATATTATCTGTGAGAATTGATACGTTAATGTTTACTTTTGTAATTCTTAGGTCAAAACAAGTATTATGTGAAACTTGGCGATTTTGGACTAATTATGGAGCAAAACAAGCAAGAAGTTAAGAGTCTATTGAAATGTACAAGATCAAGATCATTCTGCTCCAGATACGCCGCATCCTACTTCTTACATACGGCGCATCACTATCAAGATTTCACAAGATATAATCCAAGACGGCAAAGGACATGCGCCGCATAGAGAAATGGAGTTACGCCGCATCTTCTGGCGGTGTACGAATATTCCTGAATATATTAATCTTGGACCCCACGCGAAGTTAAGTCAATGCGCCGCATCTACTTATCCTATGCGCCGCATCTAACCCTCAGACAGAAACTATAAATACCCCAAAGTCAGACGAATTTTGTGTGCAATATACGGAGTACGAGAACAGAAACCCTAAGCCGAAGTCAGACGTGTTAGCAGCACAAGACACACCCTAAACGAAGATACAAGAGCTGTAAGAAGGTCCTGCATGTATTCAATTCATTAAGTAGTTTTGTTTTATTGTATTAGTACACTTTAATTCATCAGGATTGATGGGCCGATTCCATGTGACTACGGAAAACCATGGGCACCCCTTAAAATTGCTTTCCGTTAATTAAAGTTTATATGTTGATGTCTTTGGTGACTTTTATTAGTGCATTGATAACCTCTGTGTCTAGCTGAGCATTGCTTGGGTCGCCATGCCCCTTCCTCGCCTATTTATTCTATTTTCTAGGATAGTGGGATAGACATAAGTGATCATTAAGGGTTTACTCGCCGATAAGATTAGAGCCAACGAGAAAGGTTTACATCTCGGTGCGTTGCATCGAACTATACACTTCATATAAAACTAGCAATAAAACAAGTGACAAGCTACTTAACTATCAGGACAGGTCTTCTTATTGTCTCAAGTATCTATCTGTGTACGTGTGTGCTAATCGCTGATTTGTGCTTATTAGTTTAGTTTATTATTTAATCACAACCATACCGTGCCAGTCTCTCAGGCTGAACCCCCTTGCGTTAGATTAGGTTGTACAGCTAACTTAAGATATTAAAATACTGATTAGAATAACTAGATAATACGTTCCACTCTTAGTGATCAACACTCTACTTACCATTATATTCATACTGACCGGGTACACTGCTCGTTAAAGTGTGTGTTATATTGATAAGTCGGCTAAATATAAATTTAAAACTTGAATACTGCTAAAACCACAATGACACACCGTGGATATAAAAATTAGAGCAATACACACGCACACATCAGTTATAGTACGTGTGTACAAAACCTTGGTAATTAACTTACTTTAGTTAATATCATCCTGGATTGAGAAACAAAACGGTAAGGGGTTTATCGTTAATCCATTGTTTGTTAAAGAAGAAGAATTGAAGTTTAGATCATTGTTCTTGCTAGGATCAAAGGTACGTTCCTTTAATATTCGGTTAATCTATTTACATGTTAAATTATGATTCTTTGCTTCCGCTATGTGCTTTGATGTTGTAGATTTATCTATATGATAGTCATGGTATTTAAATTATAACAAAAACATAGGTCTAGGTCTGGACAAAACGACACCAAAACAGTCCACGAAACACAACACACAACAGTCTACAAAACTCGATACCAAACATTTACAAAGGCGTATAGTTTTCATGATTTTATGTGCGTTATCTTTTACACATGTGACCTTTTCAACGATGAAAAACAAGCAATTCAAGAACATGATTATAACGATTAGCAAAGCTGGTTTATGATTAGGTTTCTTCTAAACATACATGTCGTGTATTATATAGTGTGACAAGATTAGATTCATGGTGTACCTTAGGCTGATTAACGAGAGACCAAAGAAACAAGGGCAAACGATTTAACAATGCTGCAACACGATCACCAATAGGCTGCTACTCGAATTGAAACAAGGCTGCACAACGATTTCGTTTAGACTTGGAATGGAGAAACTGATTTGGAGCTTATGGTTTATGGTTTTCTGATTTTAATTTCTGTATGGAGAGGAGAAGAGAGAGGCCGAATGTATTATAGGATTTAGGAAGCGTGTGGTTGATTTGGAGGCAAAAAGGAAATGTCGTGTAAATAGGTTTCGAAACTAATAATTCCGAATATTGGGTGTAGAGAGTATGTCGTGATTTTTAGGCCAAGATGAGACAAGGAAAATCTCTAATTAACTTAAGGATATTCACAAAGTTATTTGGTCTTATCTCTTGTGATTTTTTGTGTCGTGTGAAGTTGGGATAGGCAAAAGAAAACGTGTGACAATATTGTACAAGGGAGAAAGTCATGTGCTATGTAGTGTTTAGGAAAGTTACAAATTTTATTCGTTAACTTAGGTTTATTTCATATGATGCTTTATAATTCATATAACATATAATTCAACGTATTTATTAGTTATTACATAACTTAGATCAAAATCCAAATTACACGGAAAAATGTGATATCAGAATTTAGGGTTTTACATCCTATATATATATATATATATATATATATATATATATATATATATTCGAAAGTTTTTATTGTAAAGTGTGACATCTTTGGAGAATAAACCCTACTCAAATTTGGGCAGCTTTGTAAGGGTTTTTCAACCCTTGAACCTTATGCTTTATTGAAGATAAGTTATTCGTTTAATCATTCAATATATCTATGTGTTGTTTGATTAATTGTTTATCTTTTCTTCTATTTATCATGCTAGCTTAAGTTTGCTTATTTTTGCTTAGATCTAATGAAACCTAGTTATTGAATATTGATTTGTTGTCTCTTGTTTAGTTGATTGTTATCGTGTTAGGTTAAGAAAACTGGTTGACCTCTAATATGTAACTAGCTTGAACGTCTTAAAACGCAACCGTAGAGTGCACTATTGGTTTTGTTCGTTGTATTTATTGCGTGAATTGCGGCTTGTAGATCCTAGAAAACTTAATGGATGTTAAGGGATTTAGGGGAGACTAATATTCATAGAGTTGGGGACTTCGGCACCTCCCCACGACCAATATTAAGGAATACGATGCTTCAACTAAAACAAGGACGTGACAATTCAACGAATCAATAGGTATTAACTAGGGAGTAATTAAATCTAAGTAAACACGTTTTTCCTATAATAAGAAGTTCACCAATTTACTTTTTCTTGTTTTTAGTTTAATTTTAGTTTTATAACTAGATTTTGGGTTAGTTGATTAACAACTAATTCCGCCCACTCCTTCAAAACCGAGATTTTATTTGCTTTCTAAAAAATATAAAAATACAAAAAGAATCATCTCTCACCTCTATAC
The DNA here is from genome assembly GCA_021014915.2 of Artemisia tridentata subsp. tridentata. NCBI lineage: Eukaryota > Viridiplantae > Streptophyta > Magnoliopsida > Asterales > Asteraceae > Artemisia > Artemisia tridentata. The sequence goes on along the minus strand of CP139505.1, from coordinate 284,566,943 downwards.
CTATCTCGTCATACATCTTAACCTAACGAAACTATTCCCCTAGAGAACGATCAATCCCCCGAAAATACCTATACTACACTACAACGATCATGTACACTGCCTGAAGGATTGCAAGCTTCTCAAGATCCCTTGAGAAGTAAAATATTTTGCGTGGACGCAATCCTCGCATCATGACCCTCACTTCGCAACTTGATTGCAACATCTTCGTCTTTGTTCCGGTCGGAATCCGGTATGCATGAAAACGGACGAGACGGGTGTCACATGATCGGAATGAGACGACAGTGAAGACGGTGTAATTTCCTTGAAAAATGGAGGTGCGTGCAATGAGATATGGTAGAGGCTATTAAACAAAATGATAAATATGGGAGAAATATGTGTGCAATGAGTGCAGAAGGGTAAACTCAGAAAATGTGATTCGATGTCCTATTTTTAGCAATATGCCACAAAGTTGAGTAAAGTTGAAAATAAGTGTCATTTTCGATGTTAGTTTTGCTAATTTCTCTATGTATATTATGGTTCTGGCTAAGAGGCCAGACATAAAGTTATGTAGAATCTGATTGTTAATAACGGTCATGTATATCTCAATAAAGATTTTTTATTCATGTGCTATATATGACTTATCATTTAAGACCTAATCCCTGATTAAACGACCTTAAAAGGCTACAAACCAGTAATATATTGATGATTTACTCATTAGCATCATCATCAAATTACCCAATCCTGACTAAGCGGGATATAGACAATTAGGGGTGTTTATTAAACTAAGGGGGTGTTTGGTTCACATTGAGTAACGGGAATATGAATGGTAATGAGAATACTAAAGAATATAATGGGTATTTCCATTATAATAGATGATGCTTGGTTCAAATCTGAACTTTCTAAAATATAATACCCATTTTTTAAAATACTTTGACCAACATACAAGTTTGATTTCAATCAATATTAACAACGGAAACCAATTACTCAATAACCAATTTTGTGACATCGCTAAAAGAAAAAGGGATGAAAAATCACAAGTAATATTATATGCGTGACAAGATAAACGTATGTCGAGCTTTCTATATTCAATATTTTAAATAGGATTGATCTCATACAAAATTCTTTGAGTTAATTACATTTTTGGTCCTTGTGGTTTACCAAGTATAACGGTTTTGGTCCAATAGGATTGGTCTCATACAATGAACCACTGTCCAGAATCTAACGATCCGTAACACGTTTGGTCCAATTTTTGTTCCACATTTAGCAAAAAATAAAAAAAATTATACACACCAAAGATCAAAACCAAATACAAACACTTCAAACCAAAAAAGCATTTTCTACAAACCCCTACCATATTCATCAAACCCATCATCAACTCCCCCGCCCCCGGCTGCCACCGCCACGAAACCGCCATCACCAGTGTATCCACCACGAATTGGTGGTTGGTTATTGTTTTCAGTTTTCAGTTTTTACATCTTCATCTTCTTGTCTCTTTTGATCCCACCCACGGTTTACATGAAACCCACAAAGTCACAAACCCTTTATTTATTCCATCTGCTAAAATATCATCACTTCTATAAACACATCCACTTCCATAAACACATATACATAAACACAAAACCCCAAACACTTACAGATCTATAAATCATCAAAAGAAAAACATCCCATTAAATTGCAAGAGGACCAAACACCCCATCAAATAGACCAAGGCAGAATAGACATGTAAAAAAAAAACCCACCAGATCTATGTATGGTTTGACGTCGGTGGTGGTTTCCGGCCGGTGGTTTCTGGTGGCAGTGTGTTTGTGTGTTTAGATTGAAGATGTAGATTGAGTGTTGGCGGAGGGTAAATCTATGTTGGTGTTTTGATGGTGGTGGTTGGTGTGTTTTAAAGATTCATACAAAGATGAAGATGAACTTAATTGAGTTTAGAGTTAAGTACATTTTTTGTCCTTATTAGTGAGGTGGTCGGTGACTGTTGGCCAATGATCTAGGGAGGGAGAAGAAAAAGAGAGAATAGTGGATGTATTTATCGTGGTGGTTTGTTGGTTTTGTGGTGATGTCGTGGTAATTTGGTGGGCCGGTTGTGGTGGTTTGGTGGTGATGTCGTGGTGGTTTGGTGGGTCGGTTGTGGTGGTGACGTCATGGCAGGGGGTGTTTGTTGGTTGATGGTGATGGTTATGGTGTTTGTTAGACCATCCATAGTGGGGCTTTGTTTGCCCCTTTTTTACCCCAACAGCGCCCCTACCACCACTACGGACGGGCGCGGTTGTTCTGACAGCGCCACCGCCCACGCAAACACCAAGAAAACTATCCGTTGTAAATGGCTCTATTTGACCAACTTTTTTTCTTTCTTTCTTTTATCAATTTACTATATATATACACACAAACCTCTCACATTTTATAAACGTTTACACCGAAACACTCTCAAACACATTCCATTCTCATCAAATTTTATACAATCTTTCACCTTTTTATACAATGGGTTCTCCTTCGACGTCTGCCCTTATTCTTGAATCTAGTTCGGATGACGATTTCTCTGACCGAGAACTAGAAGCGATGTCTCTTGCTGCTGGGGCTGTAGCTATGTACGTCGCTCAGAACCCACCAAAACCGATCCAAAAAAGAAAAGTGGTTTATCGAGACCGTGTCGAGGCCAACGATAGGTTGATGAAAGATTATTTCCACCCAACGGAGCCAACGTACGATGACAAAGCATTTAGACGTCGTTTTAGAATGAGCAAACGGTTATTTTTGCGTATCGCAAATGATTTGGAGGCGCATTTCGATTACTTTAAACAAAAACCCGACATACTGGGTAACCCGGGGTTCACGTCGATACAAAAGTGTACAGCTACTATGCGGGTGATCGGTTACGGGATCTCCACCGACATCAACGACGATTATTTAAAGATGGCCGAGAAAACGTGTCGGGACACACTTGAGAAATTTACAATAGGTAAAAAAAAATTCTTTATCTATTTATTGTTTTTCCTTATATATTTATATATTTATATATCTATTTTCACAAAATATTTTAGGAATAAAAGCCTTGTACGAGAAGCGGTATTTAAGAAAACCGACGAAAAATAATTTGATGCGAATATATGATGTGCACCAAGAGGCTCATGGCATACCCGGTATGATGGGTAGTATAGATTGCATGCATTGGGCATGGTCTAACTGTCCAACCGTTTGGTGAGGTCAATACCAAGGGGGTAGCCACAAAGGTCCAACGCTAGTTCTTCAAGCCGTTTGCTCGTACGATCTATGGGTATGGAGTGCTTACTTTGGTGTCCCCGGCTCCTTAACGATATCAACATTTTAGAGCAATCACCCGTCCTCGAAGACATCATCTCAGGTACCGCCCCGTCTCTCAGTTTTTATGCTAATGACAACTTCCATCCAGGTGGCTACTATTTGGGTGACGGTATATACCTGGAGTACTCGTTCATCATGAAAACGATGTCACAGCTGATCGATCCTAAAAAAGATAACTGGAGAAAAGTACAAGAATCGGCAAGAAAAGATATAGAAAGATGTTTCGGTGTTCTCAAAAAACGTTTCGCATTTGTGGCGAATCCTTGTCGTGTATGGACGAAGGATAAAATTAAGGATATTATGCGTGCGTGCCTCATTCTACACAACATGATATTAGAGGACGATGGACGGGCCATTTTTCAAGATTATCACCCGGGCGAAGAAGACGAACCACTGCCGCAAGTAACCCCCGAACAAGCCTTAATTAAACCCAAGCTTGAATCTGCAAAGAGTTACCTTATATTGTGGAGAGCAGTAGACATCTTCTTTGGCCTCCTGTTTGGTTTATTGTGCTGGTGTAACCTAACAGCTGTTGGATATACATAGTGCATTAGTAGGGAAAAAAAAGCGAAAGCCATTGAAATATGTAAATTGTAGCAGCACTTATCTTTAACGTTTGGCTTGCATTTAATCAGAACAGCGATGACAGATGGTACACATGGTGTATCGTCATTATAGGAGGTTTGCGTAAACATATTTGCAAGAATCGTTCGACAACAATTGTCCATGAACAACATGACTGAATTTGTAAAGATCAGTGGCAAATGAAATAGGATGATGCGAAAAAGTAATTTGCACCAAATCATTTGCCACACCATCCTCTTCCATTTGGCACCGATCTTTCAAAATTCCATCCTGTTGTTGATAAGCGTGCAGGAATTCCAAAAGAGAAAAGTGCAGACCTCCGATTTGTAAAATAAGGAAAATATCTTTTGAGTCAGAAAATCTGCTAAACAAAACTTGATTAGTTTATTGTGTTGGTGTATTAAAACGTATATCCACCAGTTATTACGCTCAGATTTGAAAAGAAGCAGAAAGAATGGTAGGCTGCACCATGGCTGCAAAGAAACACGGTTGCATAATATTGCCATCCGGTTCTTGCCTGGCCAAGCTATGCAAACAATATTTTGCAGCCTACTTCATTCGAATCTGAATTTGGATGGCAATCATCATAGCGTTCGTGGATGTTTGTTTTGATATGGAAAATAGGGATAAAAACCCATTGCCAATCCAACACCAGATCCAAAAGTCTGGATATAACCAAACGACCAACTGTAGATAAACAACGAAACATAATAAAAAAACATAACCTACAACGAAGGATTGTATGCGGCAAAAGGTTAAACATCAACTGATGAAATTAACAACAACAACAACAAAAAAGCCAAACAACCAGATCTATAATGAGTTCGATCACAAAACCTATTGGCAAACCTAAATCACATGCAAAAGCCCGGATATAACCAAACCACTAACTGCAGACACAACAACAACACAAACAACCAAACATAACAAAAAAACAGAAATCAGATACAACAACAACACAAACAACCAAACATAACAAAAAAAACATAAATCAAAGAACCCGTTTTTTTTTTCGGGACCAAAACGCAGAGCAGCTAAATTAGATCCAAAAGTGTGGCTATAAGCAACCTAATAACTGTAGCAAAAACAAATGGGCTAAAAAGAACCACACATTTAAAAAATTAATAAACACACTATTCATACCACTGTAGCTCCCCTCACAAAGCACTGTAGTAACAAAATAACCCACAAATTCGGATCGGAAAAACGTAAAATAAGCGTCGGGTAAAGATACCAGAATGAACCATCCCGGATCTCAAGGAAAAGAAGAGCATGTGAGTGAAGGGCAACAGTTCCATGACCCAAGAGCAACCCAATGGCTAACCCAAACCCGTGACTGGTTGACATACATCCATCACTGATATTCTGTCTATTTTTTTTACAATCTTTAGCTTTACGTTATCTGCCTTGGATCTGTGGAGAAGTTCAGAATTTGATATCATTGGATTGATATTAATAATTGATTGCAAGAAGTAAATACACCTTCCACGGGTGCAAATCTAAAAGATTGGCTTACCAAGAGCCACGTATTAACTTCTTTAATCAGAGTAACAGATTCATGACAGGCTATCATAACCAATAAGCGACAAACATGCTATTGATATTCTAATTACGGCAAGACAAGTATATTAAAAAACCAAGGAAAAAAAAAAAAAAAAAACAAACAAACAAAATTTGATTAAACCCAAGCTTGAATCTGCAAAGAGTTACCTTATATTGTGGAGAGCAGTAGACATCTTCTTTGGCCTCCTGTTTGGTTTATTGTGCTAGTGTAACCTAACAGCTGTTGGATATACATAGTGCATTAGTAGGGAAAAAAAAGCGAAAGCCATTGAAATATGTAAATTGTAGCAGCACTTATCTTTAACGTTTGGCTTGCATTTAATCAGAACAGCGATGACAGATGGTACACATGGTGTATCGTCATTATAGGAGGTTTGCGTAAACATATTTGCAAGAATCGTTCGACAACAATTGTCCATGAACAACATGACTGAATTTGTAAAGATCAGTGGCAAATGAAATAGGATGATGCGAAAAAGTAATTTGCACCAAATCATTTGCCACACCATCCTCTTCCATTTGGCACCGATCTTTCAAAATTCCATCCTGTTGTTGATAAGCGTGCAGGAATTCCAAAAGAGAAAAGTGCAGACCTCCGATTTGTAAAATAAGGAAAATATCTTTTGAGTCAGAAAATCTGCTAAACATAACTTGATTAGTTTATTGTGTTGGTGTATTAAAACGTATATCCACCAGTTATTACACTCAGATTTGAAAAGAAGCAGAAAGAATGGTAGGCTGCACCATGGCTGCAAAGAAAACACGGTTGCATAATATTGCCATCCGGTTCTTGCCTGGCCAAGCTATGCAAACAATATTTTGCAGCCTACTTCATTCGAATCTGAATTTGGATGGCAATCATCATAGCGTTCGTGGATGTTTGTTTTGATATGGAAAATAGGGATAAAAAGTATAACTGTCAACCAATATTTGGGTTGCTGATATGAAAATATATACATAATAATTAAGGAAAACAGGAATAAAACCGATGGTTTTAAAGATGATATGAAAAATGGAAGGTCGTATGTATTTAACTATAACAGCAACCACAGATGATGTACATCGCTTGTCAATATTAGCAAATGAAAATCACTTGCAATTTTTTTTTCCTGACACTAATATTTTATGCTATGTATCTCTTACGTCAAGCTTGTTTCTACATGCTTATACCTGCAATGCGAGAAAAGGTCCTGGTCAACAATACGATTTCAGTCAAAAAGATAGATGGGAAACAAAAGAGGATGGTGCGAAGAAGTAATTTGCACCAAATAACTTATCACAGCATTCTCTTTTGCTTCCCATCTATCTTTTTGAATTGTATCCTATTCATGACCAACACCTTTGGTGGAGTTGCAGGTACAAACATGCAAAAAAAACTTACCGTGACAGATACAGAGCATCAAATGACAGTATCAGCAAAAATAAAATCCCAGCTGATTTTCAATTGCTAATATTGGCATGCGATGTACAACATCTGTCGTTGCTATTATGGTTGAATGCATATGACTTTGTTAGTATTAGATTCTTTTCTAAAACGATTGTCTAATATGTTCAATGAAAACTATAAATAACAAAGGCAGTTATCAGGCTCAGATTTTGTAATCAAACATGGTAAAAAAGATGTATGATCAACCATCGGCGTTAACAAAAACGGTTGCACAATAATGCCATCCAGTCATCGATATGTCAACCGGTGATCATAATCTTTGAATATTCAGTCTGTTAGTTTTAGAAAATATGGTAGAATCATCATAGCCTTAGCCAAATTGAAATAATGTTTATTATATCTATTATACATTTATGGCGTGACCCATCCAATGTTTATTACACTAATATTTTAAAATTGGAACATGAGTCAGTCAGTTTGAATGAGCAAGAGCTCCAACCATAGTTCTGAAATTCAAATACCTGTGCATATATTTTAGACTTTGCAGCATATGCAATCGCAGAAAACAAACACGGCTGCATAATTATGCCACCCAATGTTTGTGACAGCAACTGCTATTAGCGTCATTTTTTTTGTAACCAAACCGCCTGAAAAACAGGCACAACCCAGCATCACTGCAAACAGACATCAAAAGTAGGTGCATGAAAGCATATGTTAACAAATAATATAAATAGTGTCAATGTAAAATGGTAAGGTCTGGCTACCTACGGATGTAAGGTTGAACGCCGAACATTAGGTAACGGCAAAAAATTGTCATATCCGCATACTAAACAATTTTTTTTACGCAAACCATCACTTATCTCATCTATAAATTTTGTTACATACGTATTCATTCTTTTACGCAAACCATCACTTATCTCATCTATAAATTTTGTTAGATACGTATTCACCATGGGTGCAAGCACAACTCAAAAGTGTGCTGCCATCCGATTGTGTGAAACGACAGCTACACCAAATCATCACAATGAATAAGCCAGAGCAAAAAAACAAAAGCACAACTCAAAAGCGCGCTGCCATCCAATTAAGGTAAACGATACCCACACCAAATCAGCCCAATCAATAAGGCAAACCAAACAATGAAAATAGATCAACATGTTTCATTGGCTATCATAATTGCAAAACAAAAGGCAGAACACTGAATGAACACTGGCACATAAAAATATTTACGACACAAAATATCCTCTTATGGCCAATATCATTTCAGAGAAAAAAAAACTTCCAACACAACAACAAAAAGCCGGGCAAACCAAATTCAGAGAACAACCACAATGCATAAACAGCCTCAAACGAAAAACAATAACAATAATGAGAAAAATAATATTAATGATCAAATACAACAGCAACACAGAGAAAGCAACATCAACAACTAACTATAGTATGCAGCACAAGCAACATTGTCATCAGAACAGCAGTTGAAACCAACGAATATTCAAAGGAAGAAGTCTAAATGAAGATAAAAAAGTCAGCTCACCAAGCAACATCAGTCTTTTGTAAATATAGGAACTTTTAGCAGCAGCTGGTAGCAGACAATATGGATCCAAACATGTTTATGGACCACCTACACAAACATGCCTGGAAACCACTAACGAAATAGTAGTCTTGCAAAAAGAGGTCGAAACTTCATCAGGGTTGCATAGAAACCTGGTTGCATGATACCAAATGGTCTACCATGCCATCCAGTTCTTGCCCTCGCAAGATAATGTTCAGACTTCCAAAGCCCAGCAACTGTAATGTTACAAAAATAAAAATATATTATAAAAAGGTTAAAAAAATTAAATAAAGCACAACCTATGTAATAAAACAACAATAAGACAGCACAAAACGTGAAGCAGCAAATCAACAAATAACGCGACCGCAAAACCAATATAGGTAACAAAATAAGGAACGCACCAACACAGTTAAATACGGGAACAAATAAATAATTATTGCAAAAAAAAAAAAAAAAAAAAAAAAAAAAAAAAAAAAAAAAAAAAAACACACACACACACACACACAACCTAAATTTTGAATAACACCTTATAACTAAGCATTACCAGAAACAAACACTTTTTCAATAACCAATTCGCAAACACATGAAAGCATACAAAATACCAAACAAATATCTTAACACAACCGATTATGCTAAAAACCGAAGTATAACAAATAATACCGACAAAAACTTTAAACATCAACTGGCGAAATTAATAACAACAACAACCGAAAAACCCATTGCCAATCCAACACCAGATCCAAAAGTCTGGATATAACCAAACGACCAACTGTAGATAAACAACAAAACATAATAAAAAAACATAACCTACAACGAAGGATTGTATGCGACAAAAGGTTAAACATCAACTGATGAATTTAACAACAACAACAACAACAACAACAAAAAAGCCAAACAACCAGGTCTATAATGAGTTCGATCACAAAACCTATTGGCAAACCTAAATCACATGCAAAAGCCCGGATATAACCAAACCACTAACTGCAGACACAACAACAACACAAACAACCAAACATAACAAAAAAACAGAAATCAGATACAACAACAACACAAACAACCAAACATAACAAAAAAACATAAATCAAAGCACCCGTTTTTTTTCGGGACCAAAACGCAGAGCAGCTAAATTAGATCCAAAAGTGTGGCTATAAGCAACCTAATAACTGTAGCAAAAACAAATGGGCTAAAAAGAACCACACATTTAAAAAATTAATAAACACACTATTCATACCACTGTAGCTCCCCTCACAAAGCACTGTAGTAACAAAATAACCCACAAATTCGGATCAAAAAAACGCAAAATAACCGTCGGGTAAAGATACCAGAATGAACCATCCCGGATCTCAAGGAAAAGAAGAGCATGTGAGTGAAGGGCAACAGTTCCACGACCCAAGAGCAACCCAATGGCTAACCCAAACCCGGGCTCAAACGGGTAGAAACAAAATGTCGGGCGGGTCGCGCCATAAATGTATAATAGATATAATAAATGTAATATTTAGTGATTAAAAAAATAAAAAAAGAAAAGAAAAAGAATGCCACATGTCAAACAATGACCCACCTACCATTACACCACTTTTTCAACAAAGCCCTACATGCCACATGTCAAACAACCCCCCACTCTCCACCCATTACCACTACACATGGTCTTAGTTGAAGGTGATAGAGAGAGTGGTTTGGTTTAAATGTTTGAGTGGAGAAAAGGCATTTGTTGTTTTATGTCTTTAACAAAATGCAGGTGTATTAAAGTAGCAGCACCTTCAACTTTATCAACTTTTATTAAATGCTTAAAAAGACAAACATACCCTTGTATTTAACAGTCAACGAAAGTCAAACTAACAGCGTTAGCAAGATTGGACCAAACCTGTTACGGGTCGTCGGATTCTGGACAGGATCCGTTAGTTTTTAAACTATCGGACCAAAATCGTTATTCCCGACCAAAAATGTACTTAAATCAAATTCTTTTGACGAGAAATGACCTCAATTTACTGAACGATTTGAATGCACTGAACAATTTGAAGATTGGAAGTAAAAAAATAATATAGAGAATGTACCGAACGATTTGAAGATTGGAAAGGAAAAAAATAAAAAATAAAAAATAAATAAAATAAATAAATAGAGAGAAGTTATAATGTGTGAGAGTGGGGGAGAAAATTAAGGAAGTAGAGAAAAATATATTTTAGAACATTATAGTCCTAGTGTCATTACCCTCAAAATGTTGAGGAATGATAGATTACTTAGTAATGGGTAATGATTCATTGCATTATAATCAACCATGCATCATTAATCATTATATTTATTATTCCTTATCTTTAAATACATTCAACCAAGCACCTCAATGTGATGTAAAGTCATGTCTAATTACCCACTTATTTGAGAGATGTTTTTAAAAGTCTTCTCTACTAAAAGAAAATAAAAGTTTGAGCTTACTCATTGAAAAAATAAAATAAAAAATAAAAAATAATTAATTAATTACAAAGATGGTCTGTGGTTTGAGTTGACTCTCACTCTTGGTCCTTTAACTTTTTTTTTTTTTTTTTTTTTTGCACAAATAGTCACTAACTCTGAAACCCTTCACACTAAGAGTCCATTTACCAAACGACGTTAATTTTGACTGTCAAAAGTTACTTATGTGCAAGGCACATCAGGGTAAACATGTCTTTTCATTTTTCTATTTCTTTTTGACACACCACTTTATACTAATAAAAGAAAAGTTACAATACAATTAACTTATACGGAGTAGTACAAATCAATGGGAGAGACATTGTGACTAGTTCTAATCAAACACACACTAAGAGTAGAGGGTGTGTCCACCCGGAGTTAAAATTTTATCCAGTGACACGTCAGCACCACATCAGCTTTAACATTTTCACTTTTAACTAAAAGAAACACCCCTTATCATAACTCAACCTTAACTCAGCTTTAACTCAACTATTTTCAAATTCAACCCCTAAATTAAAACTAATACTTCATTTGTTAAAAAACGTAACATTAATTCTTAAACATATTACAATACGGGGAAAAAAAAGTTACAACAAAAAAAAACATAGCAAACTACAACATAAAGGAAATTACGAAATGCAATTAAATCTAGTGACGAGGTTGCAAGTTATATTTTTTGATGATTCGGTCCTTTTCTTCATTGATCCAACCCACAATGTTTGGATCCTTGCCGGCAGTGTCAAGCATCAAAAATTCCATCTCTTCCAACCTTTGAATCGTTTCATCTTTTCTTTTGCCGCCCGATACGCCCCTTGGGCGGTTTCCCGTTTTATACGATACTCGGTTGTCATAGTCTCTGTTAATTGGCTTGACGAGCTCGTTCCTCCGGTACTCGCTCCCCCGGTACTTGTCGTTCTCTCGGATTTGGCTTTCTTCGAAGCATGCTTTTTGCCTATCGGACGTGGTTGTTCATCATAACCAAATAGCGCCTCGTTTGTTTGGCTTGGGACATCGCCGGTTAAATCAAACGGATCTGGTGCGTCCCATTTTTTATAACCACGCAAAACCTCCCACGCCTCCTCGTTATTAAACGGCGCAGTTTTGTGCTCGTCACGATACATTTGTTTCGCCCGTTTCAGGATATCCATCTCACTTTCCCCACTTTTTTCGGCACGTTTCGAACGTTTGTAGTACGCGTTGAACTTTGTGCAATCACGGTTCAACGTTTTCCACTTGCCTTGTATCATATCCTTGTTGCGTTTTTGAAAATTGAGTCTATTGAACTCATTTATTACCCGTTGCCAAAACGTATCGCGAGCTTGTGCACGCCCGACTTGTGAATCCTCGGTAGCGGCCACATAACACTTTGCAAGTAATTGGTTCGATGGTTCGGGGTCTTTGGATTTTTTGGCCTTTCGTTTACCACCACGTTTGAATGGCTTTGGAGGAGACGTAGGTGTTTCGGGAACTTCATTTGTTTCGGTTTGTGATTGTTGTGAGAATTGTAGATTTTGGAAATTGGTGTTTAGTGTGTTTTGTTGGTTTTGTTCCCAATATAGAAATCGTTGATGTTGTAGGTAAAGTTCTTGGCTCGACAAGCCGAGTGGGTTAGGGAAAGGGATGTTGGGTGATGGTGAACCCGCGTTCGGATTTGAAGATGAACCCGCGTTTGGGTTATTCCACCCACCCATGAGATCTAAGAAACTATCGTCGTTGTTGTTAAATTCGGACATTATTTTTTTAGCAAATGGAAGTATATGTAGATGAGATTGAGTTGTGGAAGTGTGAAAAAAAAAATTGTGTGTTAATTGGGTATTTATAATGGTGGGAAAAAGGTTTTGATTTTTTTTTTTTAGTCAACGTAGCCGTTTATAAACGTTGGGGGGTAAAGTGATTTTTTATTTATTTATTATTTTTTTTTTAAACCTAACGGTCATAAAAGACGTTGGAGGGGTGAAGTGATTTTTTTTTTTTATTGCTTTTGACCTTAACACAGCATTAAGGCTTTAACATGGTCCTTTAACGTGGGTTTAACGTGGGAGGGGGTGTGGTTAACGTGTCTTTAATGCGGAAATGTTAACCTTTCACTCACTAAAAAAGTGAACACACCGTGTGCTCTAACAACACACACCACACCACCATCATTATCATTTCTCTTAAAAACACAAAACCCATTCTCTTTCTTCAACACCAAATACAGTCGACATCACCAAAAATTCTGCCGCCGCCACTACTAAATGATGCCGCCACCACATCACCAAATACAACGCAGCCACCACCGTCGCTTAGTAGCCATCTCACCCAAACCCCTTTCACTACAACATTGACTGCTTTCGAAGGGGACATTTTTCCCCTTTCGGCGGGGACATGTCCCCGCCAATCCACTTTTTTCGGAGACATGTCACCGCCGAAACGTCACCGCTGCAAGCTCGCCGCTGATACTTTCGGCGGGGACGTTTGACAACTTTGGGCAGCGACAGGTGGGTCCCACAGCCTTTTAGCCAATCAAAGTTTGTCCAGCGTGGCAACAGTTTTTGGCGGGGACATGTCCCCGCCGAAAACTGGAATAATTAACCAAAAAGTTAATTACTCAAGCGTTTATATTAATTAATTAAACCTTTTGGCGGGGACGTGTCCCCGCCGAAAGTTGCTATGGTTGTTGTTTTAATTTCCGTCCCCGCCAATAATCCTTAAACATGCCAATCTGCTTCACCTTTCGGCGGTGACATGTCCCCGCCAAAGGCTACTGACCTATGTTGCAGCAAATTGCTTCTTGCTTTGCTAGAACTTGCACGAAAGTATTAACAAATATCGCCCATTCATTTTTTTTCTGCTACTTCCCGCTTTGCTAGAACCTGCACCATCTTTTCCCTTCCTTGCTTTCCTTTGCTTGATATGTTCAAACGTATCTTCGAGATTTGTTACCCTATTTCCCAGATCATCAAGTTTGGTGTCCAACGTGCTTTCAGCTTCATCGTCAGCTTGAGCGTCCAAATACTCTTTGTAGTACGGCTTTTTCCTCAACCATTCCAGAATCCGGTCTCTCATCCACGGTGCACAGTTCTTATAAGAACCATATTAATCAATAATTTCCGAGCCATATTCATTAAGAACTTCATCAAAGAGGAGCATCGACGATAAAATCTTTGACCACTCCACTTCCGGCGTGTAACCATCCATTGTTATGTGTGTTTTGTGGGAATTAGTGATTGGTTATTTGTGTTTTGCCGGTCTCTCATCCACGGTTAGGTTATATACAAGTAAAACCTTGGCGGAAAAAATTGGCGCCAGTACTTTTGGCCGGGACATGTCCCCGCCAAAAGACAGAAAATATTGGCGAGATATAGCTAGCTTTTAGGAGGGAAAATGTTTAATACTTTCGGCGGGGACCCAGAACTGTGCATCCTTACTTTCTGCGGGGACGTGTCCCCGCCGAAAGTGGGAGCGGGAACAATTAAGCTTTCTTAGTTTGGTCAATATTTGTCAGGGAATCACTTTCGGCGGGGACATGTCCTCGCAGAAAAGTAGCGTTGAAAATTTAGTAAACGGTCAGCGAGACTTTGTGCCAGCTCAGCACAGTTTTTGTCGTTTATCGACTTTCGGCGGGGACAAAGGTGTCCCCGCCGAAACGCTCCTCGCCCGTCCTATCTTTTGTTGTAGTGTTTCTTTAACAACCCAAAACACCATTTAAACATCTCACAACCCAAAAATCATCATCTTAAACACGTTCATTTCAAAACTTATATATCAAAATCTCAGCTTCATTTTTTTTTGGTTTTTGGTTTTCTCTTTCATCAAAGAAACTAACAACAACAACAACATGACAAGATTCAAAGAAGAAATTCACAAATAATCATCACAACATCAAGATTCAAAACAGAAGATTAAAATGAAAAAGCCGGTACATATTTGTAAACGATGGTAAGGCAACGAGATCCAAACGTCACCATCACCATCACCATTATCGAACGACAACACCCATACCAGGCCACCACCATCATTAACCCAAATCACCATCACCAAATTGCCACCATCAATATCAACAGTCCACCACCAAACCCCACCCCCGCCACCATCAGTCCGCCAACAAACCCCCACCCCCACGACATCAGTCCGCCAACAGTGTTGTGGTGTTGTGAGGTTGATGGAAACAACGCAACAGTGACAAAAAGAGATACTAACGGATGAAACAACATTTTTTTAGATCAAAGATAATGTATGACCTTGAGAGAGAAATACCAACATTTGTAAAGAAATAGAATCGAAGTGACAAAAAACCATTAATTGGTTCTGTATGGCTTTGAGAAGAGAAAAGGAGTATTATTATAAAGATAGTATAAAAACCGTGTACTGTTTCACATAGCCTTATAGGTATCCATTACCCATACCCGAGACACCCACACGATCTTATTCGGATTCCCTCACTTTACTCTTTCTCCCTCTTTCATCTAAGGTCCGACACCAGCACTGATCCAAACCGGAATTAACCCAATCCGGCCAAGTTATAACTACAGTGCATCGTGTGAGTGTTGCTACAGAGCCAGCTAAATAATTTTTTAATAATGGATGCTTGGGCTTCATATCTTCTGGATTCTTCATAACCCACAAACCACAAAAAAACACACACACGAATACTGTCTTCTCTCTGAATCTATGAATTTCCGGTTTGAGAAAGCAATAACAAACAGGCGGCGTAAAAAAAAAGGTATGATTTTTATTTATGGTGATTTATTTTTGTTTTTAATTTTTATGCTTTTTATTATTTATTATTATTTTTTTTTTACAAAATAGGGATTTTTCTTTTTGATTGTTACACACACGCTGGTCGAAGGTGTTTGCTGAAAGTGGATGGCGGGTTATGTATCTGCAGCTGGTGCCGAATTCCAGCTGAACATTCTTTATTAGGCTTAATAAAGGAAGGTAAAATTAAGCTTTTTTTTGCTACTTTTCTGTTTTTTTAGATTTTGGGGGTTAATGGGGTTGCCTAATTAGTTTTATCTATTTTCACAAATTATGTGTTTATTTTGATTTTTGTAAACCATATTAGGAAATTAACAATTTACAAAGTTAAATTTAGAGTGTTGTGATAATTTGTGGTTTTTGTTAATTTTGTGTTTCCTTTATAAATTTATGGGTTATGTGCTTTTTGGGATAGAAAATTATTCGGTTAGCATTGAGGCAGGGAGTATGTTTGTAGTTTAAGGATAGTTTATAATGATTTTTAAGAGTCAGAAACTTTCTCACCTTATAATGATTGTGGTTACAGCCATGGAAAGTGTGTGGTGACAGGAAGTGATCTTATATGCTGCTATAAATCGTGGTCGCAAATATATAGGCCGCGATCACAGTTACCAGCGGCTATGATAAATATAGATGGTTTGGTAGTTGGTTGTGTGGTTCACTTGCCTCTAATGATCCTTTAAATATGTTGTCTTGGTGCAGAACGTGGAAGGATGGTAGAGTGCAACAAACAGTTGCCTCAGCAACCTCCACGTGTGCAGCGAAGGCATCCTATCATCTCTATTATACCAATTAATCCTATGCCGTTTTTGATATTGGGTTGCCGGTGTTTCATGTGTGTCAGGTTTGGACATGCTTTAGTCCACTATGTTTTAGTCTGCTATTCTTTTGACCCTAATAAGTGTAAGGTTTTGTTTTTCGTAATAAGTGTTTGTTTCTGTGATTTTAAATATGAACCAGACATGTTTTGTTTTTTTTTAATCCATGAATGGATCTTTCTCATATCCTATAGTTGTTAAACATATACGTAGTAATGATAATCAAATGTTTAGTGACATCCTTTGGTTGTGCTATTTTAAATTATAGATTTTTTTGTTAAATTTTATAGGTGGAAACAATGTGGAAGAAAGGGTTGACATTACCTTATTTTTTTGCAGCTTATAAGCTTATGTTATGAGTGTTAATATGTATATGCATATTGCTATTTTGTTTCAAATATCATAAAACCTTTTTCAAATAACGAGCAACAACTTAGGAAAAATGTGTTTGCGTATGTGTGTTAAAAAGTTCAGGAAATGTAGACTTTACAAGTATTCATTATAATCTTATAATGTAGTATTGGAGTAGCAAACTCTTCTAATATTTGTTTCCGCTTATTTTGTTGCCTTCTGAGTTTATTTAAGTTTAAAAAATATGCAGGATATTGATGCCGAAGGGGATGAGCGGAACAAGGAGGCTGACGACCTTAGTCGCTTGAAAGACGTGCAAGTGGTGTTCGAACTTGAAAGACATGAAATTATTGGTACGTTGAATTATAGTTTAGAACAATTGCATCTATACATAATATGTGTACAATATTTTGTTATGTACAAGATTAGTTAGTTTAGAATGACCTACTGCCCTTGATCTTAATTTATGTTTATTTGTGTTTTGACTGATTACAAGATATTTCAGAAGTCGAGATATTGGGGAGGTCGGCATGGACAGTTGGTAACTATATTGCTTCGGAACGTAGAATGGCTGCTATTATCAGTGTTCTGAATCAATAAAACTTCCATTTCCACCAAGGCCGTTTGATATGGGTCATTGTTGACGCTGTCTTATTCCTTAAGGCGAGAATGGTGAGTATTAAATATGAGATTTTCACACTTTCATGAGTAAATATAGTACATTTTGTGTATACTCTATTTTCTGATCCCTTGATACAACCCAAATTGTTATGAAATAATAATAACTGTCACGTGGCGTTGTTTGTGATACTGGGATCTGTTATCCACAAATTGGTATGTGTTATACTGAAACCATTTTTTTTTTTTTGGAACAGCGAGTCACCAAGAACTGAAACCAATGGAAGTTTATGCACAAAGAGCAAACAATACATGGACATTCAGGTATGTAAAAAATCACCGTAAAGCTGCTTTGATAGGTAATTGCTTAAAGAGATTTGTTGTACAATGTATTGTTACTTTTATGCATACTAAACTCTGTAGATATCTGCTACAATAGGTGGTCTTAACGAGTCACTTGCTATCATTGTCACAGCAAAATCGTCTGCCACATATCAGTTCCCATAATATGAACACGGGTGGTAGTGACAAAGGCGTGTCAGATAAGGTTTGATTTATTACTGCTTTGGCTACAGGTCAGTTGGTTCCCACAACCGGAACAGGCCGTGTTCTGTCAACACTATATCAGATTCACTACACGTAATACTTGAGGTTCCAAAAGTTGTTTTGTGTCACGTCACAGGAGGAGCATCAGGTACAGGGAAGCAACACATCCAATACTCGACCTTCAACAAATTGATATTACTTAGTCTAATATATTCGGCTTTCACTTAACTTCACAAGTAACCAGATAATTAACTTTTATTTATATGGCTTACCTGACAAACTCTTTAATTATCAATCTCACTTTCATCCAATAGTTAAGGAACAGCCCGCATGATGCAGTTGTTCAGCATATTATTGAAAGATTGATTACTCTTGATAACGGCATGGCATCCAACGATCATGTAGCTCATACACATACCAATCTTCACAAGGTAAATGAGGTTGATTATATACGGTTGTATTATCAGGAAACAAAGGACAGGATAGCAGACATTCTTCGTGTGGAAATATTTAGACAGAAAATTGTAGACGTTATTGTGCATTTATGTATCTTTGAATCACAAATTATTTATTCTTAATCTTTCCAAACATAGTTGTCTTCAAAACTCTTTGATGTCAGTTGGGTTTGAAGATGTCCATATACATTGTGGCAGTTTAAAGATGCATATATGCTTGCGGCTAAGAGGCATGCAATTTCGTGGAAGCAGCTCCAGAAGACACAAACGGAAAGAGAGATTTTGCAATTGTTCTGAAAAACATGTAAATCAATAATTTTGTATTCAAACGTCCCGCCGCAAAACGCGGGCTTCAAACCTCGTTAAGATTTAAGATAGAGATAGATTTGTGGAAGCTAGATGGATACCTTGTAAATGTTTGTGGCAGTTGGCAACTCTAAAGTAAAATTATGTTTTCTTTTTTTTAAATGGTAACATTATTACTTTATTATTAGAGTTAATTTCAAAAATGGTCCCTATATTCGATCGGGTTTAACACTTTTAGTCTCTTTTTTTTTTAACAGATCTGCTCCCCAAACTTGCGACCCATAACGAGTTTAGTCCCTTGACCATAAATTCCCTCAGTTTGACCGTAACCTGGGTTAAGTTAGTAAAGATTGAGGGCTAATTTAATCTTTTTAAGCTTGGTTGTCACTTACAATTAGTAAAACACACAAACCTACTTCTATTTGCAAAAAACACAACACACAATCACACATCAAATAAAAACCTGCTTTCACTTGCAAAAACACAACACACATCAAACACAAACATGAATCAAAAGATTGTGCAAAAACACAGCATACGCATCAAACCCCTAATTTGATGTTTGACCTAATTAATTGTGGGAAGAAGATACAACTTGAACTAGTAGCATTTCAACAACAACAAGTAGCATTTAATTGTAATAGCCAGTTTCAACAACAAGTAGCATTTAAGTTTATTACATTACAATAAGATGAAAAGCAGTTTCAACTACAAATACCATCAAAAGCTTAAGTCTGGAATACTGAACCTCAGAAGCTACCACATCCTCTGTTTCCCTTTCCCTGTTGTGTCTGGCATGCTTCTTTTGCCTCTTCCTTTGATTCCTTCCCAAGTTTGCTCATTGCAGAGCCCTAGAACCTGTTCCCTTTTACCTGGTATAGAAATAGAATGAGGTACAACATGAGGGTTGACTGACCTTTCACACTTTTTTGGAGCTTTTGAATGAGCTTGTTTATCCTCAGAAGTTGAATGGTAACTTGAGATCCAGCTAGGCAAAGAACTAAGTTCAGAGGAAAATTCTTCAGAGTTTTTCTTCACTGATGTTGAATAATTGTAAGGTAGGTTCCATGGGGGGGGAGACATGAGCTCCTCGGATGATGTAGAGTCTGAGGAAATTTCAATGATGGGTGTATTGGAAGTCATGGTTGAGAAGCTTGTGTAAAAGTTTGGGTGAATACAGGTTGTGTGTATGCATAACCTAATTTAAAGACCATTATAGTGAAAATAGTGAAGGAAAGAGTAAATGCAATTCAATGTTCGGTTGGTAAAGTGCAGATTGTGTTAAATGGAATTGAATGCTAAGAGACCTTGATTGTGTAATTTGACTATTAGACCATAACTGTGTAATTTGTGCACATTGTGCAAAAGATTGTGCAAATTGTGAACAAAAAGTGCAAAAGATGGTTTAAACCATAACTTTGTGCATATTGTGCAGACTATTAGGACTGTTTGGGACAATAGCCTAAAGCAGTTGTGCTCTAATAGAAGGAATTTTACCAACACAGGTTTTTGGGATTGCAACAAAGTTTTTAAGGTTTTTTATGATGATTCCCAAAAGGTCAGTTGGTATATTATTAGTATTGGGTGGAGTATTTGCAAGTGGAGATTTAGATATGGTGTTTGGTTGATATGGGTGGAGGTAGGCTATGCACTACAGGTGAAAGTAGGGCTTGTGATACACTTTTTTGTTTGGTTTAGCTATCTTATTGACAAGTGGTTATGCAAAAGTTGGTTTAAACCATAACTGTGTAATTTGACTTTTAGAAGTCAAATTACAATGGACCAAAATGAAATTACAATGTGCAGACTATTAGACCATAACCATAACTGTGTAATTTGACTTTTAGAAGTCAAATTACAATGTACCATAACCTGTATAATTTGACCATAACTGTGCAGACTATTAGACCATAACCATAACTGTGTAATTTGACCATAACTGTGTACATACTGCAAATACAATGTACCATAACTATTAGACCAAATTACATAACCATAACTGTGCAGACTTTTAGAAGTCAAATTACATTACCAGAAGTCTAATACAAGTCAAAATAGAATGTACCAAAATGAAATTCCACATTACCAAAATGAAATTGACTTTTACAAGTCAAAATACAATGTACCAAATTGACTTTTACAAGTCTTACAAACATACAGAAAAGTCTAATGACAATGTACATACTGCAAATAGACATACTACATTAAAGGGTTACCAAGTGTTTACATATGGCTGATTTACAAAATAGCCTCACAAGTGGCTAGCCATAATAAGGGTTACCATATTTAGTCAAACTGTCAAGTCTAGTCTAATGAAATAATATCATCTAGTCCAGGTGATGGTGGCCTTTTGAACTTTTTCCATAACTGGTCCAATTGATTTATCCTCTCTGATTCTCTCCTTCTGAACACTGGTGGTGGCTCCTGAACTTCTTCCATAACTGGCTCATGAACTGCTTCTGTTGATGCACTGCTTGATGCTTGACCTTTTGCTGCTTTTTTCCTTTCTTTAGCTTGCTGCAAATGATATTGTGAAAGTCTTCTCACAAGTGGTTCCTGCATTGGTTCTTGTTCAATAACTGGTTCTTTTTCTGGTGCTTCAGCATGGATTCTGCAATCTTCAGGTGTGATTCCAATAGGCCAAGCTGGAATAGATAAACCCATAACATTCTGCAAATGCAAAAGAGTCCAATTAAACTAATGCAAAAGTCATAACATTATAAAATGCAAAAACAGTTAAAACAAAACAAAATTCAAAAGAGTAACTTACTCCTAACATTGGTTCTCCATCAACTGGATCCCAAGAAACACCATATCCTATAGGTGTAATTCCACCAGGATACCTGAAAGATCTTGAACCATCTCCTTTTCCTCTACACCTAACAAATTTTCCATTGTTGGTCCTAAGCCTAGCACTACTACGACTCCCAGCTTCATCACTTGCACTACCACCCCTCACCTGCACCCTACCACCCCTCATCCTCACACCACCTCCTCTCATTGTCACACCACCACCCCTCATTCTTACTGGACTTATTGTCATATCTGGTGGTGTCATCTCAAATCCAACTGGAGGTGTTGAAATCTTCACTGGTGCATTATCTACTACATTATCAACCAAAGACTCATCTACAATCAGTGGCTCTACATTTAGTGGCTCCTCATTAACACAATGATCAACATACAACTCAACTACCTTATACTTAGCAACTAACTTCATCATTTGCATAACATCCTGATCACTAACTAACTTCTTTAGGCCATTATCTAAATAAGTGTTAGGTTCCTTATAATAATACTCAAATGATGAGTTTTCATAACCAATCTCTTTCATCATGTTGTTAACTTCAAGAATAAAAAACACATCAGAATCTATTGAGTCTATCCAATCTACCTTACCACCTTTATATCTTATCTTGGGAGGATTGGTAAATGCACCACCATGGTTGATCTTCAAGCAAAAAAACCCTTGGAAAATAACCTGGTTACATTAAAAAATTAAGAGTTATCTACGCAAGATTATTGATAAAAAAAACTTCAGTTAAGCATGAACAATAAAAAATAC
Organism: Artemisia tridentata subsp. tridentata; assembly: GCA_021014915.2. NCBI lineage: Eukaryota > Viridiplantae > Streptophyta > Magnoliopsida > Asterales > Asteraceae > Artemisia > Artemisia tridentata. The sequence continues at coordinate 284,544,721 of CP139505.1, read as the reverse complement.
TCACCATAATCATGATAGGCTGCTTTTGATCCCTGCACACGAACCCTCCATTCAGAAACCATTGATTACAACTGGGAATTTTGAGAGAGAGTTTGGGGAAGAAAACTTTGGGGATGAAACACCTAATTAGTCAAATGTGTGTTTCAATGTGTGCTTCGGTCTTCATTTGTGGTCAATATCCCGCCAAGCTTGAAAGGACCAAATTAGCCCTCAATCTTTACTAACTTAACCCAGGTTACGGTCAAACTGAGGGAATTTATGGTCAAGGGACTAAACCCATTATGGGTCGCAAGTTTGGGGAGCAGATCCGTTAAAAAAAAGTAATGGGACTAAAAGTGTTAAACCCGGTCGAGTATAGGGACCATTTTTGAAATTAACTCTTATTATTATAATCATAGCAAAACATGGACCAAGTGCTTTGACACAGCGATCAACCTTCCTAGTATTGATGATAATAAGAGCACCAGTGCAATGAAGAGAACAAATTACTCATTCGGGCCTACGGGGTGTCACGTTACTATGACATACCTCCCTTTACAACTCTCTTTCCAATAAAATACCACAATTACTCATTTGGGCCCCACCACTATCTACTTTTATTTCTTTTACTCAAATACCCAAATAAACTAAATTCATTTCATTAAAATAAAAATACAATACATCAAATTCAAACACATACGAAACATAAACTAACGATACGAAGAAAAAAAACGATACGGGACTTAAAAAAACGATACAACAAATCATACAAGACTTTTAAACATTTCATTCATCCCATTTGGGTTGGTTTCTCAAAACCTCCCACACGTGAACATATTGGAAGCTTCTCCCCTCAAATCGTTGTTCAAAAATGGCCTTTGCATTCTTGAGAATTTCACTGTCATTTTCCCCACTTGTACGCTGCAAATGTTTGTAAATAGCTTTGAATTTTTGACATTCACTGCTAAGTGTTGTCCATTTACCCGTGACCATATTTTTGTTACGATTCTCACCGTTAGACTGGTTGAACATGTGTACAACCTGGTTCCAAAAGGAGTTTTCATTGTTGAATCTTGGGTCTTGTGAAACTGCAACCCAAACTTCAGCTAGCAAGATTTCTTCTTCTTTAGACCAACGATTATTCATTTCAAATGTGTGAAAAATATTTGAAGTTTGATATACAAGTGTGTGAAAAATAGCCAAGAATGGTATGGTATTTATAACCGTTTGAACTTTCAAATTCAAAATTCAAATTAATAAAACAAGCGGGATATTTAAAATTTAAAATTCAAATTCAAATTCAAATTAAAGAAAGGGCGGGATATATTTAAAATTTATAAATTCAAATTCAAATTTAAAAAACGGGCGGGTTATATTTTCAATATAAAATTCAAATTCGAATCTAAAACGGGCGGGATATATTTATAACCGTTTGAAATTCAAATTCAATTTAAAAAACGGGCAAATGTCTAGCCTATAAATACCCCACACTTATCACGGTTTTCTCACACACAAACACAATCAAACTTTACACATTCAACCTTTAATCACTGCAATTGTCTTTCAAAAAAGATTTCTCCCAACAATTCTCCAGTCCTCCTCGCCAAGATTTTTCCCAACAATTCCAAGTCCACCACATGAAGCAGTCAATACTCCACCGGAAGATATCTTTCCGGTTTTCCAACCAAAAAATGAACCGGTGAACACTCCACCGGTTGTCGAACAAGAACCAAATCCATTTGGTTTAACTGAAGATGAACTCAGACAACTGGATCAAGATGAGGAAGTCCGGCGAGAAATGGAACAACGTGAACTAGAAGAGGAAGCTGCTCGTTTGGAGCAGCAAGCCAGGTATGAAGAAGAACAGAGGAAGAACTGTGAAGACGGTTGGTTCTCAAATGATTCCTCTTCGAATGAAGATGGTTGTGTCTCAGATGATTCCTTCCATTAATTTGTAGTTTCATTACCGTATCGTAGTTTGTATTTTATGCTTAATGTAATTTTCATTTGATGATTAATGTATTTCTCCTTGCTAAACCTTTCTTCTTCCTCATACGCAACACACACAATTCACAAAATACACACACTTCACAAACACTATTTAAAAAAAAAAAAAAAAAAAAAAAAAAAAAAAAAAAAAAAAAAAAAAAAAAAAAACATTTAAAGTACACAACAAAATCCACTCGTCAGAAAGTTTTACTTGCCGTCTGCAAGAGTAACCTTCGCTCGGCGAAGGCCAAGAGGGTGCAACGGCGAGCTATGAAGAGATGCCACGTTGGCCACGGCGAGGCACAAAACGAGCTGCACCGGATGCTCTAATGAAGGTTTTATTTTTGTTGGTACTCTTGTTTTATTTTTAAGGATTTAAGTGTTTGATGATGATGAAAGTTAGTAGATTCGTGGATTTGTCCTGTGTTTTGGTTTAATGATGTTGGTTTGGTGTATAAGTTTATGATTTTGCGTTTTGGTAATTTGAGATTTAGTAGGAGTTATCGGAAAATCGTGGTGGTTGGTTTGAAAAAGGTGGTTGGAAAAGTAAAAATTAGTTGTTGATGATGAAGAGTGTGGAATATGAAGTAGAAAAGAAGAAAATATTACAATGACTAATGAGAGATAAATGGATTAACAAATTATTGTTTTTATTTTACTGTGACTTATTATATTATCTAATATATTAAAACATGAGAATGGTGCTACAGTACTTTGTACAGTACTTGCTACAGTACTTTGTACAGTGCTTGCTACAGTACTATAGTATTGGATCCCGCCCAATTCATAGACCCAGCCCAAGATACCTTACACCATTCCAGAGCCTTCGTCACACACATTCTTCTTCATAAAAACACACACACACACAACAAAAACACTGACATCAAAACACAATAAACAATCGTCGTCTCAGTTGATTTGGAGAGCTATGGTTACACCGATGGTCAGTGCTTCCTACCGATCCTATATGTGTCATAGCTATTTTTTTTTTGAGTGGCTGTAACCAAATTGATGTTTCCGTTATAGCTAATTTTTTTTTAGTGGTTGTAACCTAATTGATGTTTCCGGTATGCAGTTAAACATCAAATTGATTGGTGCTAAAATTCGATTCCAAGCTGCGCTGATCTTTGATCTTTGTGGTGGTAATTGTTATAAATCCAACACTGTTACAAACGAAGATCCCAAATTCAGGTAAATCTTTGTTAAACCCTAATTCGCATATTCTTAATTGGTTATCCAATTATTTAATTTATGTGCAATTATTGATGTTTTTTAGCTAGGAAATTGTGAATTGGGTTTTAAGGGTTTAGGTTGTTGATTGTTGTAAGTGTGGATGCCTAACCTGCGTGTCAAATAATCTGCTCTGTTTTTGGTCTCAGTAGCAGTAGTTCACTATGCTGACGTGGATCCTGAGGTAAGCTGCTTTAAAATAAGCAACCCCTTATAATGGTTTTTGCTTATTGTTTTTCTTATGAATAAATACTTAAAAATAAGCACTTTAGGAATTATAAGCAGATATGGGTGTTTGTGTTTGCGAAAAAGATTCTTAAAAAGCAGATAATTGTTTACCAAACACACACTTTAAACATCTTATTTGCTTATTGCATCTAGATATAAGTAGATAAGCTCATAAGCAGTTTTGATAATCAACCCTGATAAGCAGAATAGTATTTTTGTAAGGTTAAGATTGACGGAGTAATAAGTTTTCTTTTAATTATAGTATATGTTAATGACTGCAAACATCATTTTAGGCGAAGAAGAATATAGATGCGGGTTTAGTTTCGGAAGTAAAAAAAGATGTGCCGAAGGAGGAAAAGTTGCCGACAAGTGCATAATTGGTAACGGTGAGAATAAGGGAATGGTTACATGTCTACGAGCTGTCACTTTTTCAAATTTTTACTTGCGAGATTTACGGCACACAGGCTGATTTAGGGTATCTCGGAAATGTCAAAACATACCGGAAGATTGTAGTTTATCTTAGAGACACGTGCAGGTTTCAGCCGTGTTAGTAGTGACAAAGAATTTTGGAATTTGGTCACTTAACAATCATTTTAGGATGTGCTAATTTCTTGCAACCCGCTGCCATTACAGGTGTCATATGGTAAATCTCAGTTCTTTCACTTTTAGCCATATTGTTTGAGTTTCATTAGTTTGGTTAATATGTGTGTTTAATTTTGGTTTGTTATGTTTTTTGTTGCAGGGTCAGACTCCGAGGAAGGGTGCTATTATTAAGAAGCAAATCAATGATGTTGTTGACAGGTTAGCTATATGATTAGTACAATTTTGTATTTGTTACGGTTAGTTGCTTCATATTCTCAAATATATTGGAATATTAGGTCCAATTTTTTTGTGGGAGACCCACATTGATATTTTTCGCGCTCTGTTGCTATAATCGCTAGAACATAGAAAGAATGTTGCTATTTCAAACAATGAAGAAGTATAAAATGTTTTGAAGATGTGTCAATGTGTATTTAGTTATTTAGGTTACGAATGGTTATGAATGATTATGAACTGTTCGCTTATGGGTGTAGGTCACAGGGGAAACGGAACCAAAGGCTCATATTAACCCAGCCATTGTTATAGCCTGACAGTGAATTGTGAGGGATTGATATACCCCAGAACAATACACTTTCGTTACGACCAAATATATTGGCAGCCGCAGATTCATGCAGGTAATTAACGAAACCAAAGGCTCATATTAGTTTTACAACTTGCCAATGCATCAGCCATTTTTTTTTTTTGGTATTTATCATAGAAAATTGGTTGTTACTGCAAATAATTGTTACTTGGGCAATTTTGACTGAAAGTAGATGATAAGTGGCACTAAATGATAAGTTTAACAGGAATATAAGCTGTTTTTTTTTTTTTTTCCGTTACAACACCAAATTTGTCTGCAAATAATTGCAGCCAATATATTCTTACAAATAAATTCATGGTATGCTGTTTTAGAGGGGTGGCGGTGACCAGATAACAAGCATGTTTTTTTTATTTATTATGTGTGTTTGATAATGTTTATCACATTTTTTTCAGTTTGGTGTGTGCAAGGAGCAGTTGAAGAAATAATATGCAACGAAATTCTCAACCCATATATCGATAGCCGTGTAGATTCAGGTTATAAGTCATTATGGTGTAAAGAGGATACTGTCATGGTTTGCTAACGAAAAACATTTTGCTTGATTCATCTTGGAACACTGTTAATGGCGTGTGGGTCAATAATGAGTACATTTGGTATCACTTTAATGGTAACTTTAGATATTTCTCTTGCAGATACTTTATGCAACAAAAATACGACAAAACATGTATAGCACAAAAATTATAAGCAACACACCCGCAGCAACGCGCGGGCTGCCCAGCTCGTTTTATTTATATATGTGTTGACAAGTGGATGGAAGTAAGAAAGAATGACAAGCATACCCTTGCATGTTAGTGAGTTTAACGGTCAACTTAACGTTCATTTGGTCAAAGGACCATGGGTGTTAAAGGTTTCAAAGTTAGTGACTGTTTGTGCAAAAATAAAAGTCAAAAAAACAAGAGTGAAAGTTAACGCAAACCACAAGGACCATCTTTGTAATTTACTCAAAGAAAAAACACCACCTTAGTGTAGGGGTGGCAATTTCCGACACGACACGAAACCCGACCTGAGACCGACACGAAAATTAGCAGGTTAGGTTGAGGATAAATAAGTTTCGGGTCATTTTTGGGTCGACCTGATTGACCCATTTATTAAACGGGTCAGGTTCAGGTCGAGTATAATTAAATCGGGTCGACTTGATAACCCGTTTAACTTTTTTTTTAAATATAAAAAAGTAAATACACATTATCTTGAGAACTGAGAAGCCTGCAAATCTTGAAAACTGAAAAAGGCAAATTAGTATATTACTTTTGTCGGTCATAAACTCATAATGTCATATTACTTTACTTTTGTATATTACTACTTTACTAGTGTTTAGTGTTTACTACTTTAACTTTACTAATACTTTATCAGATAAAGTTTATCTCTTTCTATTAAATTGTTTATGTCACGTGCAATCGTGCACATCACATTTTATCCGCAAAACACTTTTGAGACTTCACATACATCAAGATCTTTATTCTCTGGGTTGTTTAATCCATCACACATACCTTCTTTTTTGTTCTTAGCAACCATATATAAGTTGAATTTCTGGGTTTGCATTATTCAAACTCATTGACTCTCCGATACCCACCAAGATCTACTCCGGTTTTGATTTCGAGAAAATCTCAAATGGGTATCTCAAATATGTTTAATTAATCCATAGGTTTGCTGTAAGTTCAAGAATTCATATATATCTATAGGTACTAAATGCATTATTTTGTGTTTCTATGGTCTGATTTTTTCTTTTCACCGATCAGTCACTTCAACTCTTCGGGTTATATGGGTCGGTTCAGGTTGACCCGAATCAGGTTAGGGTCGAGATTACTGACCCGTTTATATAATCAGGTCAGGTTCGGGTTGAAGATTTCTGACCCACGAACCCGAACCCGCGAACCCGGACCCGACCCGAATTGCCACCCCTACTTTAGTGGCTTAGTCGTCATTAGGACAAAGAGATTATATCACAAGAATCTAATTTGGACTTCAAATCTTTGGCATTATCAATGCTCAAGCTTCTCCAACAAGAATAGGGCAGTCTAAGGGGTATGCAACCATGCACGTATCGGGCGGTTGTACTGTGTATTTCGCGGTTTGTACGTTTGACTTATAGGGGGTATGTATAGTGTCCCCACAAGAATATATTCACCCACATGTTACCATGAAATAGAAAACCTTACTTTTAAGCAACTTCCTTTTTTCTTGTGCACATAGTTTTCCTACTCTTTAATCAAACGCAATTCCGAGAAAGATTTCATTTTTAACAAACGATGTGAATTAGCCTCAAACTAGAACTTGATTATGTCAAAACAAATCAGATTCATTCTGGTTTTTAACTGGGATACTTAAATTCCAAAGCTAAAAATTACATATGCATAACCATGATACAAATTCATCCTAAAGTATATGATCTCAACATTCATGTGTTAGTACATTTTGTAGACAATGTGTTAAAGATACAAAGATGGCTATGAAAACCAATAAGACGAAAATAAGAAAACAAACAAACTAATGAAGACTTGCACGAATCATTTGACACAAAACAGAGTAAATATTATTAAGTTCCCATCACAAAAAGGTTACAAACATCAACAGTCTACAAATAAGTGTGAAGCTTAGAAAAACCGGAAAATGGCAAAAGAAAAAACAACCCTCACCAGGTTGTCACGGCAGAGATACTAACATCATCTACCACGCCCAAATCCCACAAAACAACCAAGCCACCACTACTTGAGCCCTGTCACCAATTGTAACCTTATGAAAACAAAAACTTGACACAAACATCACGAAACTGAAACAAACAGTAAATGATAACTAATTTGACTACTAGGCACCATCACGAAACGCCGTCTTCAAGAACCAGAAACCAAGCATTGCGATTCTCAAGGAGATATGGCTGACAAGAATAGAAGACCTCATGTAAAAGGCCAAAAATTCTTGAAACAGTTTAGTAGAACTGTAAAAAAAAAAGATGTATCAGCCAAATCCCTTGGAAAAAAAGAGCTCAGTTCCGGATTTCAAGAAGAACCCATCGCATGGACCTGTAAAAACCTGCACAACTACTGACATTGACTTGAGAAGTACTCATTATCGAGTGATTATTGATGCGGCTGTTGTAGACTTCTAGCTTATACAAGGATATCACACTTCCAAATTTTAGTTTCCAAATGACCAACTGCATTACTGCCGACTCCACGACATTGCATCATGTTCAAACATAAGTGATTCACCCAACTTTTTCAAAAACGGCAAGCTTTTGTTCGAAACTCGGCATCCCGAGATTGAAAGAACCTTAAGATTCAGCTGTTCTGCACAAGCCAAAGCGGCAATTGAGAAATCCGTTATTGCAGATTTAGTAACATCAAGTTCCCTCAGAACTTTACAATTCTGTGCAATAGTGACCATGCTTGCATCGGTGATTGATGTGCAACCATCAAGATTGAACACCTCAAGTGTTTCACTATGAGCCATCGAGATTTCAGAGACAACCTTATCAGTAAAACTCAAACAACCGCTAAGATCCACCTTGGTAAGACCAGTCTCACTATTCTTAATGAGTGAGATGAACCCACCATCTATAATCCCATGAAAGCCGGTTAAAACAACTTCTTGAATTTGGTGGCAAAGCTGACCCAACAGAGCCAAGCTAAAGTTACCAAACCCCGGGAAGTTACGGACAGATAAAGATTTCAAAGAATTGCAAGGAGATAAACCTGAAGGAATCATCATAGGCAAATCCTTAATTCCAAAACATTTTGTCAAAGAAAGTCTCTTCAATTTACCACAGTTTACAAGCAATCCAAAGATACCGAGCTGTGTAACAGTGTGGCATTCTTCTAGCATAAGGGTCTCAAGGGACAATGCGGCTTTAGCAAATGCCACAACACCTTTATCTGATACGTAATCAGACTTCTGAACAGAGAATTGCTTCAAATTCGGGCAACCTTTGCCCACTGTTTCAAGCCCTAAATCAGTAACACCAGTGCAAGCAGTAACAATAAATGACCTCAACTTTTGCAGCCCTTGACCATTGCCCATAACCCAGAAACCCTTCTCGGTTACATTATGAAGATCGCTTACACTTAGGTCAGTCAATGACATACCATAGTGTCCGATAACAGCAAGAGACACATCAGTGACGTTTAAACTACGGAGAGTAATTTTCGTCAAAGAACAAGCTGTTGACGAAACCAAACTAGCAATCCCTTGATCGCCAACTAATGGGCAGTTTTTAATCGAAATTGACTTCAAGTTGGGACACCTTTTCCCAATAGCTTCAAGGCCTTTGTTGCCGATGTTTGAGCAGGATTCTAATGCTAGTGATGTCAGATTAGGACAGTTGTTTGCAATGGCGATTAAAGACTTGTCTGTAACTGCAGAGCATTCAGAGAGTTCAAGCTTTTCTAATAGCTGACAGTTGTTAGCAATTTCCGTAACCCCTTCATCGCCAATGGAAGGTAGCTTCCATAGAGTAAGAGACGTAAGAGAGGGACTACAACGAGCAACCGCCTTAAGTCCAAAATCCGTCACTTTACTAGCACCGCTTCCAAGAACCGCAAGTTCACCTAATCCACCACGACTACCAGTTCCAAGACCAATAGCAGCAAGTCTAACATCCGTCGCCTTCTTCCCTTTCAAACACCTCGTAAGACTCCCACCACTTTTATCAAACTCCTCCGCCTTCTTTTGCTCATCCCTATGAATCGTGCTTAAAAGCATAAGCCATTTCTTCGAAACCAAACCACATGAATACTTCTCTTGCCCATCAGAAACACGTCTCAAAATCTCGAAGAGGCATTCGTCAGGAAGAACATCAATAGTGGTCTTCTGCTTCTTAAGCATTTGTTCACAAAACACAAACGGAGCGGTAACTCTCGACCTCTTGCGAGACAGGAGGTATACATCAACACTACGACCAAGGGTCAAGAAGAGATTACACTCTTCAGAATCTTGGTATTTAGACATACCATGGTACAAAACATCTTCCCCTATAAAACCAAACACACTAAACATCAGTAAAAACTTCGAATTTCACCCAAAACCTACTACAGATCAAAAACTTAATCAAACATATAAACATATTACTCACTTATATCCTAAAAAATCAAGATCTGAATAATAACTTTTACATTCTTAAGTCTTTCTCTTTTTCTCTTTTTTTTCCATAAAAACTAATCAATCACCATAACTTTTGTCTATAAAACTTAAAGTTTAACAATTAAGTAACCAAAAATTCTCCAAAAAAAAAAAAAAAAAAGTTGACAAATTTTCATTTAAAAATATGTAAAATAAAAATAAGTAACAATTTTTACTAACAAGCAAAAAAAGGTCTAAATATCTAATTATCAAGAATAACAACTTACAATCAACATACATACATTAAAGAGAGAAAAAAAAAAAAAAAAAAAAAAAAAACTATTTTTTAAGCAACAATTTTAATCAAGAAACATATATATTCATATCATATAACTGTTTATAATCAACAATTAACCAACTTTAACTATAAATAACAGCATCAGATCATAATTAAGCATAAAAAAAATAAAATCTAAAACAAAATTAATCAAGTTTATTAAAGATCATACCAAAAAGATTCTGCATGAGTAGAATTGAGCTAAAAACCCTGTATTAAGAGCAAAAAAAATATCAGATCAACCAAAAACAACAAACCATGTGAATTTAGAGAACCCCCAAATATGTGAAATTGGGGCAAAAATAGTAATATGGGTTTGTTTTGATTTGGTGTGTGAATATAAAGATATAGGTCACTTTTATATTATTATATTTATATATATATATTTGTTTATAGAAACGAGAAAAATGGTTCAATGAATCTGTTGAATTAAATTAAAAAAGTGTTTGTTTGTGTTCAATGTTTCTACGGATTTTGGTATCATGTGTGGCCCCCACCGTCCACCCATCCCCATCCCCATCCCCATCTCCCTTTCCCTTCCTAGTGGGGAATAAAATATTGTTTAACTGATTAAAACCAAAGCATCTTGTGGTCTTGACTTTGTGAGAACATTGGTCGACCATTAACGATCTGATTCGAGTCGAGTTGATTTTCACCTTTAGAATTGCTTAGCTGAAGCTTGGATTTGAATAACTTTTTGTTATTTGAGCTTGAGTTTAAGTTCGAAGCTCGTTTAATATTTTTACTTTTTTTATAATTCTACAATAAACTTTTTAATTTTTTATGTTTAAGATGCTTGTATAAAAGGTTGAGATTGATCGGCTTATTTATTAGCTCCAGCTTGTTTACGGTTACAAAAAATGTTTTAAAGCTCAAACTAAAATTTAGGTAGCTTATGATAAACACTAATTTGCATTAAAAATACAAGCGTACTATAATCATATTTAGTTCGTTTACATTGCTCAAGTAGCTCGTTTGGCTTGTTCGCCCCGAATAACTTAACGAGCTGAACTAACTATTAGTTTTTAAAGCTCGGCTCGTGAAATTATTCCACATCTCGTTTGAGCTCGACTCGAGCTCGAGTAGGTCCTTTAAAGCTCGACTCGTTAACAATCATAACACTTGGTATCATCATGTTGTGGGCAAAACCATCGCCAATGGCTCCAAGCCATCATACCCTAAATGGTGTTATAGACATATGCCATCATGGTAACGGCGCACGCCACTGATTTTTTTGGATGTGTGTGTTGTGTTTGTTTTTGTTGGTCTCGGTATATTTTGTTACGAGGGATGTTGTTTTTTGTATTATGTTATATGATTTGTGTTATAAAGAAAAAAATTTAACGTGGAGCAACATTTTTAAGTTATAGCTTATACCGACAACTAAAAATGTCACCTTATGCTTTTACATATTTTCAGTGCAAATAACTGTATTTTTTTAAAATGATATGAGTACTATGTCGTTGGTAATTTTCTTAGAAGAATAATTCAAAGCACATTCTAATAGCACATGTAATGGTCACCGTAACCACTTTCTATCACTGATATTACGTCGGTGTCACAACATCATATTTTCACCACCTTTTTACAATTTTAACCCGCAATAATAATTGTCCACTACTAACCATTTATATTTCTTTTTTTTAATTAAAAAATAATAATAATAATAAAAATAAAAAATCCCTTTCCTTGTTCTGCTCGCCCTTGTGAGCACAAGCAAGTCAACCACTTGTGAAGCCGACAACAACGCATTCCAACCTGAAACGAAGCCCTGAATTACCTATTTACCACCGCAATGGTGATCACTTGTGAAGCCGACCACAACACCTTTCTACTCGAAGCAAACCCTCCCCATTCTGCATATTATAACTACTTTTGACTCAAATAGTATCCTTAAAAAAAATGTTTAAAAAAGAGTCATTTGCATATATATCTCTCCAAAGATGCAAAATTGCATATATATTCTTTGCATACATAAAAATCGTTGTACCATGTATATCAAAAACTTGTAAAAAATATATATATATATATGCAATTATTCACCGAAATATATATGGGATTAAAAAAAGTGGGTAATCCCCATTGCGCATACTGTAACTACTTTCGACTCAACAAAGTTTTTAATGAAATGAGTTTTGAAACTTGTGACAAAATATCGCAAGACAATTTGGGTTGAAATGATGTCACATTTTCTAAGATGGCGACTTACAGGGTACTGATCACGTGGTCTTAATGCTATAGTTCAGCAAATATTATTTTCAAATTTGAGTAGATTATATAAATTACGTTATTTTCAAATATTTAGTTTGCTTCAATAGTTTCTTTGCATTGCGAGTGAAAAATAGTTCATCTAAACAAGTTTAAGCATGGAAAAAGTAGTTGCAAAAGGTAGAAAAAGGATAAACTAGTCTTAGAAAGAGGGCATGTTGTCGCACAAATGCAAACCAAGTCATTCTTATACCATGTTCAAAATTCCGATCAAAAATTGGAGATAAATGTGTTACGTGTGAAACTGTAAATTAATTATCAAACGAACCTCATTGGCAAACCAATTGTAAAAACAAAGCGTTTAAGCTGAAACAACGTAGATTTTGTGCAATACTTGGACTACAATTTGTCGGGTAGGATGAGCTATTTTCTTAAAACTGCAGAGATAAGGTAAGGTCTGATGTAAATTGAACCTGAGTTCATAGGTTCAAACCAGTCGAAACATACGCAAACTCTGCATGGCTAAACAACCATGTTGCAGTTTCAGAAAACATCGATCCATTATGTTCCTATCTTGGTCTTGCAGCGACTCAGTCATACAACCCCTCTTCTTCCCATACGTCCACAAGAAAATTCACCATTTCCTGCAAGATTAGCAACCAAGATAAGTGATCTTGGATATATTACTCGCCCAGACTCAAAGAACAAGCTATATTTGAACATCTTGATGTCTGATTGGTACATGTTTTGTTTATTTATTTTATTTCATTTTTTTGCTAGTTTACCACAAACTTTGTGATTAAAGTTTGTTTTTAAACTATAATAGTTGGTTTCTCGTTGAAAACTGAGCATCATCTTTCTAAATAAACATGATGCAAACAAAAGTCTGTAAAAACATATGTTACTGTATTCTTCTTGCAAAGCCACTAAACACAACGTTCTTTTACAACAATCAACTGATCGCTTACTTTTATTCTGTAATTATCTTTGGTAAGTTAATTCAAAATTAGGGGTGAGCATAAACCGAACAAGAACCATAACCCAAGAAAAAACAGACCCATAGAATCAACCAACGTTCAGCATCGGTATTTTCGAAAACTGAAATTTACGATACGGTTCCGGTTTCATGTGAACAACAAAACAGAATTAATTGACCGGCCCCATGTTAATTTTATGTCATTTCCAAAACAAATTATATTTTTACTGTAGACCATCATGCTATATTGGCCAACAACAGCTAATGGGCCACTAAATTACTTGTATATATAAAGTTTTAGTTTTTTGTTTTATATAGTTTCACCACACTATTTGACCAAAAACCGCTAGTTTCCCCACCGTTGAGAAGCCCAAGCATATTGGTCAAAAGCGATTAAACCCATATCTGAAGTGACTTTAACCGAAACCGGGCAGCTTTAATATATCATTAATTGAAAATTTGCCACATACCCTGCTCTTGCAAGATTGGGTATTGTTGTATTAAATGAAAATTTGGTTTTAGGCTGATATTGTGGGTCATAACTCATAACCAACGCATGCTCACCCCTATTCAAAATCTAGTGGAGTTAAAAGTTTGACCCAAATGAACATTTTCAAAAGTACAATGACACACCAGTGCCCAAAAAAAAAAAAAAAAAAAAAAAGCTTTCTAAAGGCAAATATACCGCTAACATAAGATAGATACAACACAGGAGGAAGTGACTTTAACCGAAACCGGGCAGCTTTAATATATCATTAATTGAAAATTTGCCACTTACAGGTAGAGGAGTCGGCCGAGGAAAAGGCTTATTGCTCCCAAGCAAATTATCATATGTTGCATTCCAACTACACACACATATATATAATCAGATGGGAAAAAGTTAATTCACAATGTATATATCTACAAGTGTATTTGCTTTACTTCAAAAGTAAATTGAGAAATACTTCAATAACTAAATATTGATTAAAAATACTTTTAAAGCACGCGAAGATAGCTTATAAGTAAGGAAATACTTTAAAGGGCTAATAGGTTCAACAATTAAACACTAGTATAGTTTCAGAATCCGATTTTCTTCTTAATCACATTTTAATCAACCATTACAGCACTTGACAAATAGTTTATAATTTCTCACCTTATAGCAGGTTCTCGCCCTTTCTTGCGGTGGCTGGATCCCTTATCTCCAATCCATTGTTGCCTTGTTTGATTCCAAAGAAGAAGGCCTGTAAACAATAACAAAGAAATTCAGTGCATATACATATGCATGTTTTTGTTTGCCACCAGTATAATTGGCAACAGATGACATACCACGATTTACAAATTCAGGTGGATTGCTTCCAGAACTAGAATGGGCATCGAGGTTAGGATTTGACATGCTAAACGATGAGGCACTTATTTGCGACTGACCAGCACTATTGTCCATCTCATGTGTGCTACTACTCCAAAAGTCTTGTACAAAACTAGCTTTATTTGTGGCTGAATCTTTTTTAAGAACTCCAGTTGGTTTTTTATCATTAGTCATAAACGGGACCTTAGGACATCCAAGACAACCTCTGCTCTGTTGCAAATAAGGTTTACAACCATAAACATGATTAGGATAAACTATAGGATACTAGGATAGTGACTATAATGTTAAATATAATCATTTTCTAGAACAGAATACTCTTTGGATTCACAAATTACATGTACACATGAGACTATACATATTTGGCATTCAGAGTATTAAGCGACTACCAACAGGCACTTGGCTAGTTTCCAGTGAAGTGGAAGACTGATATAAAATGGACATTTGAGATGACTAAGTTATTATTACATCTTCCAGATGAAAGGGAGCAGGTTATATTCTCAACTTCGTACAGTCTCTCGTGTTCAGGGATTTTCTTTCCTATGTGATGGTAGAAGGCTCGAATCTGTAAGCCTATATTTCCTTAATATATTTATATTCGTACATATTACTAAATTGGCGGTGATACTTGAGCCGTCCAACATAATAAATTTTTGTTCTGAAGGAAGTTTTTGACAACAGGGAGTAACTGAATATAGAAGGGTGTTATTACGCTTCGAATTTCATACTGTGGTAAGGTTCTCTTCGACCTACAAATACACAACTAATCCTGGTTGTCCTTCAGAAGCAAGTTTCAATCCTTGAACTGACTTACAACAGACAATAGGGTGAACAAACATGCTAACCACATCGGTTGCTGGACTATGCAGCAACTGACTAATACTCATTCTATGTATTATATATTTAAAAGATTCTATATAGTTTGCACTGCGACATGAAGCCACACTAGCATGCAGTTAATGGTGACAGGCCTTTTATCATGTGCACTTTAATGTGCCACAAAATGAGTGAACTCACTCTTTATATTCAGAATTAAGAAAAGTCTTATTACAATACAAGAAAGAAAACATACAAAAAAAGATATATTATACAAATAATATTACTGAAACCCAATGCCCAGATAATCAGATTCGCAAAAGCAAAAGTTTCCAACATTTACAAATCATATGTATACCATATCTACCCAAAAGAATTCAAACTAAGGCGTACATCGGACATTTTGGCTTGTGTGATTGTCTAAGTAGTAATCTTACATTCTTACGTCACCTAAAAGGGATGGTTCTTAAACGATCTTACCTTACAACCTGATACATACTAATCATAGCAATTGACTGTTTTAGCAAACTTTATAAACTTACATGAAAAAGAGACCAGAGTTTATCTTTCAAGTTTTCCATCACCCACCGCACATAAACGTGGTATGTTTCAGAAACGAAACAAAAACAAGTCTTTCCCAAGACTCTAGGCATTCGAAAGGACAAACAACACCTCGTATACATGCAATCTTGCATAATTTCTGATTTTGAACAAAGCAATTACGTATACGATATACAAACAAAACCTCCTCTCCACAACAAGCAAAGCATGTCGGAAAAATGAATCAACACTTAACGACAATTTGTTTGTTTAATTGCTATTTTCGCTTACACGAGAAGCAAACCTTAAAGATTCCAAAAATCAATCAAAAGTTATACTTAAAGCCAACAACTTAAATAAAGGTGTTTGGTTGTTAGGTTAACTAACCAGGTAAAGAATATAAGAGACCAACCTCCTCTTATAAACTACCTTATAATGGAAATGATTACTACTTTAAAAATAACAAACACCAACAGTACCAAATAAGGTTGTTGCTTAGAATAGCAGCATACTTTATCTGTTTAACCGGTACAGTAACATACTACCTAAATTATGTGTTACAAATCATAAAATATGCTTATAATTCCTTTAGTCAATATTAGCATTGTTTTTTAGCTCGTGTTGCTATAATTGGGAACATAATGCAAATCCCCAACTCTTGTTGTTCTGCGTTATCACAATTTTTTTTTCTTCGTTTTTTCTTTTTGCATAGAATATCAATGTAGCTTTTGATTTATCTCATTTTTGTCGTTGTAATCCTCTTTTATACACTTTTAGTCATTCAACGAATGTTTTGTCTTTCGGGTCATTTTGTAGGTCTAAAACCACCTTACATAAAAGATACTCCAAAATTTTCTCTACAAAAAGATTAACTTAATAAATATAACCTAACCGGTATTCCTGTGGCTAATTCCAGGCTACCCGCTGAAAGTCAAGCATTTTTTGGCCCTTACTTACACAACCTAACCGATATTACCGTGACCATTTCCAGACTCCTCCCACGCCATCCCAAAATATTTACCTAACGAGGTTCAAATGTACAATGACTAAAACCCTATATTTAAAAAAGTACAAAAGCATAGGGTGCGTTTAGTTGGAGAAAAAATTCTCTTGTTTTCTATCTCTAGTTTTGTAAAAATTTGGAAGGGAAATTTATCTCCACAAAATACTTGAAAATATAGAAAACGCGTTTAGTTGATGTTTGTATTTTCTAATTTGAAGAAGGGGAGCGGAGTTGGGAAGGATACAAAGGAAAACAACTAAAATTTGTTTTGTAATTTTCCTTGTTAAGTTAGGAAATAGGCGATTTTGTGTCTTACAAAACATTTTGTTGGAAAACGCTTATTTGAACGCGATCTCTGTTTTCTTTTGTGGAAAACAAAGGTGTTTTCCCCCAACTAAACGCACTCTTATTATCTCTATCTCTATCTCTACTACTTATAAAACAAATTTGCCTATTCTTGAAAACTTAAAAATGAGTAAAGTTGACTCCCCAAAATACCCCATAAAATAATTAACTTACATCTATACTAATTTAATACCAGTAGTTTAAATATTGTTAATCCTCAAAATTTTATATTTTTCGTTTTAACCATAAACTTTCTTTCTCGCAATGACTACAAATTAAACCAGCAAGGTCACACCAAAACCACAAGTTTGCAAGTATAATTATTTGCCGCTATACAGAGTCGCTTTGGGCAGGTATTCGTCTAGTAAATAGTAAAAAAAACAGATCTTACTATTCTATAAGTACCATTTTAACCCACCAATCAATCAAACATAAAAACTAACATTATATATACTAAACAGAGTTAAATCCAATAAAAATATATATATCCAATATATAACAAGAGAGAAAGAGACTGACCCCATGAGTATAATAAAGATTATTATTATCAAATAATAATAACAACTCAATAAACTTTGCATCAAAATAACTCAATCAACCTGCAAAATCAATAAATAAAATATTATAGTATTGATTGCTTAATTTGTGATTAATAATTATTTGAAATGAAATGAATTAAATATTTGGGGACCTGATGAAGAAGAACATAATAGTGATTGTTGTTGTTGTTATCTCAGTTGCTGCTACTGTTAAACTATCCGGTTTTTTCACGTTATAAAGTTGAGTGGGTTTACATAAAGCATCCCTCAACTATGTGGCAAAAGCCGGTTTGGCTCTGTTAGTCGGGTCGACTCAGATGTTAATAATCTTTAATTATTTTTTAACCGGTTAACTAGACGTTTAAATTTAAATAAAAAAAGCTAAGTAGACGTTTACGATAAAGAGTGATACCATTGGGTCAATGCGCTAATGGTGAGAGGTTCTAAATAATGAAAACTTTATGTGTTATTTGATTTCGACTCAATTATCTTAATTTGAAAAAACATAATATAGTAAGTTGGTATGATTTTTTTCTTTTTTACAAACTTAATCAAAAGGCCTAACATCATAAGATCATATTTTTCTTGATTAAGTCAATTTTCATAATTATCATGATTTGAACGCTTAATATACAAAACAAATACCATATACTATATACATCATAACTAAACATAACTTAATAAAAACAATTTAAACAAACAAATCTTTACTCGCACTCAAACTGGTTAACATTTTTAGTTAAGTCATGTAGGGTTATATAGGTTTGGGTAAAATTGCTATCGTTAATGCGATAGGTGGTCCAGAGATGATTTTTCTATAAATCCAGAGTGTTCATTAAGTTAAATTTTATGCTTTGGTCACTAGCTCAATCTTAAGTCTAGTTTGTGCGACGGTTTTGGGACCGACTTGTTTTGTACCGATCGCACAATTTGTACTCCATGTCCTAAACTAAAGGTCGTGTTTTATTTTGATTTGTTTCGAAATAAGTATTTATTTTAAATCCAACCAGTGGAAAAGACATTAAAATGTAAAAATGCAATTTTATTGGTTCACAATATAACAACTTACATATTTTTGAAACGACGTGTGTTTTTATTACGTGGAGAGTATTATCTTTTACTGGAGGCTTAATTTGTATATTCACATTTTAGAAGATTATATATGTTAGTTAAAGAGTAAAGGAAAATGGAGGGGGGAAAAGTTACATATACATATACGGTTGCAATACATGATGATTGACGTATAGTTCTGTTGGGTCCTTCAGTACCCAAGAGTTGTTAAAACAGGATTTGAATACAAATTAAGCTAAGTGTTAATTAAACCGAAAACACAATTAAGTCATTGAGTGAACAGTCACTCAGTGAGTTACCTTCAAGATGCTCAGGACGAGTCTAAGAAGAAAGACTCATCAATTCAGGAAGGCGGTTCTCCCTGAAGTGTTACTTGAGACGAAGAAGAAGGTAATGGGATCAGTGAGCGTTAGACAAGAGCTCACTGAACCCCAGTCTCCTCAACAACAATAACTGAAGACTGAAGACAAATGACTGAAGAACCTAAAAGCCTGAAGGAAAGGCGGGATTGAGCGGGAAGGTTTGAGAAGATAAGAACAAGTCTTATCGGGGTCAGACAAACCATCCCTCAAGTGGCTAAAAGTCGAAGAAGTGTCAGGACTGACACTCGAAGACTTTTTGGCGCAATCCTATTGGTTCTTGGAAATGACAATTACTGTTGTAGTTGTCAGACACGCCTTCCTATTGTTTATGTAGTTTTAATCTTCAGTACTCTTAACATGTTTGCCTATAAATAGCAAACAGATGGAGAAAAGAGGGTTAGGTATTTTGTGCAATTAAAGCTTAGACTTTCACAATACCCCCTTTCTCCTACAAAGAGTAACGTATCCCTGAGATAGCTCAGAGGGTCGAATTGTTACCACTTAAGCATAGCTTAAGTTTAGATAGGAGACACCATACCTTGTCTATTCAATCCCAAGTGTTTGTTCCGCAAAACACTTGGGTAATAGATTCTTTGATTCATTTCTAATAAGAATTTAAACGTTGAAAATACTCTGTGTTTTTATATTTATGTTTCATTAACTGTTAGAATTAATCAATACATTGTATTAGTCATAAACACAAATAGATTAACTTTCTAGTTAACTCTAAGCGTATTAAGGGAACAACAAGTAGTATCAGAGCCTCTGGTTTATAAAATCTTTAAAAAATAACCAAGAGTGCTCAAGGTTTTTAAAACCAAGATCCTACTATGGCTGATATTAATGTGCCCCAGCTAGTCGATAAAAAGGGTGGAAGCTTTTCAGCTGTTGCCCCAAGACTTGAAGCTGGTAAATTTAGCAAGTGGAAAAGGGAATGTTTTGCTACTTGACTGGTATGGAACCATACTACATCACTTGTGTCAAAAATGGTCCTTATGTCCCAAAGACTGCTGAAGGGCTAAACAAGCCTGAGGCTCAATGGACCATTGATGAGAGGAGGGTGGTCAATCAAGACCAACGCCTGAAAAGCATCATTATATCATGTCTTCCTGACGATATAATGGAATCAGTCATCAACTGTTCAACAGCCAAGCAAACTTGGGATGACTTGGTCAATAGCTTTGAAGGTCCCTCAGATACCAAGGAAAACAGGGTCATGGACCTGAAACTTGAGTACAATACTTTCAGGGCAAAGGACTCTGAAAGTCTCTCACAGACTTATACCAGATACAAGACTTTGATAAACGAACTATCAAATGATGGTGTAGTGTTGTCTAAGCATGAGACAAATGTTGGCTTTGTCAACAGTCTCCCTGAGAAGTGGCTAACTGTTAGAATTAATCAATACTTTGTATTAGTCATAAATACAAATAGATTAACCTTCTAGTTAACTCTAAGCGTGTTAAGGGAACAACAAGTTCAAAAAGGACATACAGGACAAGTCCAGAATGAATCTAAGTTCGGAAGGGGCTTAAATCCCGTACATGAAGTATAACCCCGAAAGAGGCTTCATCCCCGGATATGAAGTATAAGTCTTAAGCCGGCGTATAACCCCGGAAGGGCTTCAGCTCCGGATATGAAGTATAACCCTGGAAAGGGGTTCATCCCCAGATATGAAGTGTAAGCTCGGAAGGGGGGTTTAGTGTACAAGTCCGGAAAGGACCTAACAAGTATGGACACAAGTCACACAACTAAAGAGGAAAGGAATAATGTCTCTAACGAAGTGAGAGATAAACCCCCGCCTCATAGCGGCAAAGTGGACAACTTTGTCACCAAGTTACTTGGTCAACATTTATTGGGTAAAAGAGGTTTCACGCCTTATTATCCAATGAGTAAAGCAAACCAAACCAACTATAAATATCAAGGTATTTTGTGAAGGAAGTAAGTCATCTTCTCATACACTTCTCTACTTACAACATACATGTTCATGCATACCACATGAATCATACATATTATACTATGCTAAATCCTTTACATAAAGTTTTGTGACTTGACCGTCAGAGGGTGGTTCCCTGGGCTTCGGCCTCGGGACCACTTCTAACCGGTTCTTCTATGTGTGTAGCACTCTTCAAGACTCGGGACGACAACGAACGGCACCATGAGAGTCGTCAAGACCAACCCGACAAGATTATGCTTCAATAAATTGGCGCCATCCGTGGGACATACAGAACAAGTCCAGAATATATCTAAGTCCGGAAGGGGTTTAACACATGACATATATGCACATTTCGTTTCTTACAACATTTTGGTAAACATAACAAACATTTGAAGCTGTTGCAGCCTTTTAAATCGTTTGATTATATAACTTTATAATCATTCTTGAATCGGCAATAATAAATATAGTTCACAGCTAAAAGATGTGAATATTCAAAAGAAAAAGTTACATAATAGACTTGCTTAATGCAGTTACAAATTCAGATTCAGATACATGATCTTTTAGAAATGTTACAAACAAAAGAAAAAATCACAGTTCTTTAAATCTAGTTTATTATGAAGATACGAAATATTCAATAAAATGGCCGATTACTTTGCTTACCGAAAAGTCCTCGACCATAAGTACACGAAATTAGTTCAACAAGAAGCGGAAACTGCAATGTCACAAAACAAGTAATAGGTAAACATGACAATGCAGCTATCGGGATCAGTATCCACTCTTTCCCTTGGCCAAACAGAAGATATAACGATGCACCAAAAGCTATCATCATCGAGCATGTGGACACAAACAATGTTGAGAGGCCCATTATTAGTCTTGATGGTAATGTGAAGAGAAAATCTTCTTCGGCATAACGGGCAGTGAGGATTGATAGAAACAGTAATAATGATGTTGTGGATGTGAAGAGAGAGATTGCATCTGCTACAGCAAATATCAGGAAGGATAACTCTTTTGCATATATTGGGTGGCCTGTTTCGCCACTGTTACCACCTGGTACTGTAATGGCTGCTGCGAATACTATTGTGGTGATGAGTCCTGCTGTTACTGTGTATGAATCGGCTGTCTTTTTCATCCATTCTTCTCCTGCTTTCACGAGTTTTTTGTGTTCTTTTCTGAATAACATCTTGGGTGTCTTCCCGTCTGTGTTCTTTTCGGTTCTGTACTTTGGATGCACGAAAGCCTCTACTTCCTGCACCGAAAGAATTTATACTATTATTGAAATACTATATTTCTGTGATCATATTCAGGGAGTTAATTATTTACATAACAAAAAACTACGCGTTTACGGACAAAAAGTCTTATGGCTTAACCCAACATGAACAGTACCAAAAAAATTACACGTTTTGACCCATAACCAATCAGCCGGACCGACCCATTTTGCCAATTTTAGGCTAGAAAATGTTGTCATATATAAGATATTGCAACTTTCATGAGATGTAAAGTACTGCTAAACTCCCATGGTCATATTATGGAAACAAAAATGTTACCTTAAACCACTGCAGTTCCCGCTGCATTTGTAATGCTGCTCCAGAAACAAGATTGAGTTTGTGTCGAGGTGCTAACCTTCCCGCAAGGTGCAAGAGATTATTATTGTGAGGGTCTTTAAGAGTCTTGTGAAAATGTTTATGGTCACTCATTTGATATGTCAAATTGTAAACCGTTTCGCATCTATGAATTATGGCCAATTGGATCAGGAAATAACCACTTATATCACTGTACCAAATTGCTTGTGGAAATGCATCAGCAATTTCCTGAACAACCTCATAAGCACCATTGCTTGCTGCCTCGATAATGGGATTAGCATAATGGATGCTATTTGATTGGAGATTCAGAGCGCTGATTTCTTGGCATAGCAATTTCACGAGTGCAACAGCTTGATGATGGACGACCTTCATCTTCTGAATATGTGTAATACGTGGCACTAAATCAAATAAGATCCAAGATTAGCTATTTTAAAAACTTTTTTTTAGTTCACTATTGGTAAAGAAGGAATCACTGATACTCACCGATCTTACCCAGAAATTTCCAGATAACCAAACTGGTTTTTTGAAGATCTACACCATAATGAAAATTCTATATTACTTACATAACAAGTTATCAACTATGATGTGAGATAAAATCGGAGCCGCAAAACAGATGGTGAAAATGAGCAAATTTAAATGATGAAAAGTTTGTAGCAAACCTGAACTGTGGAAGTTCATCTTCCCATGCTTCCTATTTGAGTCTAGATTCTCCCACTTCAAAGGAACGTCTGTCACAAGGAACAAAAGGTACAAGATTTATTTATTTTGACCATAACATTTGTTATTTTAAAGGTCTCACTAACTTGAAGTGAAAAGACGTAAATTTGAAATTCATAGAAACTGGGTGAAGGAGAAATGATGTAAATAATTCGATGTAGATGGCCTCCTCTAGTGAATATAGTAGAATAATGTTTAGTTTGTTAACAAAACAGAAGATAATTCATTTACACCATTTTTTAGCATACTTATAACTGTTGTAAGTTATTTATCCGCACATCAAATAAATGATACCAACAATCACATCTAGAGGTGGCACAATGGTTAATTGTAACGGGTTAAAGTGGGTAATTTTGAAACAGGTTGGTTTGACTCGAGTCACCCAGTGAACTCTTTGTCCAAAAAAATTGTGGTGTGTCCTATGACTGCAGAAACTTTGTTTCTTCAATAACATTCTACATTTTTTAATAAACTGAAATCAATCCATTCATAATCAGAAGGGGAGAAAGTGCCTCGTTATTTTTCTTTACTTAAACCATTAGCAATACGACATAGTTAATATCAATTCATTCAAAAGCACAAGGGGAGAAATTGCCATAACTAGTCACAAAGTTGTTTTTCCTTATATCACACTATAATAAAAAAACGAAATAGAACCTTACATTTATAGATCAACCTATCGATGAAATTCAGGCGGCATCCACTCTCAAAGGCATCAGCTTTTCTTGCTATAGCCATTAAAGGAGCATCAACATTATCAGATGGTTTCGTTGTAGCCAATTCAGGATAGCGAGTGCATAAATCAAGTGCTGTATCTGTCAAAAAAAATACCGAAAACAACTTAACACTTTAGACATGTTACATGTCTACAAGAACTTGTAACGGAAACATGTAGCATTGTAACTCACCGAAATATCCTGCAAATATAACATTAGACAGAAGCGTAACGCCCATGTTACCAGTGAATGCGCTAGGAAACTGGTTGTCTTTCGTGACATCCAACAAATATAAAAATGTTTCTCTGTGAGAATTAATAAGAGCTCTATGGATTGGCAATAGCCCGTCAACGTCCTCAGCATACAACAACATTGGGTTTCTATTCACCAAGATCTCCACAGCTGCAGTGTTGCCAACAACAGCTGCGATATGAAGAGGTGTGTATTTTTCTGAAGAAGTAAGCATTTTTAGTAATGATATTGGTGAAATTCTTTCCACCAATTTCTCAACAAATGTAATGCCTTGCTTTCCGGTCCCAACTGCAATGTGGAGAGCAGTGAAACCGTATTTATTGATATTGGCTGTGATTGCTTTTTCATCTCGATCTATAATATATCGTGCATCGTCCCAGTATCCTGTAAGAGCGGCT
The DNA here is from genome assembly GCA_021014915.2 of Artemisia tridentata subsp. tridentata. NCBI lineage: Eukaryota > Viridiplantae > Streptophyta > Magnoliopsida > Asterales > Asteraceae > Artemisia > Artemisia tridentata. The sequence goes on along the minus strand of CP139505.1, from coordinate 284,519,928 downwards.
TTATATAGTGGCAGGTATGCACTTACATTCGCGGGTGGTTCTGTCAAACATTTTATAAAAATGCTATTAAAATCATGTATGCAAAAGTATCAAAACTAGGAATCTTAAAGGTACTAAAAACAAGTGGAACCTAAATTTTTATAGACGAGTTCATTTTCGTCATACACTTAGATCAAACAAACAAATATTTCCTGAATTTTTTATGTAACTTTTTTCCATTATACTCGTAACAATTTACAAAAAACAACAGAGTTGTATGGAACATTATAAAGAGCACAGGTTATGTTAACTTCAGTATTATGAAAAGCAGTTGCCACATCAGCATATGATACTTAGAATGACACTCAACCTCTTTTTACCTGAGACCCACTAAAACACACACATACAAAAAAAAAAATAATAAAAAATAAAAAATATTAACAAAAGAACCAGACAAGCAAGCATTTATAGTGTTGTTATGTTAATATTGAGCTATAAACACCAAAGATAACTTCTCAAGGGGGTGTCGTAGCTTGAGTGCCGTGGGGCATTACGAGTTTTACGACAGGCGTAACTTGCCCACACCCCATATGCTGATCAGTACCTTTCAGAATAAACATTTCCAAGTTTTTGTATAAAACAGCTTATTTCACTCACAAATAATCTACGAGTAATAAACATTTTTTATAAGCAACCCCGAACACCTTCAAACTGCTTATTAACCATAGCAAAACACAATCAGCGTTATTTTATTGCTTTTTTTTTCTTTCAAGAAAAGCAATCTTGAACTTTTAGATGAACATAATGCTTATTCTTGTCTACCAATTCTTGGGTCATATAAGTTTTTTTCAAAACACAGTTTGAGATTCCTTATTTCAAACTCATCATTTAGTAGATTCAAAATTTACAAGTTTACCATTAGGGAGAAATAAGTTGTTTTCAATAAGCTGATTGTCTATTTGTGCTTATAAGCATAAGTTATTTACATATCCCAAACAGTTTAAGTGCATAATTTATCTATCCTTATCCTAAACAACCAACCTATCACATACACTTTTAATCTAACTCAAATCTCTATTCAAAATAATGAATCCTTTTTTAGTCATGCAATCCCACAAGGCCTCCATATTTGTAGGGCCATAACGGAGCTTGTCAAAGAGGCAAATTATGATAATTTTAAATCGTTATAGTATTATACTACAAATTTTGTTGTTAGAAGGGAAAATTACAAAAATTAACTTTATAATTTAGAAAATTTACGAATAATGATAATATATATTTGTTATATAAAAGGTTATTTATTTTTTACTAATTATCTGAAAATATATTTAATTTGTAGCCATTTTTTCAAAGTGTTGTGTTAGTGTAGCCAACTATTTTTTTTTTCTATTGTATACTGAGATTTTTGAATTTCGACCGTTATATGTATTTTGCGACCATTTTACATATATATATATATATATATATTCTAACCACTCTATTAACACGGAGGTGGGGGCCTATGTAATTGAACAAGACAAGTTTTAGTAGCTTTACCATGTCGGCAATCATCTGGCTCCCAAGAAAAGCTCTTCCCCAACCCACTTAACTTCTTCATACTTCCATCAACACCCGGTGTAACCGAGTCACCTTTTAAATCAATCTGCTGCGACACACCACGTATCGGTGGACTTCTCATCAACCCACCACTAAACTTCATTTCTTCCTTCACACCTCCTGATTCTAATATCAAAGGACTACTGTACAAATCTTCTAAACTTTCCCATACATCTTTAGCTGTATTCAATGTTATGATGCTACCAAGTACATCTTCAGATAACGAACATAGTATCCAGCCACGTAAAAGCACGTCGGTTCTTCGCCATGCATAAGAATCTTCTTCGGCTGTGTCGTCGTTGATGAAACCGAGCAGGTCGTGAGCTTCAATGAGACAAAGGAACTGTGTTTTCCATATATGGTAGTTTTCGTGGCCGGTGAGCTTTACGGAGATGAAGTTGGCGAGGTTGACGCTGTACGGATACGGTGGTGGTGGTGATGATGGAGATGGTGTTGATGTTATGGTGGTGGAAGACATTGTAAATTGTAAATGGGTAGATATGTGTCTACGTCTACCTGCTTTGGATGTTTATACCTTTAGAAACTTACATCACTCTAACTAATATTAGCACTTAATTATTACTGTAGTGTAGTACTCCGTATATGTTTATAGGTGAGGGCTGCAGTTTGACTTTATATTATAAAGCCACGCAATAGGATAGAATTCATTATTGCAAAACGACAAAGGGTGTGTTCGTTAGATGTGAACGATAGCTGCAATTTATTGTTCATTGCTTCTTTAAAAAAATGGGTAAATTGCAAATTTTGTGCTTAATGTTTTTCGAAAATGCAAGAATTATACGGAGAGAAAATTTATTGAAAAAAATCATAAATGTTTACGTTTTTTGCAAAACAGTTATCGAGAGGCACTTTTCACTAATGCGCGTTAGTTTTCTCGTTAAATTAAGGTCAAAGTCAGGTGAAATGACTAATATACCCTCTTCTTCTTCCCCACTTTTAGGGACATAATTTGCATTTTTTTTTTTTTTTTATTGGAAGCCACTACATTACAAACACAGCCACCACCCTCTACCACCGCACAACCAACCTCTACCACCACCCTTTAGCTACCACCACCACCCTCTACCGCTACACAACTACCACCGTCAAATCTTTTTTAATCAACTTGCAATGATGATGTCCAAAAACAGAAATCAAACTCATATAACTTAGGAACAAAAATGTCATTCTACTTATTGGTTTCGCTTAAAGGAATATATATTATCACATAAGTAAAACATATGCATATATCTCAATAAAGAGGTGTTATGAAAGCTAACAAAACATTGAGCTTCTTAGTTTTGTAGATATAAAATAATAGTTGTGTGGTATAATCGAACTCGAGATCACGTAATTGCACACTTTACGTATGAAGAGTAAATGAATAATAATTATTTATAAAAAGTTATATTTAATTATTATATACACAAAACACATAACGACCGTTAGTATTTAACGGATAATGACTAACGACCGTTAACCGATAAAAGGAAAGAAATATGTGTAAATATTTGGTAAGTCAAGAAGATTCAGGAATACCCTTTGAAGGTGTTGGCTGATCGGTTGGGGAGGGGAAACCCAACCCAAATCCAACTTGAGCTCCAAGTAATCTACACTATATAAACACATCAAGGGTTATTAGTTTTTGCATCTCTTGTACACAATACTAAACCCTAACTTTGTGTTTTCTTTTCTTTGTGAGTCGATCGGCCGAACCCCCCTGCTAAGAGTGTTCAACTTTTTGGTTTTCAAAACCTAAAACGTTTTGTGTTCTTTACTTGCATAAACATTTACTTGGTATTAGTACGTGTGTACAAGAACGTGAATCAAACACACTATTGTTTGATTCTTGGATTGAATTGCAAAATTGGTAAGGGACAATTCGTGTAATCCTTATAAACCCTAATTATGGTTCATTACTATTGTTGCTTGGATTAGATTCTTGTTTGGCTAGAATCTTAAGGTAAGCTACTATTTAAGTTTGGTTAATTAATTTATACATTATATGTTCCTACTCGCTTTCGCTATTACTTTGATGTTTTATGTGTTTAATTATGTATGGCATGATATTAAAACTACAACAGTGGCATCACGAGCCTTGGATAATGTGTAATTAATTACCAAAACGCATAAAAAAACGAATCTTGAATTGTGTTTTATATTGTTAGTCAATTTTTTAGGGCTATAAAAATCAAACCCTAATTTTTTTTTGGGGGTCGATTACCTCTAATTACTTTTAGGGTTTGGGTTTTAATTTTAATTTGATTAGAAACCCTAAATTAACATGTTTATGTGTTAGTATGCGATCTTGTGGCAACTTGATAATTGTTATGTATAATCCATGAAAACGTGCATGTTTGGCATAGATTTATTGTTGTGGTAATTTAAATTGTTTAAATTTGTTATATGAATTAATGGTTAAGTTTTACACATGTAATTTAATTGATAGATGTCGAATTGGGGAAGACTCCAATATATTAAGTAATCAATTATGTGTTATGTGGTGTATATTTAATTATGACTAACGCAATCGATACGTCGATGCATGTGGCTCACTTACCTTTGTAAGTGATAGTCTTAGTTGAATATATACAATATAAACCTAGAATTGATTATTAATAGGTTTTATCGAATTAAGTTTGCATGTGGCTACATGTTTTTACATAATTAATTGTTATGTTATGTAAGTTTATTCAGTTGATTTATTTTTTATTTGTATTACTTTTTTTTTTCTTTTTTTTTTTTTTTTATTGTAAAGACATGTTTATAAACGAAAAAAGGGTAATTTTGAATAGAAAAAAATAATATGGATTAAATAATAGTGAAACAATGAATTGTTTTCGAAGAGTCAAATTTTCAAGTGTTTAAATTGATTGTTGAGTTTTGTACCAATAGTACAAACGGCTCACCCAATTATGACAAACTATAAGAGGGGTATAAGTAGGAACGAGTTTTTAATAAGCTTCGCGCTGACCTTTGTTTCTACGCTTCTTTGTGCGTCAAATTGTAGCTACAAAGTAGGACTATTTTATGTACAAAATCACCTTAAGGGTGAATTAGCTTTAATTCCATGCACCACTTTGTGGTAATTATCTGAAACACTAAGTCTTTAGACTTATGCAAAAGTATGATATAATGGACGATAATTAAAGGTAAATTCTTTGATTGGTGAACCCAATACCTCAATTGAAAACGTTTGTAAATTTGATCTTAATGAATTGGTAAATAAAAAGGTTTTATTAAACTTATGATACGAAGATGTATGCATGCTTCTTCGTACATATTTTGATTATAAACATCAAAAACTAGTACCCTTAAAAATTAAGTTAATGCCATCTAATTAAAAGAACACTTGAAGTTGTAATTTACGTCATGTGAGAGCTTGGACTAGATTACAGTTTTTAATTAGACGACTTAATTGAGTTGTAAGTGAGAGTTTGGACTCAAGGCATAAGATGGGGATAAAACATGCTTACATTGGAAATTGTTTGCCAATGTAAATCCCATAATGATCTAGGAATTGGAAATTGTTTGCCAATTATTGTTCGACAGATTACCTTATTTTATACTTTCATTACTAGCAGATCAACTGATGTAATGAAACTATGTTAATTTGGATCCTAGTTTTCAAGAAAATTCTATGGTTATATGAATATTTCCTTGGGTATTTTATTTTCTTGAAAAATTGTATTATCGAAAATACTAAATATTTGAACTTTCTTTATCTGTAAAAATGGCTCAAAACAATAACACTACTATGAGTTTTGCATTCAAATCATTCTTTGAACCAGAAAATTGACTGGCTCTCAGAATTTCAATGATTGGTATCGTTCACTCAGGATTTTCCTGCGAGTGACAGATCAACTTGAATTCTTATGTAAGCCTTGTTCTGCTGAACCTACTGCTGAAACTTCAACTGATGAGGAAAAAGCATTGTGAAAAGCTGAGTTTAAGACACATAATGATGTGGCCTGTTTAATGTTGGGAGCGATGACACCTGCTTTACAAAAGCAGTTTGAGAATTTCTTCCCTATGGACATGCTCAGCGAACTCAGAAAAATGTTTGAGAAACCACAAACCGTTGAGGTCTATGATTTGATGGAATCTCTACATGGTTGTAAGTAGGCAGATGGTGAACCTGTAAGTGCTCATGTGTTAAAAATTAAAGGTTACATGGATCAACTACAAGCAATTGGCAAGATCTATGAACAAGATATTGATGTTTACTTAATCAATAGATCACTGAATAAGGAATTTAGTGGTTTTGTTCGTAATTTCAATATACACTGCGTGGGGAAGACAGTTATTGATTTACATGCACTGCTTATTGATTACGAGAAATCTTTACCACCAAAGGCTTCTACACCCCAGGTACTTGCTATTCAAGGGGGTAGAATTAACAATCCAAATGCGAACAAGAAGGGTAAGGGAAAGGGAAAGGCTGATAAGGGTAAGCAAGTTTTGGCTTATCAACCTCAACCCAAGAAAAACCCTCCTAAGAAGAAGGATAATCCAAAGAAGGATTAGGCTTGCCACTACTGTCATGTAGTTGGTCACTGGAAGAGGAATTGTCCTCTTTATATCCAAGAGTTGCGAGAAAATATGAACAAGAAGTCTGGGCACTTGGGCGCCAGCGCTTCAGGTAACTTATTTATGATTGAATTATTTACTCTAAATCATTAAATTAATTCCTGGGTATATGATACTGGATGCGGTATTCACATTTGTAATACGCTGCAGGGGTTTAGAGTGGAAATGAAGCTTGCCTATGGAAAGCAATATCTGCATGTGGGAAATGGAGCACCTGCAGCTGTTGAAGCCATAGGAGTGTTTAATTTAGTTTTGCCTTCGGGCTTAGTACTGTCATTAAACAATTGTCATTATGCACCTTCTATTATTAGAAGTGTTGTTTCCTTTTCATGTTTGTTGGATGTGGGTTTTATTCACACTATCACTAGTAATGGAATTTCTGTTTCTTTAAATGGTATTTTTTATTTTAATGCTATTGCTGTGAATGGTGTGTTTGAGATTGACATGAATGATTATGTATCCAATAAAAATAATTCAATGTATAGCATAAGTAAGAGAATTAAGTCAGACTTGAATTCTTCTTACCTTTGGCACTGTAGAGTTGCTCATATATGCAAGACTCGCATGAAAAAGCTACAACGTGATGAGTTTTTAAAAGAGTATCAATGATAAATCATATGATAAATGTGAGTCTTGTATATCTGGGAAGATGACTAAGAAACCGTTTTATAGTAATATGGAAAAGGCTTCTGATCTACTTGGTTTAATACACACTGATGTGTGTGGACCACTTAGACATGTGTCAAAGAGATGTGCTAGCTACTTCTTAACCTTATAGATGATTTCAGCAGATATGGTTATGTTTACTTGCTTAAACATAAACATGAGGTGTTTGAAACATTTAAGGTTTTCAAAGCAGAAGTAGAATTGCAACTAGGAAAGAAGATTAAAGTTCTTCGATCCGATAGAGGTGGTGAATACCTAAGCCAAGAGTTTAAAGATTACTTAGCTGAGAATGGAATTGTCCAGAATCTCACATCTCCATATACTCCACAACAAAATGGTGTATCTGAGAGAAGAAATCGTACATTGTTAGACATGGTACGATCAATGTTTAATCTTACAACTCTTCCTTTATCTTTTTGGGATTATGAATTAAAATCTGCGGTTCGTATTTTGAATATGGTTCCCACCAAGAAGGTTGATAAGACACCATATGAAATATGGAATGTAAAAGCTCAAAACTTGTCTTATTTAAAGGTCTGGGGTTGCGAGGCATATATCAGACTTGACTCAGCAAATAAACTCCAACAGAGATCTGTAAAGTGTATCTTTGTAGGATACCCAAAGGAAACGATGGGTTACTACTTTTACTACCCACCTGAAAAAAAGTAATTGTTGATAGATATGGATACTTTCTTAAAAAGGAACTTATATCTCAAGAATTCAGTGGGAGAGTTTATGATCTGGAAGATGATCATGTAGATACATTACCTTCTGAAAACACTAGCGTACTTCCTGTGGAACCTGAAAGTCTGGGTCATCCACCTGAAGTTGAAATTGCTCCCATTCGCAAGTCTTCAAGTCATGTGAAAGCTCCTGAAGGTCTATGTCTTAACGTAGAAGTTGAGAAAACTATATTAGGGGATCTTGATGAACCTACTAATTATAGGGCTACCATTGAGAGTCCTGAAAAGGATAAATGGGTAGTTGCTATTGTAACACCCCTAAAATAGGGTCCAGCGGAAGCATACATGTCGCTGGGGTGCTACTAAATTGGATCACAACACAAAGTAAAGAGAACGGATTTACCTTATACATTTAGAAAAATTTGTTACATTATTATAGTAAACCAGTTTACAACATTTAATTTGATGCGAAATAAGGCCCATATAAATAAACAATTGGTCCCAAATATATCAGAGTAACCTATGATTGTGCCCTTGCCAAGCGCCTCCAACAATAGATTGTGCTGTAGTAAAGATCTACACCTGAGAATACACGCTAAAAGGGTCAGCATAAAGCTGGTGAGTTCATATGTTTAAGTAAACAAGTTATGCATGGACCACAAGATTTCAAGACAATATATCAAAAACATGTTCATGAAAAATATTACTGTTGCACTAAGCTCATGACACCGAAGCCTTAACAGTTAGTTCATATTATCACCCCAAACAGGTGCTTTGCCAAACACATGTACGACATCAAATGAAATGTGTCCGTTTGACAAGTTGGAGCGACCAACCCGGATGGGGAAGTTTACCCCCAATAGATCTATTCACAACATTCGTGCTTACAAAGTAATTAACGGTTCATGATTGTAGGGAATTTATGGCAAACGACATTAACTTAGGCAATCAATAAATGTTTAATGCACTTGTGTCCATATGTAAAAACAAGCAATGTATTCCCACCCCGAGGGTTTTAAAATAAGATACAAACAATGTAAAAACCGGGGCTATGATACTCACCTCAGTAAAGCAAATCTCGGATGGTAATTTGGTAAACGGTGAATAAAGTCCGATAACACTAACCACAACCTAAATAATGCATATGTCTTAGATTCGAAAACAAGGTCATGCACGCAAGTTCATAAACTACTTTATCACTTGTACATGTTTGTTGTAATATTTATTGTCAAAAATGTAGTTGCGTCAATGTGATCTTTTATTTAGAAAATCACCCTTTTTAGAAAACGTAATTTGCTAATCTCGTGATCAAACTATAGTCGTCTTGTTAATAGATATTTTAAAAATCTCTAACGCGCCTAATAAGTGTACATAATGTTCTACCATTTTCGTTTGCGTCATTTTAGCCAAAATACACTCTAAAGTGTCCAAAAATCCATTTTAAACATTTCCATCAGCTTTTCTAATAGCAAATAATAAGCTGTCAAACTTATATGTCGTCGTAACCTTCTTTAGCCATAACTTTTTCGTCGTAGCTCCGTTTCTTAAGTTTTACCTATCCCCGCGAAGGTATTTAAGTATACTATCTGATTTCTAAGGCCTCGGCTAGTCTAGTTATCATTTAAAGTCCGGTTTTGTTCTTTGAAAAATTCTGACAGCAAGCAATATTTTCAGAAAATTTAGTTTTCGTCGCATAACTTGAAACTAACGTATCTTTTTCGTTATAAGCCCGTTTTATCTCATTCAAGCGGCTACATTTTCGTTATAAAGTCTATTTGCTATATTTCTAGCCTAAACTTGTCACCATGCTACTGAGTTTTCTGGAGAAAGCCAAATGGGACATATTCATTGCCAAAAGTGTCAAAATATTTTTCCTAGCCTTCTAGTTATCATAACCACTTAACAACAACTCCAAAACTAATCCTAATTCATCCACCAATTTCTCAACATATCAATAATGATCTAAAACTAAACTTAGCAATATTAAATAGTCTATTTTTCATGAATGTAATTGATCATCAATCATAGTTAGGATTACAAGTTTCACTAATATATATATATATATATATATATATATATATATATTTGTGATGTTTATCATCACTTTATTGTTGAGATTTCTACCATCTAGTTTACTTATGATAAAAACTTGTTTAAAACATAGCCATTAGTTTAGAGATTATTGTGGTTACAAGGTTTTGATTAACATGTACAAAGTGATAAACTAAGTATATACAACTTGAACTAGCATTATGATATGAAGAGTATGAAGTTTAGCAATGTAAAGTTTACTTACAAAAGGAGATTAGTGTGTTGAGAATGCAATATCTTTTATTAACCCAAAATTAGTGTTCCAAAACCTTTACTAGAATACTCTAATGATACTTGATTTTAACCCAACAAGCTTTCTTTTTCTTTCCTTGCTCTAAGTGTGTCGAATTGTATGTGTAAGTGAGTAGAGATATGTTTTTTTTTCTTCTAACTAGCTCCTAAATGAATACTTGAACACATATATATACTAAGGATTTTTCAAAGTAGAAATAGTTAGTCAAAAATATCCTTGGCTTGGTCATTGATGGTTAGGCCGAATGGGGCTTAAGGGGGAAGGGGAGGGGGGCAAAGGCTTGGTCAAGCCACCATTTTGTTCTACAACTCCATGTTTTGTGGATAGTTGTCTTGTAATTAATGATAAGTAAGATCTTGTCTAGTAAATATTTATTGAGCAAGAGAGGGTGGCAACATGGTGAATTTTTGGAGTAGATGAGTTGTTTTGGTAGAAGAGTGTATATGTTGTATGTATTGGGTATTAGAAATAGGTATTGGTTGTTGGTTTGGTGATTAACGCAAGTTATACGTAATTAAACGTAAGAAATAAAGAATTTACATTAGGTGTAAGGAAATATTTTTGGAACTTTGGTAATAATTTAGGAAGAATAAAAATGCGTTAGAAATAATCGTTAGAAGTATTGGGTATATCGGGAGTTAAATTTAAATTGCGAATAGCGTTTATTCAATTGACAACCGTAAGTAAATAAAGAAAAGGAAATTGTTTTAGGGTTTAAAATTTTGAACCGGAGTAGGAGCAAGGTACTGGAACATTGTGGACTAAATATAGCCTAAATTCCTAGTGTACAAGGGGGTTGTTCCTAGTTTTACATTTATTTAACTAAAAAGTTTTTCATAAAAGTGTTATTGTAAAATTTCAAAGAAATAAATTAGAGTTTGGAAATAAATGTTGACATGGAAAATTACGGATTATTACAGTCTGCCACCCTTAAAGGAATCTCGTCCGCGAGATTCAGTCAGTATTGGTCGTTGGAGTGGTGTCAGTGAAGAAGTGCGGATACTTTTGACGGATCTGGTCTTCTCGTTCCCAAGTGATCTCGGGACCTCATTGAGAATTTCAGCGAACTTTGACGATTGGAATTTGACTTTGTTGGATTGGAACATGGTATGAAATGGGGCTAACTTTTCAAGACAGGGTTGAGTTAAAATTTTCCTCGGTTACGGTGCTTTTTGAGGCGAGTGCCAATGAATGGCTTATAAGTTCTGCTCATCAAAAGTTTATTTTTAGGTAAGGTTTAAGGGTGACTATTCCAATCATAACATGATTCTTCCGAAATTAGACATAGGTGGCCAGGCTATGTATAATTGAGGACTAATGATGTAATGCTCGGTTTAGTCAAAATAACATTATGTTTCTTAAAGTTTAATAGTATTAATCGTTTTGTTTATAAAATAACGGCCAAGATAGTTTTCAACGGGGTAATACAGTTTGTGGGCGGTAGTAAAAGTAGTTTGTAGGATAGTTGTGAAGTAGATTGTAAAATGGTAACAAAACAGATTTATACGGTAATTAGCAAGACATTTTATAAGGTGGCAAGAGTCTATAGAATAAAGTTAAGGCATTTTACATGATGTAAATAAATTAGTTTATAGCAGAGTAGTAACGTATTATCGTAAAACAATTGAGGAAAGGTAGTGAAATTTAGAGTGTAATGGACGAGAGTTGTCGTATCGCGGCGATGATAAAAGATAGAACATTCATTAGACAGAAATTCGTAATAATACATGAAACTTAGATGAAAGTACTTAATGTAAAACGCAAAAGAAATACAACCCTAGAGGGTTTAGACTTCGGTTTTATTATACAAGCATAAACTTTTCCTTAAACATCATCCTCGCTCGTAACGTCGATAGGATCCTGGCAAGTTTCTCCTCCTATTGATGCGTATGCCCCCCCCCCCCCACGAGTTCTTCCTCCATTTTGATTCCTCAGTTTTGGGCAATCACTTCTGAGGTGTCCTTTTTCACCACATTCAAAGCAAGTTATCGGGGTAGGGACCCTACAATCTTTAGCTTGATGACCGGCCCTTTTGCAATTCCAACATGTAGCGGGGCAAGGTCCAGTGTGGTGATACTTACATTTGTTGCACTCAGGTAGGGTTCCAGCATACCTTTTCTTATCACCTGGCCCAGCAGCATAGGCTTTCACCACTTCTTGTCTCTTATCTTGTTGCAGAGTATGCTGGTCTCCCTGGTCATCATGCCTCTTCCTTTTGTTGCTATTTTTGTCGTTGACATCTCGAGTAGCCCTTGCTCGAACAACTTGGTCCATCAGATTGTGAGACATTCGGATTGTCTCATCCAGGGTACTTGGCTTAGAAGATGTGACATTTCCTTGAATATTAGATGGAAGTCCCCAGATGTACCTTTCAATCTTTTTCTGTGTAGTAGAAACCATCTCAGGACAGAGAGTAGCCAATTCATGGTATCGTTTAGTATAAGCTGCAATATCATACTCTTTCACTGTTAAGTTCCAAAATTCAACTTCCAACTTTTGAACCTCATTCCTCGGACAATACTCAGCTGTTATCATCTCCTTGAATTCAGCCCATGGTAATTCAAAAGCAACATCGATTCCCACTGATTGGGCATAAGCATTCCACCATGATAAGGCACCATCCAACAAGGTACTTGTAGCATATTTCACCTTACAATTCTCCGCGCAGTTGCACATACGAAAAGTCGATTCCAACTTTTCGAACCATCATACCAAATCGACAGCTCCTTCCGCGCCACTGAAAGTCTGCGGCTTGCAACCCGAAAATTTCTTGTAAGTACACCCACGAGCCGCGGGTTCAGCCCTGGTTGCCGTTCCACTAGCTTCTCCGCCGTTACCACTGTTGCGTTGGGTCTCGTATTCAGCCATAGCAGCAACAACTTGTGCAGCGACTTGTTGAGCAACAAGTCGATCGATAGCAGCTGCACTCATGCTTTGTTTCTTTGGTGGCATTTTTCTTCAAAATAAGAAAAGAAGAGTGAGACGTGATAAAGACGTTTCCTAAAAATAGGTGCCCTAAGATGGCCTGTCATAAGATGAAAGCTTGAGGTCGTGTTATGATTAATTGGCGTATTTCTGGGTGGTGGTTTACGAAACTAGTCTTCAGAAACGGTTAATAAGGTGATCAGGGAAATTGGCAGACTAAAACGGAAGAGTTAGAGAAATTGGCAGACTATAACGGGTTTTAATGTTACGTAAAACGATGTCATATATGATTGTGAAATTTTTTTGAGACCATTTGTATTAATTATGATATCTTGGAAGGTTTAGAGGACCTTCAAAAAAGTACTAGTGTGTATGTTAGTTAAGTGATGAGTGCCTATTTACTCATCATTTTATGCCCATATAAGACACAAAAATGATCAAAAACACCCAAATAGATCAAATATTGTTGCAAATATTCTTGGTTTGTGTTTTTATGTGTTTCAGGTACAAAAGGATTGAAAACGGAGCAAAAACGGACAAAACCGAGCTTGGATGGGAAAAAAAAGCAAAAATGGACATTGTCGGATCGACTCGACACCATTTGAGTATTTGATGAAGAAAAGACGAAGTCAAAGTCAACCTCGGAAAAGGGCATTGGAATGAGCAGGGAAAAACAAACCCGAAACCAAAACCTATTTTTACCATTTACCCTAAACCCATTTACCCTCACCTAATTACCCTAACCCTTTTTTACCTTAAATTTAATTACCAAATCCTTAAAATAAACCTAAACCTAACCCGGATCCAAGCCTTAACCAACCCAACCCTTTATTAAATAAAAAAAGGGGTCAAATGGTCAACCCCCTTTTATCCCTTCCCTCTTGCCGCCAAAACCACCCACAGACCACCTTTCTCCTGCTCCAATGCCCAGACAACATTGTCCCCTCCACCTTTACCTCTGCTCCAGCCACTCTACTTCCCCCCTCCAATAGCATCATTTCCAAGTACCATTTCACGTGACCATCTTCCAGCTAAGATATCCATTATCTCCATTTTGGCGCCAAAAGTGGAAAGGACGACTGAGATCATTTCAAGCCAATCCAATGGCTCAAGTTGGAGCAGAGAAGAAGACAAGAGAGTTCCCATCTTAGTTTGAGTATAAATAGACCTATTGTGAGCCTTAAACGGCATGTAGTTTTTAGTTTTAGTCGTATTTGTAGTTTAAATGTTTAATTAGTATAGATTTAAGTTTCCAGTATCAAGTTAAGTTTGTTTAAGCTCAATTATCTTTAATTTGTTCAACATTGTACTAATTTTCAAAAGTTAATGAAGTTTCAATTTTAAAAGCTCTCTGTTAATCCGAAGTAAGTTAATTTGATATTGAGAAAAGCTTATTTACTGTTTGAATAAGCTCATATAAGCTTAATATAGCTTCTTGTGATCAATTAATTCAGTTCCAATCCAAGATTTCCAAAAAAGGTCAAAGATAGTCAACCAAGGTACTATTCATCAGCTTATGAGTGCTTATTTGCTTTTTCTGTACTTAATTGTTCTAGTTAATGTTAATTGAGGTTAATTAGATAGGTAGTTATTGCTTAAGTTAGTTTTTGCCTTAATTAGCCTTAATAAGCCATAAAACAGTTAGTCTATCTTAGTGCGTATTTAATGGCTTATTTCCATTTGAAAGTAGCTCATTAGTGATAAAATAACTTAAGTAGACATTCATGAGTCAGCTGCATAGCTTATTTCGGTGTATCTCAGTTCAAAACCCCAACCTCAGTCCATTAAGGGGTGTTTGGTTTAAGTCTTGCCATGGGTCAAAACAGGTCAAAATGACATTTCACTATTCATTTGCACTTGGGTGAATTTCACTCAGCCTTGATTTAGCTTATTTAGGCTGTTAGAAGGAGTGCTTGAGCTTATTTTGAGGGTTAGTCAGTTTTCAATTGATGTTGTAGGTTATTAGAGGTTAATTGGTCATATTAGCTTCTAGGTACTAGAAGCTAATCCAGTACAAGCTTTTACCATTTTTGCACCCATTATAGTCCATACTCAGTACTTGTTTAATCCCTTTAGGCCTTGGGTTGAAAATAGCTCAAAACAGTCCACAACTAGTTTAAGCAGACTGCACTTTTTGTTTTTTTTTTATTTTTCAGCAGTTTTCTTTTATTTTTCATTTGTTAGATATAAGTCCTCATTAGTTATAATTTGGTACAGTTATAATTCAGTTGCTTATCTAGTTAGTCCCTATTTTTGTGTTTTTTTTTATATTAGCTTATAAGGGTGGAAGGAGTGATAATTCCAACCCTCCCAAACTTTAACCAATCAAATCCCTCCACCTCATTTCAACCCTCCAACCCTCAATCCAACCTTTTTTACTGGCAACCATCACTCTCAACCCTCCCAACACCCTTTTTACCAAACAACCAATCAAATCACAACTTTGCACCTCATTTCTGCAACTCGCTGCGAGTAGCAAGCTCGCCCAAGCAACCCTCCAACCCAGCCCGCTGTTCAGGCAACCATGAGCCCGCTAGCCCGCCAGCCCGCAACCCCTAGCCCGCATATCACTCCTCCCACCCTAAGTGCTTTTTAGGGGCTTGAAAAAACCCCTTTTTGCCCTGTGCATAAAACCCCTTTTTGCCCTGTGCATCAGCATACCTCAGTCACCCCCTCCCTTTTCTCAGCTTATTTATAAGCTGAATTTAAGCCAAATTTGTCTGATATTTTGTTTTACAAGCTGTTAGATATGTGGACTTCAAAATTCTTGAGTATGAGAAGATGGCTTATTGTCCTTGTGGCTTATTTTGAAGTCCAAAAATGACCTCAGTAGACCATTTGGTCTGCAAATCAGTCCCTTAGCCTTAGACAGCCTTAGCTTGTTCTTGTTATAACCCCCTGTTGATCCCAGTTGAGCTTCACGATCTTATTAATTACTTTAGATATAAACCTAAAGCAATCGGTATAGAAACTGATCTTGAGTTGTATATCAAATATTATGCGGAAACTAATACTTGATCTTAAGAAGAATAAACACAAACGAATTATCAAACAACACTTCAATTATATTAATAACGATTGCTCAATAGAAATAGGATTACAGAAACCTTGAAGTGTAAACAATAATATGTATGCTAAGATAATCGATATCTAACCCTAACCCTAGAACCTCCTTTTATAGCGTAAGGAGTCCTAGTCGGTTTACAAGACTTCCTATACAAGAAAAATATTCATACGTATCTTTTCTATAATTATCCTTAACATACTATACATATCTAATAAGCAGCAGAGTAAATCTTCTAGCAGCAGAGTCTTCGTGAGCTAGCAGCAGAGTTACACTATGCCTATTATCCCAAACCAGCAGAGTTATCAAAACAGCAGAGTTAAACTCTAATCAGCAGAGTTCTTTAACTGATCAGCAAAGTTACTTAGTGTATTTCCCAAACAGCAGTATCTTTAGACCCAACAATCCTCCCCTAAACTTGATATTTTTCATCAAAAATTGTCAAGTTTCCTTTAAACCTAGCTAATCACCAGGAGGATGCTTCCAAACACTTTACTGTTTTGAGGTCTTTGATTCCAACACTTTTCTATACCTCTCTACTAACTCAAAATCTTGATGATCTGATAAGAATGGTCTTTGCAAACTCAGCTTTCCAGGTTGTAACATGTTAGTCAGAAGAGCAGTATTCTTGAACAAAGGATAATCTTTCTCTGTTAACATGTACAAACACAAACCATCACCTCCAGTCAATGCATGCACTCCACATGATTGATATAGATACCATCTGATAAATCTGCTTGAATTAATCACATTCTTCCAATCAAGACTTCTTTCATCAGGTTCAAACATATTCTTCAAATAGTAATAGTTTAGTCTTTCATGCACCACCTCTGGTCTAGTATCACCATAATTCATCTTGTAAAGATTCCAGAGTTGTACAATACCATCCCTATCCATGTAGTGCACCATCTGAGAAAAATTGATATATCCCACACTTGAACCATTTGATCTCTTAATCACCCAGCATGCTTGACTACCATCTAGAACATCATGTGAGTATGAAATGATTGGATATTTTATTGACAAAGGAACTTCATTAAGTAACTCAGGTTCTTCTTGAGGTTTATGAACTGTGAGATCCATAATCCCTTTCATATCATCTGCAGTCACTTCTTCAAAATTATGCTCATCAGTCACTTCTTCTTTCTCAGAAACACTACCCTCTTTCTCTGAATCACTCATCAATACTGACTGAGTTCTTCTCTTCTTCCTACCTACCTGTTTTACTTTCCTCCTATATCTTTTTACACCAATAGAGGATTCAGTCATTACTTCAGCTTCAACAATAACTTCCTTCTCAACCTCCATGGTTTCCTTGTCATCTTGCTTCTTTGAAACACTTCCAGATGCTTTCATATGGTCAGATTCCATAACCTCTGGCTTTCTCTTCTTTTCAGAAACTTTTCTTGGATTTAGCTTAGCATAGGTTTCATAAAATTCCTTTTCAATTATAGCATCTGACTTTCCCTTGAAATCCTTCATCTGATAATTTCTTGCATTCTTCAAATAATACTTCATATCATTAACCAATGCTTTCCTTGAAGATGACTTTGGTTTGTAACCATGCTTCTGTGCTTCTTTAATCCTCATAATCAGCTCTTCCCACTTAGCTACTCCATTCTTTCTGAGTATAAACTCAACAAGCTCTTCTGTCTTTTCACTTCCTTCCAACTGCTCATCATTTGTTATCAAGAAAGCTTCACCTCTTACAATCATATCAGAGTCTAAGAAATACTGCAATTGTTCATTGAACTCTTATTGATTAACTTCTTTAGATGTGAAGCTTTCCTTAAATTCAAACATATTTCTTTCCTCATCAGCTGCAATACTTCTTGCATATTCCTCATCCTGAGCAATCTGAGCTTTTTCATCAGCTAAGGCCTTTTCTTGAAGTTGCCTTTCAAGTTCTTCAGCAGCTTCTTTATCATAATGTGGTGTAGATTCAGCAGCAGGTTGTTGTTGTGATGGTGTGGGTGTTTTAGTTCCTTTGTTCATGTTCAAAAGTACTTGAGCTAAAGTCATCTTTTCATCATCTGATTCAGCAGAGTCCTTTTCTCCTGCACTCTTCTCAGTATCAACAGCAGAAACCTTTAGCCCATCAGCAGAGTGTTCTGCTCCAGCAGAGTCAACAACTTTTTCACTCTTATCACCAACATTTTCACCTGATTTCTTGACAACCTCCCCTGAACCTATTACAACTTCCTGATCCTGAGCATTCACTACAGCCTCCTGATCATTCCTCCCCTGTTTGGAAGCATCCTCTTCCAAACTTGGTTTGGAACTCTTCTTTAGCATCTCCTCAAGATGTGTAATCCTTAGCTTAAGCCTTCTTATTTCTGCACCTTGAGAAGCTTTGACTGTTTTTAGCTCCTTACGAAGACCAAGAACTTCCTTTGACAGTTTTGTACAGGTATCCGTCAATTCTTTTAATTGTTTCATGATATCCTCACAACTTCGGTCTGTGTTACCTGACCCGAGAGGTTGATCACTGGAATTGGCATTTTGTACTGGTGTTTTAACCGTCAAATCATCTGTTTCAAGTTCAATGCTAGCATCAACACTTCGACCTGTGTTACCTGGTCCGAGAGGTGTATCATGTGCAATGTCAATTTGTACATCAGTGTCCATCAATTCAATAGTTTCATCTCTGTCCTCATCACTTCGAGATGTGTGACCTTCTCCGAGAGGTGAATCTTGGGACACAAACTCAGTCTCAACCCTAGGTTGAACATCTGAGCCCCCCAAATTAGCCATTTGGCTGGGGTTACCATCAGCTGTATCAGGTTCCTGAGAACCCTCTACAATAGATGTTGCCATGGTCAAGGTCTTAGTTATGTTAGCACTGTCCTGTTCAACTACTAAGTTGGAAACAGTAGTGCCAGCCTTTTCCATCATGGTACCTACATCACCTGTACCAGCCTCATCTGCAACCATACTGACATTGGCCTGAGGTTGCACAATGTCCTCTTGTTGAGAAGTCCTAGGTGATTGGGTATATTGAGGTTCAGAGGATGATGATTCATTCAAACTTGTAGATGAGGATGTGTGATGGGAAGCTGTGGGTGTTCCAGCTTCTTCATCCTCATTAACTGCAGCCACAATATTCAAGATGTGTTCAGTCAGGGGAGTTATAGCACCAGAAAAACCTTTTCCATTCTTCTTTAGAAAAGCAAACATCTTGATTGCCATTCTACTACAGGGCTCAACATTTGTATGCCTCAATGGTTCTCTTAGCTGATAGTTGATAACAAGTTGTAGAAACCTTGGATACAAATAGAACTTCTTCTTAATAAACTTCTTCATACCCTCAAAAATCATAGAAGAAAAATCAAATGGTTGCCCTGTTGCCAAACAAACTAAAGCCATAGCTTGAGAAGCACTAAACTCACTCCATCCACCTACTTTGGGAAACAAGCAGTGTTGTAGAGTATGCAACAAGAACTTCCAATGGGGACAAAGATGACCTTTCAAAAATGTTCCACCAGCCTCAGGTCTCTCATATCCAATGTTCTCAAGCTCAGTCAAAACAATTTCTGGGTAAGGGTAGGAGGTGTAGGTACGCCTGATAAACGAAGACTTCTCTTAATGGTTGTTTCACTAACTACAATACTTTCACCATCCACACTACCTATCAACCGTTCCTCCCCGTCAAGTATATCCAGCTTAACAGTTGACCAAAATTGGTGCATATGAGATTTATAAATGGTAGGATCAACTGTTAAAGCATACCTTAATCGAGACGCACTCAGAAAATCCATAACCTCATGAAATCCGTCAGCAGCAGTAACCTTACTAAGAAATGCAATTTGATTATGCTCATCAGGAAACTTTCGTCGAGCCATTATGATTTGGGGGTTTTGGGTGTAATGGAATAAATTAGTGTTCTTGGGTGAGAATCAAATGTAGTTTTGAGCAATTAAAAGATAATGAGATCGAATTGGTGTATAAGACCGTTTTGATCTAATTAGGTTTAAGAACGCGCCAAAAGTTTCAATTTGACCCTTCTACTTTCAAACTCAACAGCAGAGTTATGAAATTGTTGACCAAAAGTCAACTTTCCCAATATCTTCAAAATCACTCCTTAAATACAATACCAACCCCGCATTGAAGTCCATAAATCCCTTAATCTCTTTAGCAAATCCCCAATTCACAAACCCTAACTCCAATAATAACCAACCATGAGCTCTTCCAAAGCACCAATCATCGACATATCCTCAGATTCCTCGTCAGATAGCTCACAAGGATGGTCAAACTATTTTCCACCGACTTCATCCTCAGCACACAAAGGTAAGTCGATTGTAGAAGATGAATATTCTGACCCACTTCCATCAACACCATCCTCCTTTGAAGATTCTGATGATGATGAAACAGCAAAATGGCCAAGATCAATGACATACTACCAAGGTGCCTGGGAAATCATTCCTCCGCAACATCCTTTGACCGCTCAGCTTCAAAAGCAAATGGAGAACGCTGCGGCCGCTTTTGCAAAGAGTTTCAATCCGCCACAACCACAACCACAAACAGAGGAGAGGAAAGTCCCTGTTCCTAAGAAAAAGCCGATGAAGAAACAAGCTCCTTCTACAAGCTATCAGCAGAGTCCACCACCACGACCAGTCATACTTGCTCTTCCTTGTCCAAGAGTGTCAGCAGCAATGGGTACTAGGGGACCACGCAGCAAAGTGATGCCAGACTTTGTTGGGAAAGGGAAGGATAAAGCTTGATGTGGAATAGGTGTTTTAGGTTGTGAATCCATGGTTCTTGTTGTCTTTTGAACTCTTTTGATCAATGGTTGTAAGAAAACTTCATCTTGTACTTTGCTTTAGTTATCAATGAACGTTTAAATTTCCTTGCTTTACTTGATTGTGTGTTCATGTAAATCTGCAAAAGGTTAGTAGAAAACCACAAACACAAGCAAGAATATCCAAAAATAAAAGCAGAGTAGCATAGCAGCAGACAACTAAACAGCAAACAACTTAACAAACAACAAATTTTGACTTAACAAACAGCACAAATCCTTACAAAAGTTTACAAAAACATACAGAGATAAGATGGTTAAAGATTAAAGATTTATCATGCCAATACTAGCAACTAAAAATTGAAATCTACTTATATCAAAACTTTTTGTAAGTAAATCAGCAACATTGTTGTCAGTATGTATTTTAACCACTTGAATTAGCTTTTTCTCATAACAATCTCTAATAAAATGATGTCTTATCTCTATGTGTTTTGTTTTAGAATGAAAAACAGGATTTTTGATAATATACATTGTGCTGTTGTTGTCAATGAAAATTTTTGTGTTCATGAAATTGTACCCATAGTCCAGCAATTGGTTCTGAATCCAGAGCACTTGTCCACAGCAGCTAGAAGCAGCAACATATTCTGCTTCAGTTGTCGAATTAGCCACCACTGTTTGTTTCTTACATTGCCAAGAGATCAGCCTATGTCCAAGGTACTGACAGCCTCCAGTGGTTGACTTTCTATCCATAGTAGCTCCAGCATAGTCACTATCTGAGTATGCTATCAAGTCAAATGGTGAATTATTAGGATACCAAAGACCCAATTTTGGTTGACCCTTTAGGTACCTAAAAATTCTTTTGACTACTTCCAAGTGTGAAACTTTTTGGGACACTTGAAATCTAGCACAAGCACACACAAAAAACATGATATCTGGTCTTGAAGCAGTCAAATACATCAATGAACCAATCATTGATCTATAAAGATGTACATCAACCTCTACCCCATCTTCATCCTTGAGCAAAGGTTTGTTTTTATCCATTGGTGTCTTAGCTGCCTTCACATCTTTGAAACCGAATTTCTTTAACATATCAGCCACATACTTGTCTTGGCTAGTAAAATTCCATCTGACTTCTGCTTAACTTGAAGCCCTGAAAAGAAAGTCAGTTCTCCCATAGAACTCATCTCAAACCTGCTGTGCATAAGCTTCTCAAATCCTTCACATAACACCTTATTTGTAGACCCAAAAATGATATCATCTACA
This sequence comes from Artemisia tridentata subsp. tridentata, assembly GCA_021014915.2. NCBI lineage: Eukaryota > Viridiplantae > Streptophyta > Magnoliopsida > Asterales > Asteraceae > Artemisia > Artemisia tridentata. The sequence continues at coordinate 284,498,083 of CP139505.1, read as the reverse complement.
TAAACCTGAACAAGTAGGATATCCTTTTTGTCTTTCTTAATGAACAATGTTTTATCAATGGTTCCTCTGCAAAAACCATTGTTCAACAAATACTGGGATAAGGTGTCATACCAAGCTCTAGGAGCTTGATGTAGTCCATACAGTGCTTTCTTCACCTTGTATACCCTATCAGGATACTTAGGATCTTCAAACCCAGGTGGTTGCATCACATAAACCTCTTCAGGTATCTTTCCATACAAGAAAGCACTTTTCACATCCATTTGATACACAGGAAAATTCTTGTATGAGGCATATGCCAAGAAAAGTCTGATAGCCTCCAGTCTTGCAACTGGGGCAAATACCTCATCATAGTCTATTCCTTCTTCCTGAGTGTATCCCTGAGCCACCAATCTAGCCTTGTTTCTGATAACAATACCTCTTTCATCTCTTTTACATCTGAACACCCATTTTGTACCAATTGCCCTTTTTCCATTAGGCAAATCAACTAATGTCCAGACCTCTTGAAGCTTGAACTGCAGCAACTCCTTTTGCATAGCTTCAACCCAACTTTCATCTTTCATAGCCTTGTGAATGGTTTTGGGTTCTTCTTGAGATAAGAAACAGGCAAACATGCAATTCTCTAAATCCTTGTGGCTATTTCTCTTCTTAAGTGTTTGAGCAAACAATCCCTGATCAAGCAAATCACTCAACCCTTTTGATTTACTTCTAGTCTGAACAGCAGAGTGAACATCACCAATTATCTGCTCCTTTGGGTGAATCTTTTGGATTCTTGTTGTTGGTGTGGGACTAACAGGTATATCAGTCTCTAAATTGGATAAATCAGCTTCAGCACCAAAAACATCAACAACTTCATCATCAGTATCCACATACACTTCTGCTAATTCGGGCATCTCATCAGAAGAATCATCATCAGAATCACCATCTTTATCAGTAGTAGAGTCCTTGGGCAGAGCAGCAGAGTTACCAAGCTTAACAGCAGAGTGTTTTACCCTAACAGCAGAGTGTTTTGGCTTAACAGCAGAGTGTTTTGGCCTGGCAGCAGAGTTGAGAGAACTGCTGCTATGTTTATTCCCTTGGATTCCATCAACTTGTGACTCTTCATTTCTTTCCTTATCACCACTCTTGTCATCATGAGCAGGTTCATCATCACCTTCTGTATTAACCTTTGGTACTTCCTTATGAACAGTTTCATCATCTGAACTCTTTCCCTCTTTATCTGATGGAGTGAAGTACTGATCAAACTTCCACTTTTCAATCAACACAAACTCCTCTACAGATCCATCCTTCTTTGCTTGTGTACCTGCATTGGGGTTAGTTTGTGTACCTGCAGACATGTTAGTAGTACCTGCAATGACTGGTTGATAATTCATACTTTTGGTTAAAGAATCAATATCAAACATCCACTCAGGTCCTTTTCCATCAACATTAGGTGTGGTTTCTCTAATTGTAACATGTAAATTTTCCACCACATGCCCAGTCCTTTGATTAAAAACTCTAAAAGCCTTACTTTCAGTGGAGTATCCAACAAAGAAACCTATGTCTGCTTTCTCACTAAATTTGCCTAAGTGGTCAATGGTGTTCAAAATAGTAACATGACACCCAAATTAGGGGTGCAAACGAGCCGAGCCGAGCCCGAGCTTCACTATAATCGAGCTGGCTCGGCAGTTTTTTTAATGAGCTCGAGCTCGAGCTCGGCTCGATCCGAGCCTTTATTTTTGTGCTCGAGCTCGGCTCGTAAACATTTTTCAAAGCTCGGCTCGCTTAAACGAGCCTGATCGAGCTCGCTTTATCTGCTTCAGAGTTTACACATAACGAGCAAATATGACTTTTGAGAACCACCAAACTTAGTCATTTTGATCTGATTTTCTTTTATAAATTGAAGGTTGTCACTAGTCCAAAGTAACATTATTTTTGGGATCGAACTTCAGTTTAAACATCACAAGAAACATTATTTTTGTGCTCAAACTTCAGTTTAAACTTCACTAGTCCAAAGTAAAGTGTACAAACAAGAAACATCACAAGTCGACTATAGTGATAACTGAATGAAACCTCAGCCAATATCAAGTCCAAAAGCCAAATACAAAAACGAAAAGCAAATCTCATATACACTATTCGAATGACAAACAAGAACAGATCTCAGATTGTTCAACTTTATTTCACATCTTTCAAAGATTTTTTGAGTTGAACAATATCATCACAGATCCGTGTTGAAGCCTTAGCTTCTTTCTCAATATCCGAAACTCACAAGAATAGAAAAATAATAATTGTGTTATTCTCTTTCTTTGTCTCGTTCATGTAAAAGAAAAGCAAATCGCAAAAACAAAACGCGAACCTACCTGGCTACCTGCGATCTTGAAAAGAACTTGAAGAAATGCAAAAAGTGTTACGGATTGGATTTGGTTTCGTGTTTGTGTTGATTCAAGTCGCTGGGATTAATTTTCAAGTGTGAATAGATGACTTATTTTTATATGAGATTGAGATGATTTATTGATGAAGATGATTTCTTGATGAATATGAGATCAGATTGGATGAGTTATCTTTTAGTACTAGAAGATTGGTTGGGAGAGAGGAGAAAGTGTGGTAGGCGGATTAAATGTGTGTGTTTAGGGTTTGTGTTAATATTAATAACCGTGTGAGTGTGACTAGGGTTTGGTTATTGGGCTTGGTTATTGGGCTTGCTTAAACCCTAAGGCTCGATAAGGCTCGACGAGCCTGCTCGATCTTCACAAGCTCGGCTCGAGCTCAGGCTCGATAAGTAAACGAGCTGATTTTCAGGCTCGAGCTCGACAAGGCTCGGCTCGTTTCGAGCTTTTATCGAGTCGAGCTCGAGTAGCTCGCGAGTAGCTTGGCTCGTTTGCACCCCTAACCCAAATGGTCTTAAGAAATCTATCAGTGGTTTCCTACCATGCAACAACTCATAAGGGGTCTTGTTATGAGGCTTAACTATCTTAGTTCTATTTTGCACATAGCAAGCAGTGTTGACTGCTTCAGCCCAAAAGATAGTGGGTAACTTAGACTCTGACAACATGGTTCTAGCAGCTTCAATTAATGTTCTATTTCATCTCTCAGCAACATCATTTTGCTGAGGAGTTCTAGCCACACTAAATTGTCTAGTTATACCCTTTTCCTTACAGAACTGATTCATCACATGGTTATTAAATTCAGTTCCATTATCACATCTGATGACCTTAACCTTATGATTAAATAGGTTTTCTATCCGTGTTATAAAAGCCTTAAGAATGCCAGGTGTCTCATCCTTAGAAGCTAAAAAGAATACCCAAGTAAATCTACTAAAGTCATCAGTGACCACTAATCCATACATCTTTTTATTCAAACTTTTCACATAAGTAGGTCCAAATAAGTCCATATGTAACATAAACAAAGGTTCAGTTATAGAATTCACCAATTTGGACTTACAAGATGCTCTATGCTGCTTTCCCATCTGACAAGCAACACATACTTCAGGGTTCTCAAAGACCTTTGAAGGTAATCCCCTGACCAAGTTCCCTTTCACCAACTTGTTGATAGCCTTGTAGTTCAAATGTCCAAGCCTTCTGTGCCATAGTTTGGATTCATCAATAGAGGCTTTGGCAAACAGACAAGTCAAATCTCTTTTGGGAATAATATTCTTTATATCCACACTGTATATATTGTCATGTCTAGGGACTTTAAGAAGTACCAATTTATCATCAGGTATCTTATAGTCAGGAGACAAGACAAGACACTCAGTATCGGTAAAAAGAACAAAATTCTTCCTGTCACACATTTGTGAGACACTAAAAAGATTAAACTTGAGACCATTCACCAAATACACCTTTTCAAAATCCAATTTGCCAGTTCTGATGATGCCTTTACCAAAAATTTTTACCTCCTTTAGGGTCATTCCCAAAGGCCACATATCCACCATCCAAAGTTTCAAAATTTTCCAAGTTGCTTTGGTCTCCAGTCATATGTGAAGAGCATCCACTATCAAAAATGCATTTGTCCTTTAGCTCCTTTTGTAGATTGCCCTGCACAAAAAGTAAGAGAATTAGTTTCTCTTTGGGACCCAAGCCATTACTGACTTGGATCTACCTTGTGCATCAAAGTAGTCAAATTTATTCAACTGCATTGGTGCACTGCTGTGTCTGAGAACATGATCCAAAACTTTAACTTTAGGTTTCCAGACCCAGCAAGCTGAGGCTTTAACAGCATAAAAATGGTTGCCCACAACAGTATCAGTAACAACTTTAGGCAAAACAGCAGAGTCTGCCTTAACAGCAGAGTTTGCTATAACAACAGAGTTTGCCTTAACAGCAGAATCAATTATATCCTTCTTTATGGGCCCTTTTGGTGCAATAGGAGAAATAACTCTAGAAGCACCATCTCTCATCAAAACTTCCCTAGGAACCATGTTTCTTTTGGGATGTGGGTGAGTCTTTCTACTAAAGTTTCTATGGTTCACCCGTGTATGTTGGTTCCACACTGGTTTTTGATAGTAGTAACACTCATCTTGCAGATGTTCAAAACTACCACAACTATAACATGCCTTTTTAAGTAATTGAAAATCAGTACCTAATTTTTGTGAAACTAGGTTGTTCCAATTTCTCTGGTTTCCTCTAGGCAAATTATTAGTTCTCTTAGGATATACTCTAGGTGTGTTGTCAAACTCAGCCATCCTCCTAGAGATACCTTTACCTAGCTTAGGCTTAACAAACTCAACCTTTTTAGATCTAGGTACTTTTGATTCAACAACAGCAGGAATTTCTTCCTTTTTGTTCTTAGGGGTTGAACCAGATTCTACAACCTCATCATCACTGTCAGACTCCCAATCTTCAATCAGGGGTGCTTGTTCATACTTCTTTACCTCAACCTTAGGTGACTCTATGTTAGTTTCACTAGTTTCACCTACAGGTTTAGCCCCAGACTCAGATATGAAAGTTAATGTCCTAGTAGGAGGGGCATTAGCACTAAGTTTCTTAGGGTGAGCAACAACATTATATCCTAGACCACTTCCTGAGTCTGCAAAGTGTCTTCCTATTGGTTTACTGAGAATGTCAGTGGCAAATAGTTGTTTTTCCACCCTAACAACATGTTTTTCAGTCTCACTTTTAGCTAAATCTCTAGCCTGTTCAGCCTCTTCTACTTTTTCCATAAGAACCTTAATCTCATCATCTTTCTTGATAAGCTCATTTTTCAGGATAGTGATCTGATCAAGATATTCAATTTCAACCATTTTATAAAATTCTAGCTTCTCTTCTAAGTTCTTTAAACCATATGCATAACTAAGATTGTCTAACTTAAGTTTTTCATTTTCCATCTTAAGATTTCCATTGCTAGACTTAAGTTCATCAATTTTATCAGAACATGATTTAAAAGAACAGGATGATTCATTTGATACCTCAGAGTCTGATCCAGAAGAAGAATAGGCCATGAGAGCAAAATGTTGTACTTCAGGTTCCTCTTCAGCTATCAATGCACAATTTGGACCATCTTCAGCATGATCACTCCAGTCATAATCTCCTAACCCATCACATGATACCATAGCAGTAGTAGGATTTGGCTCTTCATCAGCAGACTTCTTGAAATTCTCATTGCTTCTTTTTGGTGCTCTGCATTCTCTTGCAAAGTGTCCCTTCTTTCTACAGTTAAAACATTCAGCCTTTGATTTGTCAAATCCCACATTCTTGTTCCTTCTGAACTTCATCTCTTTACCAGTTCTTTTAAGAAACCTTCTTGCCCTCATAGTTAACATTGCAAACTGCCATTGCATATCAATCTCTTCAACATCATCAGGATCAAGTTCATCCAGATCTTGAGGCATGACTGAAGTACTTGTAGTAAGTTCAGCCAAATAAGCACAAATAGCAGCATCACTGATGGTGTTGGTGTTGGTGGAGTCAGCAGCAGAGACATGTGAACCAACAGCAGGAGCAAAAGTACCAACAGCAGAGTGCTGTTCTTGATGACTGCCAGAATTCTTGTTGCTTGAGGAAACAAAAGCAAGATTATTTGTGGTAGAAGATGAGCTTGACAATCCTTTAACTTCTGATTCATACACCTTCAAGTTGTTATACAGATCATCCAATGTCATAGTATCAAAATCTTCCTTGTGCCTCCAAACCACTGTATGAGTGTTCCATTCAGAAGATAGACTTCTCAGAAACTTTAGATTGACATCTTCTTGAGATGGCTCAATCTTCAAAAGAGCCATCTGACTGGATAGCTTATGAAGTCGATCATAAGTTCCCTCAATGTTCTCAGAACTTAAAGCAGTGAAAGTTTCAAACTGGTGCTTCAGCAGATTCTTTCTTGATTTCTTGGTAGCTTCATTCCCACCAAATCGAAGTTCAATTGCTTCCCATAACTCCTTAGCAGACTCAATATGATTAAAACTCAATTGATAATCATTAGGTATTCCCATCATGAGAATACTGTGAGCCTTAACCTCCAATCTTCTCTGTGCTTTCTCCTCACTTGTCTTGAGAGTTAAGACTGATCCAGTAGCAGTCTTGGTTTGCACACTGTCGCCATTTAGAACAACCTCCCAAAGTGAGTAATCAACCATTCTCATGTATTGTTGAATCCTCATCTTCCAGATCTCATACTCTCCAGTCTTGAGCATGGGAACTCTTGATGCAGTAACCATGTGTGTAGAATCGGAATCCATTGCTTACTTTGAAGATTAACAAATCTTGTATTCGGTAATTCTTCTTGGTACCAGTTTCTAGATCACAAGCTCTGATACCACTTGTTGATCCCAGTTGAGCTTCACGATCTTATTAATTACTTTAGATATAAACCTAAAGCAATCGGTATAGAAACTGATCTTGAGTTGTATATCAAATATTATGCGGAAACTAATACTTGATCTTAAGAAGAATAAACACAAACGAATTATCAAACAACACTTCAATTATATTAATAACGATTGCTCAATAGCAATAGGGTTACAGAAACCTTGAAGTGTAAACAATAATATGTATGCTAAGATAATCGATATCTAACCCTAACCCTAGAACCTCCTTTTATAGCGTAAGGAGTCCTAGTCGGTTTACAAGACTTCCTATACAAGAAAAATATTCATACGTATCTTTTCTATAATTATCCTTAACATACTATACATATCTAATAAGCAGCAGAGTAAATCTTCTAGCAACAGAGTCTTCGTGAGTTAGCAGCAGAGTTACACTATGCCTATTATCCCAAACCAGCAGAGTTAAACTCTAATCAGCAGAGTTCTTTAACTGATCAGCAGAGTCACTTAGTGTATTTCCCAAACAGCAGTATCTTTAGACCCAACACCCCCTGAGTAGCTCAGCTTATCACTAAGCTTATTTGTAATCTTTAATGCTATTTGAACTTGTTCATTTTTAATCTTGTCAGTTTAGTCAATCCTAGCTAACTCGGCTTTTGCTAGCCCTTTAGCTTATCAGTCCCTTTTAGTTAGCTTATTTTCATTCCTCATAGCCCACTGTTCTGTTTTCCATAGCTCAAATCCCAGATTATTTGTGGTTTTTAAATAGTATCGTAGTTATATTAGCAGCTTATTTTCATTTGCTTTTTGAGATTGTGATAAGAAAAATAAAAGCAGCAAAAAGAGAGTCCTGGGATTCGAACCCTGGACCTCTTGCTCACACACCCAACACGTTTAGCCATCTGCCCTAGGGACTTGTTTTGTTTATAGTTTACACCCTTATTTACTTAACCCAGTTTTTAGTTCCTATTGCTTATTTCCCTGTTTTGCTTATTTCCTGCTTATTCCCATAAGCTGTTTCAGTTTTATTATTTTTACTAGGCTTAGTTCTCCTTAAAGTATTTCCCAGCAAAGTTTTAGTATTTTTAATCATTTAATTAGATTAATTTAGTTTTTAATTCGTATTTAATTAAATAAAAATCAGAAAAATATAATTATTTTTTTTTTAAATTTCCTTTTATTAATTAGGACTTAGGAAAAATAGATTTGTACCTGTAGAGTTAGAATTTTATCATTTTGACGTTTAGGCTAGGGATTTCCCGGTTTAAACGCATTTTCAGTTTTCCTTTACGTTTTTAGCCTCGTGTTCCTTAGATTATCGTTTTCCTTATTTCTTAAGTCGTTTTTATTTTATGTTCACTTATCTTAGCATAGAAACCCAAAATCCCTTTGTTTTCACCATTCAAACACGCAATCACGAACCGAATCACGAATTCCATTCAAACCTTCGTTGGGGATAACGACTCGGGGTTACACATACTTCACTTGTGTTTCCTTGGAGAAAAATACGTGTTGATTTTAACGAATCAATTTTTGGTGCCGCTGCCGGGGAAGGCTTGAAGCGAATTTTTAATTCTCGTTTGTCGTTGCGTGTTTTGAAGACCCTTCTCCCGAGAAGTTATCGTTTTCTTCGTAAATATTTTCTTATAAAAACCCAAAAAGATTTTCTTTTCAAATCTATTTTCCTTTTTCTTTAGTGTTCTTCAAATGTTTCTAAATTTCAAAATCCAAAAATATTCTTCTTATTCCTCTTATTCGTTTAATTCTTTATCTATCACCCTCTGTCTGTTTAATTCTATTTTCTTCTTATCCCTCCTTAATGTTTAATTCTTATGTCGTCACTCGACTATCACTGTTTCCATTGTAAAGGTCCAGTGGGTAATGACCTTCGTTGTTCCAAGTGTTCGTGTGAGCGGTGTGGAAATGATTATAGCGGCGGATTTTGTTATTGGTGCGAATTATCCATTAAATCAAATCCTAAGTCCTTCAATGATTCCCAAGATCTTTCCGACTACCCTCCACAATCCCAGCCATCTCCAATCAATCAGCAAAATTGCTTTAATTGTGGAGATCCGTCGGGGGATGATTCACTTTGTGAATGATGTTTTTGCAAGAAATGTGGGTTTACTCATGAACTTGGTGTATGTTGCACTTTTGAAATCGAAAATACATTCACTTATCCAAATTTTCAAAACGATTTCAACTCCCCTCTTCAGGATTCATTTGGGCAAGATCCGTGCTATCAAAACTTCAATGATTCATCATTTCAGAATGTGCCAAATGATCTTTGTGCTAATTGTGGAGGTCCTCACCAAAGTTTTGATTGTTAAGCAAATAATATGCTTGTCTATGAGCAGATTTCGTGTAACAATCAAAATTTCAGTTATGACCAATATCCATATACTTCTATGAATCAACCACAACAATCATACTGTTGTGAATACTGTGGAGGTACGCATCATGATTCCGATTGTCAAACGAGGAACTCGCTTGTCTATGAGCATGGCCTTTGTGACAATTATGACTGTTCTTATCATGACCAACCTCCACAGTATCAAACGATTCAACCTCAGCCTCAGCCATCTCCTCAGGATTTGGTTTGCAAAGATGTATTCCAAGAATTTCAAGATGTGAGGAATACACTTAATGATTTGGCTGTTAAGCATACCCAAGAAGATCGTCATTGTAAATCTATGGAAGATTTACTCGCCATAGAACGAGCAGCACAAAAGCGTTCCTTGTTTAATAAGGCTTGCATGCTCGATGACGAAGATGAGGACTATGAGGAGAGTGCTATTCTTATGAATAATACCATTTTTCAACTCCCTCAGTCCATTGCAACCACACCCATCTTGCCAACTATAGAATCCAAGGACTCTCTCATTATGGGGGATGAGCATCTTAGCACTATTCCTGAAAAGGAATCGGACGAATTCATAAGTTCTAGTGTTGAGAACCTTATCCCAATCCCAAGTGAGTCTGAGGATATATCGGACAATGAAAGTGATGGTTCTTTTCGTAGTGATCATCCTCTTGACACTACTGATGATTTTTCCGGGACGTTTTCTAACCCTCTTTTCAATTTCAAAGATGATTTTTCCTTTAGTGATGACGAATCACTTTCTGATAAGGACGTTCAAAATAAAAGTCTTAAAGTCTATTCAAATTCTCTTTTTGAATTTGATGATGAGTAATTTTCTAGCAAAATAAATCCTCTCTTTGATGAAGAGTTAGAGAACGATGAGGTCAAGGACTCTATTATTCATAAACTTGATGATATGACCTCAATTCTTAATCCCGATATTGTTAAGGACAATCTTTCTCCGACATATGTGACTTTTCCCGTTGAGGATCGCCATTTTATTGACTTCACATATGTCGTTCGAGTTTTTCTACCTTTCCGTGCTTATAAGGTAGCTTGTCCTTTTCTTCACTCCTTTGGAAGTGGGGACAAAGTTTTTGACCCCGGCATCTCAATTTATCATTCTTTTGAGCCGGATGTATCTCATCGGAGTGGAACTTTCAAGTACTTCAATGTTTATCCAAACATCTTGAATGAAAGTCCGATGGAGATTTTCTTTTCCACATGCTTCCCCAAGAACAAATGAATTCGGGGTCGAGTCAAGCTAGTGACTCGGTTAACAAAAACATTAGCACCACATGGATGACAACCCATGTTTCTGACTTCTTTCTATTTTCTGACACTAAGTGTGGGGGGATTCCTCTACTGTGCTTTGTTTGTGTGTTGTTTTCCCTTGTTTGCAGGTTTCCCTTAGATCGTGATGATTGATGCGCCTGTTTTCAATCCAGCCGCCCAATATCCGATCTTTTTGCTAACGTTTATCTAGGGATATCTTTTTAATCCTGTTTGTGAAAATAGAGATTTCTGTCACACACTTGGCTATTAGTATTACCTTTTTACGTTCTAAGTGTCGGCATAATAGCCGGTACTTTGAATATTGAGGGCAATATTCAATTCTAAGTGTGGGGGGAATTCTCGCGATTTTTGTCACATATGTACCTTCCAGTGCCCTAGTACCCCCGTTTTGGCCAAAATTTTCAAATTTTTTTCGTTTTTCGATAAAAAATTGCATGAAAAAGAAGTGCTTTGCAAAAAAAAAAAAGAGAGAATAAAAAAAAAGTGTTTAGTCTTGATTAGGTTAGAACAAGGGGAATCCCGACTCTGCCAGAGTGTTGATCTGGCTGCTTCCTTAACGGTTAGACTAAGGTTTTACGATATGTGCAAATGAAAATGCTAAGCGTAGAATAGTTGGTTTTCTTTAGAGCTTATATAAGTAATCTATGGCTTTTCCTCCCAGGAGATAACTAATCTGACTTAATAAGTGCTTGTTTTCAAACATTTGAACACACAAAATCATTTTTTTATACGATTTTGAAAAATACTAGTTCAAAGCTTTATTTAAACTTCGGAACAAGCATATGTCATATTAATGCAAAATGAAAGTGATACGTTGCTTGAAAGTTGCAAAAGTTAAGTAATAAATGTATGTGCTAAAAAAGCTACGGTTCAAGATCGGCCCTTGGATCCTTATTTCCGGAAGGCGTTTAGGTCTTGGCTACCCTCTTACACCGGCCCTTGGACCTCTAATTCAGGAATGTGTGAGGTCTTGGTCTAACACCCTCGGATCCTCATTTCAGGAATGTTTAGAGTCTTGGAACTCTCCGTTGTAACGGCCCTTGGATCCTTTATTCCGGAAGGTGTAAGGTCTTGGTTCCCGTGAAACTCCGTTAGTTTATGTTGCACAAGTAAAAAAAAATGAAAAATGAAAAAAATGAGAAAATGAAAAGAAAAGAAAATGGAATGATATTGCAAAATGCAATAAGTTTTGATGTTGCAAAAATAAAGATGTATGTGTTGAATAAAGTTTTGAAACTTGCTTGTTGTAAATTTTAAATCTATCTTTCACCTAGTATTAGTCAAAATCTTATAAAAACGTCGATTTTTGTGATCAAAATTTTGAAAATCAAGCACATTCACCTAACTTGAATAAATATGGGAGTGAAAAGTTAAGTCTCGGTTTACATAGATTATTAGTATAAGTAGTGTTAGCATTTTACCAAAACATTTGCACATTGAGTTTAAGCTTAGTTGGGAGTATAAAAAAAGAGGATGACGATTACAATTCCCTGGAGTCACCCATTTTGTGTGAATCCCGTTCCATGATACCATTTTTTGAAAATCAAGCATGTTATCTATTTTTGTTCTATTTAAATTTCTTGCATTTAATAAAAAGTCGAAACGGTGTATGCTTGGTATTCTTTTGATCCTTTCATTACTTTATATGATCGGATTGCTAGGGACTAGCAATTGATAGTGTGGGGGGATGATGAGTGCCTATTTACTCATCATTTTATGCCCATATAAGACACAAAAATGACCAAAAACACCCAAATAGATCAAATATTGTTGCAAATATTATTGGTTTGTGTTTTTATGTGTTTCAGGTACAAAAGGATTGAAAACGGGTCAAAAACGGACAAAACCAAGCTTGGATGGGAAAAAGAGCAAAAATGGACATTGCCGGATCGACTCGACACCATTTGAGTATTTGATGAAGAAAAGACGAAGTCAAAGTCAACCCTGGAAAAGGGCATTGGAATGAGCAGGGAAAAACAAACCCGAAACCAAAACCTATTTTTACCATTTACCCTAAACCCATTTACCCTCACCTAATTACCCTAACCCTTTTTTACCCTAAATTTAATTACCAAAACCTTAAAATAAACCTAAACCTAACCCAGATCCAAGCCTTAACCAACCCAACCCTTTATTAAATAAAAAAAGGGGTCAAATGGTCAACCCCCTTTTATCCCTTCCCTCTTGCCGCCAAAACCACCCACAGACCACCTTTCTCCTGCTCCAATGCCCAGACAACAGTGTCCCCTCCACCTTTACCTCTGCTCCAGCCACTCTACTTCCCCCCTCCAATAGCATCATTTCCAAGTACCATTTCACGTGACCATCTTCCAGCTAAGATATCCACTATCTCCATTTTGGCGCCAAAAGTGGAAAGGACGACTGAGATCATTTCAAGCCAATCCAATGGCTCAAGTTGGAGCAGAGAAGAAGACAAGAGAGTTCCCATCTTAGTTTGAGTATAAATAGACCTATTGTGAGCCTTAAACGGCATGTAGTTTTTAGTTTTAGTCGTATTTGTAGTTTAAATGTTTAATTAGTATAGATTTAAGTTTCCAGTATCAAGTTAAGTTTGTTTAAGCTCAATTATCTTTAATTTGTTCAACATTGTACTAATTTTCAAAAGTTAATGAAGTTTCAATTTTAAAAGCTCTCTGTTAATCCGAAGTAAGTTAATTTGATATTGAGAAAAGCTTATTTACTGTTTGAATAAGCTCATATAAGCTTAATATAGCTTCTTGTGAGCTTGTGATCAATTAATTCAGTTCCAATCCAAGATTTCCAAAAAAGGTCAAAGATAGTCAACCAAGGTACTATTCATCAGCTTATGAGTGCTTATTTGCTTTTTCTGTACTTAATTGTTCTAGTTAATGTTAATTGAGGTTAATTTGATAGGTAGTTATTGCTTAAGTTAGTTTTTGCCTTAATTAGCCTTAATAAGCCATAAAACAGTTAGTCTATCTTAGTGCGTATTTAATGGCTTATTTCCATTTGAAAGTAGCTCATTAGTGATAAAACAACTTAAGTAGACATTCATGAGTCAGCTGCATAGCTTATTTTGGTGTATCTTAGTTCAAAACCCCAACCTCAGTCCATTAAGGGGTGTTTGGTTTAAGTCTTGCCATGGGTCAAAACAGGTCAAAATGACATTTCACTATTCATTTTCACTTGGGTGAATTTCACTCAGCCTTGATTTAGCTTATTTAGGCTGTTAGAAGGAGTGCTTGAGCTTATTTTGAGGGTTAGTCAGTTTTCAATTTATGTTTTAGGTTATTAGAGGTTAATTGGTCATATTAGCTTCTTGGTACTAGAAGTTAATCCAGTACAAGCTTTTACCATTTTTGCACCCATTATAGTCCATACTCAGTACTTGTTTAATCCCTTTAGGCCTTGGGTTGGAAATAGCTCAAAACAGTCCACAACTAGTTTAAGCAGACTGCACTTTTTGTTTTTTTATTACTTTTCAGCAGTTTTCTTTTATTTTTCATTCGTTAGATATAAGTCCTCATTAGTTATAATTTGGTACAGTTATAATTCAGTTGCTTATCTAGTTAGTCCCTATTTTTGTGGTTTTTTTGTATTAGCTTATAAGTGCTTTTTAGGGGCTTGAAAAAACCCCTTTTTGCCCTGTACATCAGCATACCTCAGTCACCCCTTCCCTTTTCTCAGCTTATTTATAAGTTGAATTTAAGCCAAATTAGTCTGATATTTTGTTTTACAAGCTGTTAGATATGTGGTCTTCAAAATTCTAGAGTTTGAGAAGTTGGCTTATTGTCCTTGTGGCTTATTTTGAAGTCCAAAAATGACCTCAGTAGACCATTTGGTCTGCAAATCAGTCCCTTAGCCTTAGACAGCCTTAGCTTGTTCTTGTTATAACCCCTTGAGTAGCTCAGCTTATCACTAAGCTTATTTGTAATCTTTAATGCTATTTGAACTTGTTCATTTTTAATCTTGTCAGTTTAGTCAATCCTAGCTAACTCAGCTTTTGCTAGCCCCTTAGCTTATCATTCCCTTTTAGTTAGCTTATTTTCATTCCTCATAGCCCACTGTTCTGTTTTCCATAGCTCAAATCCCAGCTTATTTGTGGTTTTTAAATAGTTTCGTAGTTATATTAGCAGCTTATTTTCATGTGCTTTTTGAGATTGTGATAAGAAAAATAAAAGTAGCAAAAAGAGAGTCCTGGGATTCGAACCCTGGACCTCTTGCTCACACACCCAACACGTTTAGCCATCTGCCCTAGGGACTTGTTTTGTTTATAGTTTACACCCTTATTTACTTAACCCAGTTTTTAGTTCCTATTGCTTATTTCCCTGTTTTGCTTATTTTCTGCTTATTCCCATAAGCTGTTTCAGTTTTATTATTTTTCCTAGGCTTAGTTCTCCTTAAATTATTTCCCAGCAAAGTTTTAGATTTTTATAAATAGTTTTAGTATTTTTAATCATTTAATTAGATTAATTTAGTTTTTAATTCGTATTTAATTAAATAAAAATCAAAAAAATATAATTCTATTCTTTAAAATTTCCTTTTATTAATTAGGACTTAGGAAAAATAAATTTGTACCCGTAGAGTTAGAATTTCATCATTTTGACGTTTAGGCTAGGGATTTCCCGGTTTAAACGCGTTTTCAGTTTTCCTTTACGTTTTTAGCCTCGCATTCCTTAGATTATCGTTTTCCTTATTTCTTAAGTCGTTTTTATTTTATGTTCACTTATCTTAGCATAGAAACCCAAAATCCCTTTGTTTTCACCATTCAAACACGCAATCACGAACTGAATCACGAATTCCATTCAAACCTTCGTTGGGGATAACGACTCGGGGTTACACATACTTCACTTGTGTTTCCTTGGAGAAAACTACGTGTTGATTCTAACGAATCATTAAGTTATACTAGTAATACGTCTTTAGCTTTTAAAAGTTGTTTTGAAAGACCTAGATGGGTGTCCTAACTTGAAGTCAAATAGTGATATTACGTAGGGAAAAAGGCGTAACTTTGTACGTGGCGGTCATAGGGTTTTGTTTTTGTAAAAAGTGGTTATAATCTAGTTTTTTTTTTTTTTTTTTTTTTTTTTTTTTTTTTTTTTTTTTTTTTTAATAAATATACCCAGTTCTCTATAACCAAGGCTCTGGTACCAATTTGTAACACCTCCAAAATCGGGTCCATCGGAAGCATACATGTCGTTGGGGTCCTACTAAATTGAATCACAACACAAAGTAAAGAGAACGGATTTACCTTATACATTTAGAAAAATTTGTTACATTATTATAGTAAACTAGTTTACAACATTTAATTTGATGCGGAAATAAGAACCATATAAATAAACAATATGTCCCAAATATATCAGAGTAGCCTATGACTGTGCCCTTGCCAAGCGCCTCCAACAATAGATTGTGCTGTGGTAAAGATCTATACCTGAGAATACACGCTAAAATGGTCAACATAAAGCTGGTGAGTTCATAGGTTTAATTTAACAAGTTATGCATGGACCACAAGATTTCAAGACAATATATCAAAAACATGTTCATGAAAAAGATTACTATTGCACTAAGCTCAGGACACCGAAGCCTTAATAGTTAGTTAACAGGTGCTTTGCCAAACACCTGTAAGACATCAAATGAAATGCGTCCGTTTGACAAGTTGGAGCGACCAACCCAGACGGGGGAGTTTACCCCCAATAGATCTATTCACAACATTCACGCTTACAAAGTAATTAACGGTTCATGATTGTAGGGAATTTATGGCAAACGACAACAACTTAGGCAATCAATAAATGTTTAATGCACTTGTGTCCATATGTAAAAACAAGCAATGTATTCCCACCCCGAGGGTTTTAAAATAAGATACAAACAATGTAAAAACCGGGGATATGAAACTCACCTCAGTAAGCAAATCTCGGATGGTAATTTGGTAAACGGTGAATAAAGTCCGATAACTCTAACCGCAACCTAAATAATGCATATGTCTTAGGTTCGAAAACAAGGTCATGCACGCAAGTTCATACTCTACTTTATCATTTGTACATGTTTGTTGTAATATTTATTGTCAAAAATGTAGTTGCGTCAATGTGATCTTTTATTTAGAAAATCACCATTTTTAGAAAACGTAACTTGTTAATCTCGTGATCAAACTATAGTCGTCTTGTTAATAGATATTTTGAAAATCTCTAACGCGCCTAATAAGTGTACATAATGTTCTACCATTTTCGTTTGCGCCATTTTAGCCAAAATACACTCTAAAGTGTCCAAAAATCCATTTTAAACATTTCCATCAGCTTTTCGAATAGCAAATAATAAGCTGTCAAACTTATATGTCGTCGTAACCTTCTTTAGGCCATAACTTTTTCGTCGTAGCTCCGTGATGAAGCGAAAAGTGTACCGCTTTTAAGGGGTCATTTAAGCCCTAAATCGTATTTATTTGATCAAATAATGCCCTAAATCGTTCCTTTTGTCATTTTAGGTACTTTTGAGGAGAAATCTGGAAAAGGAAGCATTTTGGACGTTTTTGGAGCATAAAAGTGAAGAAAACGACAAAGTCTCAAAATTGTGCTGGAAATTACCTTTGACGGCGTCAGGATTTGTTCTGGACGGCGTCATGGCTTGGCAAAAGTGGTGGATGTGAAAATTACTCATGATAAGCCAGAGAAATTTGCATGGAATTCTGACGGCGTCACGCTTTAATGTGATCAAGGTCGTCACGGCTTAATTTAAAGAGGGACGGCGTCACCCCTAAGTCTGACGGCGTCAAGCCTTGATAAGCCAGAACGGATTTTGGAGAGCTAAAGAGGGACGGCGTCAAGAAGGCCATCCGGGAACCCTAAAAGCGGCGAGGTGACGGCGTCACACTCCATAACGTGACGCCGTCAGATCTGAAAGTCTATATATAGTTTTGCAATTTTTTGTCATTAGTGTGGAACTTATTGGGGAACTTTGTGTGTGAAAACCCTAAGACGATTTTAGCAGCTTTTTCAAGGCTTTTTGCCTTGAGATCTTCCATGTTACATTGAAGATAAGTTATCAATTAATCATTCAATATGTCTATGTGTTGTTTGATTCTATCTTGTTCTTGTCTTTTGTTTAACATGCTAGGCTAGATTTATTTTGTGTTTGCTTAGATCTAATGAAACCTAGCTATTGATTATTGGTTATTAGTGTGTTATTAGTTGTATTGGATGATTGTTCATCTATGTTAGGCTTAAGAAAACTGGCTAACTTCCTATTTGGTAACTTGCTTGAACGTCTTAAGAAACATGAACCAATGCGTACTAAAGGTTTTTATGGTTGTATTTAATGCACAAGCGAATTCTAGTGATCCCATGTTAGGAGCTTCCTAGCCGGCTCGACATAGGAGTGAAGTAGGAGCTTGTAGAGTTGGGGAAGTACGTACGCCGCCCCACGATTGGTATTAAGGAATACACCCGTCATCCACGCAATTAATACACACTAATCAACCGGTAAAAGATAGTTAGGGAGTAAGGAAATCTAAGTAAACACATTTCTCTCCACATAAGTTTCACCACCTTTTCATTTTCTGTTATTTTATTTTATTTGCATTCGTAGTAACTTGGGTTAGTTGACTAGCAACTAATTCCGCCCACTCTTTCAAATCCGAGATTTTACTTGCTTTCATAAAAAAATTATAAAAACATAAAAAGAATCTTCTCTCACCCTTAGACCTATTAGAGTAGTTTTTCATACCTAACGAACACTATTCCCTGTGGAGAACGATCAATCCCCCGTACTTACCACTACACTATACTACATCGGTCAGGTACACTGCCTGGTGGGGTTGTAAGCCTCTTGAGATCCCTCGAGAGGTAAAACCTGTTGTAAGGTTGCAAAACCACGCATCACTCCGTTTCTTAAGTTTTACCTATTCCCGCGAAGGTATTTAAGTATACTATCGAATTTCTAAGGCCCCGGCTAGTCTAGTTATCATTTAAAGTCCGGTTTTGTTATTTGAAAAATTCTGACAGCAAGCAATATTTTTAGAAAATTTAGTTTTCGTCGCATAACTTGAAACTAACGTATCTTTTTCGTTATAAGCCCGTTTTAACTCATTCAAGAGGATATGTTATCGTTATAAAGTCTATTTTCTATGTTTCTAGCCTAAACTTGTCACCAAGCTACTGAGTTTTCTGGGGAAAGCCAAATGGGACAGATTCCTTGCCAAAAGTGTCAAAATATTTTTCCTAGCCTTCTAGTTATCATAACCACTTAACAACAACTCCAAAACTAATCCTAATTCATCCACCAATTTCTCAACATATCAATATTGATCTAACACTAAACTTAGCAATATTAAAGAGTCCATTTTTCATGAATGTAATTGATCATCAATCATAGTTAAGATTACAAGTTTCACTAATATATATATATATATATATATATATATATATATATATATATATATATATATGTATATATGTGTGTGTGTGTGTGTGTGTGTGTGTGTGTGTGTGTGTGTGTGTGTGTGTGTGTGTGTGTGTGTGTGTGTGTGTGTGTGTGATGTTTATCATCACTTTATTGTTGAGATTTCTACCATCTAGTTTACTTATGATAAAAACTTGTTTAAAACATAGCCATTAGTTTAGAGATTATTGTGGTTACAAGGTTTTGATTAACATGTACAAAGTGATAAACTAAGTATATACAACTTTAACTAGCATTATGATATGAAGAGTATGAAGTTTATCAATGTAAAGTTTACTTACAAAAGGAGATTAGTGTGTTGAGAATGCAATATCTTTGATTAACCTAAGATTAGTGTTCCAAAACCCTTACTAGAATACTCTAATGATACTTGATTTTAACCCAACAAGCTTTCTTTTTCTTTCCTTGCTCTAAGTGTGTCGAATTGTATGTGTAAGTGAGTAGAGATATTTTTTTTTCTTTTTTCTTTTTTCTTTTTTTTCTCTTCTTACTAGCTCCTAAATGAATACTTGAACACATATATATACTAAGGATTTTTCAAAGTGGAAATAGTTAGTCAAAAATATCCTTGGCTTGGTCATTGATGGTTAGGCCGCATGGGGCTTAAAGAGGGGGGGGGGGGGTGCAAAGGCTTGGTCAAGCCACCATTTTGTTCTACAACTCCATGTTTTGTGGATAGTTGTCTTGTAATTAATGATAAGTAAGATCTTGTCTAGTAAATATTTATTGAGCAAGAGGGGGCGGCAACATGGTGAATTTTTGGAGTAGATGAGTTGTTTTGGTACAAGAGTGTATATGTTGTATGTATTGGGTATTAGAAATAGGTATTGGTTGTTGGTTTGGTGATTAATGCAAGTTATACGTAATTAAACGTAAGAAATAAAGAATTTACATTAGGTGTAAGAAAATATTTTTGGAACTTTGGTAATAATTTAGGAAGTATAAAAATGCGTTTTAATCGTTAGAAGTATTGGGTATATCGGGAGTTAAATTTAAATTGCGAATAACGTTTGTTCAATTGACAACCGTAAGTAAATAAAGAAAAGGAAATTGTTTTAAGGTTTAAAATTTTGAACCGGAGTAGGAGCAAAGTACTGGAACGTTGTGGACTAAATATAGCCTAAAGTCCTAGTGTACAAGGGGGTTGTTCCTAGTTTTACGTTTATTTAACTAAAAAGTTTTTCATAAAAGTGTTATTGTAAAATTTCAAAGAAATAAATTAGAGTTTGGAAATAAATGTTGACATGGAAAATTACGAGTTGTTACAGCTATGAATGGGGAAATGCAATCCATGAAAGGTAACAATGTCTGGATTGAAGTAGACCTTTCTCTCAATGCCAAGGTAGTTGGAAGTAAGTGACTCTTCAAGAAAAAAACTGACATGGATGGCAAGGTACACACCTATAAGGCTCATTTTGTAGCTAAAGGCTTTACTCAAGCATATGGTGTTGACTACGAGGAGACCTTTTCTCATGTAGTTGACATTAGGGCTATTAGGATTCTCATAGCCATAACAGCGTACTATAACTATGAGATTTGGCAAATGGATGTCAAAACCGCCTTCTTAAATGGTCGCCTAGATGAAGACATCCATATGACGCAGCCTGAGGGGTTTGTGAATCCAAAGTTTCCAAACCGTTGATTGCGTGGTTTTGCAACCTTACAACAGGTTTTACCTCTCGAGGGATCTCAAGAGGCTTACAACCCCACCAGGCAGTGTACCTGACCGATGTAGTATAGTGTAGTGGTAAGTACGGGGGATTGATCGTTCTCCACAGGGAATAGTGTTCGTTAGGTATGAAAGGCTACTCTAATTAGGTCTAAGGGTTGAGGAAGATTCTTTTTTATGTTTTTATAATTTTATGAAAGCAAGTAAAATCTCGGGTTTGAAGGAGTGGGCGGAATTAGTTGCTAGTCAACTAACCCAAAATTACTACGGATGCAAATAAAATAAAATAACAAAAAATGAAAATGTGGTGAGAAACTTATGTGTAGAGAAATGTGTTTACTTAGATTTCCTTACTCCCTAACTATCTTTTACCGGTTAATTAGTGTGTATTAGTCGCGTGGATGACGGGTGTATTCCTTAATACCATTCGTGGGGTGGCGTACTTACTTCCCCAACTCTACAAGCTCCTACTTCACTCCTATGTCGAGCCGGCTAGGAAGCTCCTAACATGGGATCACTAGAATTCGCTTGTGCATTAAATACAACCATAAAAACCTTTAGTACGCATTTGGTTCATGTTTCTTAAGACGTTCAAGCAAGTTACCGAATAGGAAGTTAGCCAGTTTTCTTAAGCCTAACATAGATAAACAATCATCCAATACAACTAACAACACACTAACAACCAATAATCAATAGCTAGGTTTCATTAGATCTAAGCAAACACAAGATAAATTTAGCCTAACATGTTAAACAAAAGACAAGAATAAGATAGAATCAAACAACACATAGACATATTGAATGATTAATTGATAACTTATCTTTCAATGAAACATGGAAGATCTCAAGGCAAAAAGCCCTGAAAAAGTAGCTAAAATCGTCTTAGGGTTTTCTCCCAAAATTCCACACACTAAGCTCTCCTTTTCCAGATTTCTCCTCAAAAGTACCTAAAATGACAAAAGGAACGATTTAGGGCAATATTTGATCAAATAAATACGATTTAGGGCTTAAATGACCCCTTAAAAGCGGTACACTTTTCGCTTCATCAAATACCCTTACACTTGAGATTTGCTTGTCCTCAAGCAAATGCGCTTTTATTCTAATCAAAATATAAGTTAGGGGTCATTTAATGCTAATATAAAAGTAATTACAACAAATAATCGTTCCACTTCAATCATAATAAGCACGGAGATTATAAACTAGCACCTCACAAGTAGTGTTTAGATACTCACATCTCTCAAGTGTCATCAAAATAAATCTCATAAATGAAAACGGAAAATATCTCTCACTACCTGTCATAGCAAATAGATTACCATAGGCTTGGGAAAGGATCGAAAACCTCCTCCACTAGGCGTAAGCACCTAAGATAAACTATCAAAGAGGGCTTTTAAATGGGTTATAACGTTAGGTGTAGGGAAAAGGAAAACACGGTTTTGTTGGATAAAGGATATTTTACTGGTGGCGAGTTAAAAATCTTGATCAATTACATGTACTATACAATGTTGCTAAGCCAAGACTAGACTCGATCTTAAGCTAGAAACGAAATAACAAAATAACAAAAATATAAAACAAACATAAAATAAAACGGGATGGTAGTCCGTATGTTTTTTCTATTTTTCTTTTTCTCATTTTTTTTGTATTTTTCTTGATTTTTTCGATTTTTTTTTTTTTTTTTTTTTTTTTTTTTTTTTTTTTGTTTTTGCATACACTTTTGCCCTACCATCCAAAATAATACATCATAGGGGCATTGCATTCCCCTTACACTTGAATTTTTACATAACTTTACAAATACTAATCTAATGACTCGAATTAAGATAATTGAAAAACTTGGAGTACTTTTAAAACATTTAGCACATATGGGGGTAATAAATGATGTTCTTCCACATTACTCCATTACACTAGTACTTTACCCGTGAGTCCCAATCGTCCCAAAACAATATGTACAAGGATATGACTCGACTTAGCAACCATGTAATCAACTAGATAATTAACTTGGGTTTAAACAAATGTTGTAACAATAATGCACTAAAAATGAGTGCATACAAGGTAGGCTAAGGCGATTTGGGTGTACATTTTAGTGGGGTGTAACAAATTCTTCCTTTAAGTAAAATGCTTAAAGGTCGAAACGAAAAGATAGGCTCTGAGGGGTGTACTAGGGGTATCGTGTACTAAAAATGAGTACAACGCAAAGGTGTGGGAGAATTACTTGACCAATGTAGCCAAAGTAATTATAACAAAAACACAGGTGTAAAACAATGGGTTAATCCTAATGCCTCTTATCATGTAGTAAATCTAACTACACGAATGTAGTCTCACTTGTGGCCTTGGAATGGTCCTAACGCAAGTTCTAGAATCTAAGTGCTACCGGTACACACATCATAGCATAAATGCTTTTCCTACCAATTCTAGGGGCGAACCTCACATATTTGGGGGTGGAAAATTTTTTAGTGGTACGGTTTTTGTGCTAGTTATATAACTCCTATCCGTGAGACGCTCATTAAGATCAAAGTTTCACTCCTATATGTTGTAAAAAATTTTAAATTTGGCACTAAAATTACCTTAACAAGTATTTCTCTCAGTTTTATTACACATCTACCATCAAACAAACAAAAATCAAGCGCAATTGTATTCTCTAAAATCGTACTTTTACCCTCCCCTTACACTTAAGATGAACATTGTCCCCAATGTTCAAATAACAAGATGTAAAAGCATAAAGTAAAAGAATGAAATCAAATACTCCCCTGATTCGCTCGGTGGATAATGAAATTACACGGTTAAATCTTCCTCCAAAGAGAATGTTGAAGCTCCATGACTAATGCATCGCCATAAGCTTGATTCCATAAACATCTCCTTGTCCAAAATAACCTGTTAAACCTGAGAAAACAAACACAAAAACCTGCATAACATCGGCGGGAAAAATCTATATATAAGGATATAATGCTTGTGGAATGATAATTTTGCAGATTCCTGGAGATTATAAGTTGGAGATTTAATAAAAACTTTTTATGAAAACAAAACTTTCAAAAATTTCTGGAAATTAAATCTGACGCCGTCAGGTTATAAACCTTGACGCCGTCAGAAATGTCCTGACAAAAATTTTCATTTTAAGTTTCCGGAAAATTTCTGGAAAAACCTTTACCTTACTTCCTGGAAATCCTGCAAAACATCATTATGACTCGATACAAGCATTTGACTCAAACAAATACTAATATGTATGCTAATTTATTATTATTACGATTCATGTTCATTTGCATTCTAATAAACCGATTTAGATTTCCCTTACACTTAACTTTTGCAAAATACCTTTATATGTAGTTAAGACGAAGTTAAAAACAAAATAAAGCATTTTCACAAATTAGTTTTTAACATGAATCAATAATAATAAAAATTAAACACACATACGGAAACAAATAAAAACAAACAAACAAATAAATAAACACACAAAGCAAATAAAGCAAGTAACGCTTGGGTTGCCTCCCAAGAAGCGCTTATTTTTGTTCGAGTCATGAGCCTGACTCTACCCTTATTTAATGGATAAAGGGGAGGTTTTCCCTACACTTAGGATTAAGTGCGGGTGATAGTAGCGATACACACCAGCTCGGTAGGAGTATGCCACGTGAGGAAAGAGTGGTGGATGAATTATATGCTCAAAGGGGTGTGCTCCTTTCATCATAACCTTACCTAGTTCATTTTGGTCAATGGGTGAGTTAAAGTGTTCTCCTAAAAAGGGATCATTATCTAACAACTTCGAGAGACTCCTAGTTGGGAATCCATCTTGACCCAATAGACCCGGTTTAAACCCATAATGTTTCTTATGATCAATCATGAATGGGTGATGTAGACATGTAAGGTCATTTTTCACTCCTATATTGTCTTCCTCACTACAAGGCTTAATGTCTACTACCTTAATCTTAACATTACCCGGACTACATGGTTTGATGGGTGGATCGGGACCTAATTCAATTCCTAAGTTCACATTTAAGGATGGAAGATTAGGTAACGGTTTTGGTTGAGGCTCCGGTTCATCAAAACTAGGAACTTCCATAGAACTAAAAGAAAGGTTATGACTACAAGTATTCAAACCTATTTCTTCTAGTTTTGTTTGGTCCAAGGGCTCTACCTCTATTGGGGTTCCTATAGTCTCTTCTACTTCTTCCGGGTAAGTCATGGGTGGTGTGTATGCCTCAAATGATGGTAGGACTTGTGGGGTACTTGGTGGGCTTATGTTACTTACCTCATCATTTCTTATGTCAAGATCACCTATATCCTCATCATGTGTTTTAGTAGGATCTAACCCTAACATTTTCCCAAGTATCTCAAGTGCTTCTCTAGGCATCTCAACTTCTATGTCCGAATCATAAGGATCATCCTCAATATTCTGACTGCTATATACAAATTGCCTAAAAGATTCATCATGTGTTTCTTGAGATTCAACGTCATCAATCATAAAACCTAGGTCTTTTTGATTAATGTGATCATGTTCGGCTAAATCCTCCATCACATCAAGGTCACCTATGTGTTCGTTTTGTACTATGGCATTACATGACAACCACTTAGGTATCTCAACACTAACATATTCATCCCCAAACAAACTTGTTTCATGATCCTCGAAATTTGTGGTCAATTGACTTGTACTAACGTTTGTTGGGTTGTCTACTATATAATAATATTGGGCACACTCTTCAATAGCTTCCCATGCTTTCTCAGCACTTAATTCCCTAAGATCCCTGCCGGCAATATGGTAAATGTCCCTTTGGGCATGTCGGTCGACATGATTGTAAAAGATTTGAGTTAGGGACCAAAAATCGAAGTTATGATGAGGGACTTTTTGGAGTAAATATTTAAAACGAGTCCATGCATCATAGAGAGGTTCATCTTTATGTTGTTTAAACATCAAGATGTCATATGGAGTGGGTGAATTACGTGGTTGGTAGTATGGTGGATTCGCGTTCTCCATAATGGTGAACGGAAGAGTCAATGGAAATTACGAACAAACACACAAAGAAAAATAGATAGACTAAAGAAAACCTAAAAAAATAAAATAAAAATCTCACTAGAAAGGAATCTAGTGAGTAGACCTAATAGAAATAAAAATTCAACCTAAACAATAACTATTCCCCGGCAGCGGCGCCAAAAACTTGATTGCGTGGTTTTGCAACCTTACAACAGGTTTTACCTCTCGAGGGATCTCAAGAGGCTTACAACCCCACCAGGCAGTGTACCTGACCGATGTAGTATAGTGTAGTGGTAAGTACGGGGGATTGATCGTTCTCCACAGGGAATAGTGTTCGTTAGGTATGAAAGGCTACTCTAATTAGGTCTAAGGGTTGAGGAAGATTCTTTTTTATGTTTTTATAATTTTATGAAAGCAAGTAAAATCTCGGGTTTGAAGGAGTGGGCGGAATTAGTTGCTAGTCAACTAACCCAAAATTACTACGGATGCAAATAAAATAAAATAACAAAAAATGAAAATGTGGTGAGAAACTTATGTGTAGAGAAATGTGTTTACTTATATTTCCTTACTCCCTAACTATCTTTTACCGGTTAATTAGTGTGTATTAGTCGCGTGGATGACGGGTGTATTCCTTAATACCATTCGTGGGGTGGCGTACTTACTTCCCCAACTCTACAAGCTCCTACTTCACTCCTATGTCGAGCCGGCTAGGAAGCTCCTAACATGGGATCACTAGAATTCGCTTGTGCATTAAATACAACCATAAAAACCTTTAGTACGCATTTGGTTCATGTTTCTTAAGACGTTCAAGCAAGTTACCGAATAGGAAGTTAGCCAGTTTTCTTAAGCCTAACATAGATAAACAATCATCCAATACAACTAACAACACACTAACAACCAATAATCAATAGCTAGGTTTCATTAGATCTAAGCAAACACAAGATAAATTTAGCCTAACATGTTAAACAAAAGATAAGAATAAGATAGAATCAAACAACACATAGACATATTGAATGATTAATTGATAACTTATCTTTCAATGAAACATGGAAGATCTCAAGGCAAAAAGCCCTGAAAAAGTAGCTAAAATCGTCTTAGGGTTTTATCCCAAAATTCCACACACTAAGCCCTCCTTTTCCAGATTTCTCCTCAAAAGTACCTAAAATGACAAAAGGAACGATTTAGGGCAATATTTGATCAAATAAATACGATTTAGGGCTTAAATGACCCCTTAAAAGCGGTACACTTTTCGCTTCATCAACCGTGTATGCAAACTTCAAAGATCCATTTATGGATTGAAGCAAGTATCAAGGCAGTGGAATAAAAGATTTGATGAAGAAATTAAAAGGTTTGGATTTACTCATAATCTTGATGAGCCATGTGTATATCACAAAGCTAGTGGGAGTAATGTAATTTTCCTTATTCTATATGTTGATGACATATTGATCATGGGAAAAGACATTCCAAGTTTGCAAACGGTTAAGGCATATCTTGGAAAGTGCTTTTCTATGAAAGATTTAGAGGAAGCTGCATATATTCTGGGAATCAATATCTATAGAGATAGATCGAGGCGGTTAATTGGATTTAGTCAAAGTGCTTACATTGACAAAATATTGAAGAGATTCAATATGCAAAATTACAAGAAATGATATTTGCCATTGGAAGTGAAACATGGCTTGAGCAGTGAGTTATGTGCTTCAACACCTGCAGAGGTGGCACGCATGAGCAAAGTTCCTTATACTTTGGCTGTAGGATCTATTATGTATGCGGTGAGATGCACAAGGCCAGATGTGGCGTTCGCTCAGAATATCACCAGTCAATTTCAATAGAATCCAGGTGAAAAACACTGGATTGCTGTTAAACATATTCTTAAGTATCTTAGGCATACGAAAGATATGTTTCTTGTGTATGGTGGAAATCCAGCTATAGAACTTGGTGTTACAGGTTACTATGATGCGTCCTGGCAATGTGACAAAGATGATGCGAAGTCTCAGACTGGTTATGTCTTTGTTATCAATGGAGGAGCAGTAGACTGGAGGAGCAAGAAGCAGAGTACAATTGCTATGTCTGCGACAGAGGCCGAATACATAGCTGCTTCAGAAGCTGCAATGGAGGTTGTTTGGATTAGGAAATTCATTTCAAGGCTTGATGTTATGCCTTCAATTGAATTTCCTATTAATATATATTGCGACAATTCTGCTGCAATCATATTTGCCAATGAACCTGGAGTCATGAAGGGCACCAGACATTTTCTACGGAAGTATCACTATGTTCGACAGCAAGTCAGCATATGAGAAATTAAGCTCTTGAAAGTTCACACATATGATAACTTAGCTGATCCATTCGCTAAGGCTTTAGCTAAAGAAAAGCTTACTGAACTTGCCAATGGCATTGGACTTAGATTAGTTAGTAGTTTCATGCATGACTGTGTTTAATATTTGGATAAAGGATATTGTAAACATTTATTATTTTTAATGAAATAAAGTATTGGTTATGTTTATGTTCATTATATAATATTGTTGTCCTATATTTTCATGTTTAATCCATGAATAAATTAGTTATTCTAAATCTTCCGTTGTCAGTTAATGATATGAGAATATCATTAAATTAAGACAAATATGAGTTTTGTTATAATATACTTGAAAGTATATTGATGCGTTGACATGCCAAATTCACATTATATTCAATGAATTGAATATAGGACTTATCCCAAACTACATGATGTTACTTTATGGATGTTGTTATTAAGTAAATCATGAATAGTTACCCACAGACTTGAGATACCAGATAACTGTTATGAATGTAGTGCATTCTGTGGAATAATTTAACGCTATACGTAACTGGTAGTCATAAGGATTGTTTTCGGAATTGTTACAAAATTCATAGGTTATGCTTGTAGTCAAGATAGAATTTGTTCATTAAAATTTATTTTGGAGTTTAATACTGCTGGGGCCCTCGTAGGGTTGACAAGATGTTTGCGTGGCCACGCCCAAGATCTCCCCTGAATGTGTTCAGAAGATTTGGTAATCTTGTTCAATCACAAACAACGAGAAACATAATAGTTAAATAAAGAATGACTTTAATCAATATCTTTATTTAATGTAGTATTAGTAACAAAATGATAATAATAATGATGAATCATTAAATATTTTTCCAGGAGACCTACTCGAGTTGTACTAGAGGTATCGGCGTGTTGCAAGACACTAACTGTAACAACGGTGATTTTAGCAGGTTAGTCTAACTATTAGTTGCGATCAATTGGATTTTTTTTGCTTGGTGTGACTTAAGTGTTTTGTGTGGCATATGTGTGATATGAGTGTGTGTTGACACTAAATCCCTTTGTGAAATTTTACGGTTGTGAGTTGAGTAGTATTGATTTTGGGATAAGTTTATTTTGATTACCTTGGTGGTGTAGAAATGACTTGTGTAGTTTTGGTGTTTTGTGGTTTTTGCGTAACAAGTCTTCGTTCAAGTATTTGAGCGTTAGTAAGTTACGTGGAGTTTGTTTTATGGGGTTATATTTATAGAGAGTGTGAAATTCTATTTTTGAGAACTTAGTTTTGAAAATGATAATTATTTGGGTTGTCGTAAAATGACGAATTATCACGTAAGATGTTAGGTTTCGGTATAGGCTTTTATAAAATAATGAAAACATAAGGTTTTAAGTGTAATAATTAATATTTATAAAAAAAATTAAAATATATATATTTAGGGGGGGCGGCCGAATTTAGGGATTAGGGGGAAAAAGGAAACAAATTTTAGTCCAATTATAATTACTAATTAAAAGGGTTATCTAGAATGTTCTTAGGATTAATATAAATACAAAACCGAAACCCCCTCACCTCTTTTTTTGTAAATTTCGGTCGACCAAGGGAGAAGCAAGGAGAAAAAATTAGGGTTTTATTATTGAAGCCTAAAAATCAAGATCAAGGTATAATTTTCAATACTTGTGTTCAATTAATTATTATAATTCATGTAACAAGAATATGATGGATTAGGGTTTATGTTTACTTCTGTAAATTAATGATATATAACATGTTGGGATCAATAATTAGTAATATTATGATGATTGGTGAAGAGATTAGGGTATAAAACATGTTAGTTATTGAGTTAGGGTTTGACATATTTTTAGGGCTGTAAAGATACGAAGATATTTAATAGATGGAGATGAGTTAATTGATGATTCTTGAGTCTAAATCGTAGTTCAGAGAACGCGCTTTCCAAAAAGTCCAGCCACGATTGATTTCGAGGTCGGGAAGTCAGTCTAATGATTTTTGCAAGTAAAGGTGTCAAAACTGTTAAACCGGGACAGATTTAGGTTAAAAGTATTGAGGTCAAAAGTGGTTTTAAAAGTGTAATTTGGGTTAGCCCTTCTGGAGAAATTGAGTTCTATATTCCCTTTGACTTCCACGCGAAAATTAGCCGATAATAAGTTGTGCAAGTATGGTTGTTGGGTCAAAACATTTTGGTGTGCGTTCAGATCCGAATCTGGATAGTTTTTATATTTGATTTTTCAAAGAGTACTTGGGAGAAGCTTTTATGCTCATGAAGGACCATGGTGAATTTTTGGTGTGAGTTGTGGAGTTTATTTTGTCATGATTTTATGTGGGTAAAAGTACCCCAAAAATCTGCGTATTCTGGAAAAGTATATGCAAGGGATTTAGTGAGTGTAAGTGTTTGGTAGTGGTTAGTATGGAGTCTAGGTGATCCATGGTGGTTTACATGAACCTTAGACATCCATCATATGTGTGCTACATGGACTATAGCTTTTAGCTTGGTCGCGTGTAATGTGATCTTATTTTGTTGTATAGATTTGTGATTGATAATTTGGAAACTGCAAAGGTTGAGGTGAGTTTAATAGTCCCATTTTTACTTTGTTTTAACTTGGGATGGGAATAATGCTTGTGTTGAAATATTTTGAGTTATTGTGATTATGTGGTCGTAAATGCATGGACTTCTAAGTGTTATTATACGTGTATTGCATGTTATGAGATTATCGTGTGGTGATTCTGTGTGGTCCATTTGGAGGGTAGCTATGCTCCCATTATCCAATTGGAGAGTAGTAACTCTACTCACTATTATTCTGTGTGGTCTGATCAGAGGGTATGGTTTACCCATTATTGTGAACTTGGATCGTGGGCGCGTTCCGTCCCAAATTGATGTTGGATATTGATATTTGGATCGTGGGCACGTTCCGTCCCTTATGTCCCGTTTGCTGGTTAGTTGGTTGCGATTACATGCTAGTTGTATAATAAATATTTTTACTGTCCTGCTATGTTTTATAATCACAGTGAACTGGTTTCCTGAGATATTTTGTGTGTCTTAAACCTATGAACCTCACCAACATTATGTTGACGTTTTTAAGCATCATATTCAGGTGAGCATTCTAAGGCTAAGGTAGAGAGAAGCGACTAGACGAGACTTAGTTGCATTTGAGAACGATTTATCTTTATGTTTAGATTTGAATATGTTAGATTCTGATTGTGATACTTTGATGTCTTTCAACTAGTACTTTATGTTTTATTGAGAATACCTTTGGAAATTTGTTTTGGTTATTTTTTTTTGGGTATCGTTACGACATTTTGTGTCTGTACTTCGCTCTATTTATGTGCATGTAAAAATTCTCTATTTTGACACCATTTGTTGTGATGATATCCATGATGTTGCACTCGCGTTTCCGCCTTGGCGAGGTCTGACACTAACCGATGTGATCACACTATTAAGATATGTCTAACTGGGAGCTGTTAGTTTTGTAGACATAAAATAATAGTTGTGTGTTAGGATCGAACTCGAGATCACGGGATTGCACACTTTACGTATGAAGAGTAAATGAATAATAATTATTTATAAAAAGTTATATTTAATTATTATATACACAAAACACATAACGACCGTTAGTATTTAACGGATAATGACTAACGACCGTTAACCGATAAAATGAAAGAAATATGTGTAAATATTTGGTAAGTCAAGAAGATTCTGGAATACCCTTTGAGGGTGTTGGCCGATCGGTTGGGGAGGGGAAACCCAACCCAAATCCAACTTGAGCTCCAAGTAATCTACACTATATAAACTGTTAGGATTTATAAAAAGTGATGGTCATTCGTCATTTATATATTCTAATAAATGTGTCGTTGTGTAATTAAGTTAGAATAGTCAATGGGCTTGGACTTAATCTAATAGGTTGAAAGTTGTATGTTATTTAATCCATGTAAAAGCCCATGTAGAGTCCAAGCCCACCCAAGCTAGAAATCTATAAATAGCACCTTCCACCTCATTTGGAAGGTTGGATGTCTAGGTGCTTTGGATGTGTGTGTTACTTCTAGGGCACTCTCTTGTATCTCTCATTTCTTTTCTAATCTAATACATCCCACTCTCTATTCTAATCTTCTATCTTCTTTAGTCTTATATTGTGTATGATAAGGATTGATATTATGCGACCTACATAAACACATCAAGGGTTATTAGTTTTTGCATCTCTTGTACACAAAACTAAACCCTAACTTTGTGTTTTCTTTTCTTTGTGAGTCGATCGGCCGACTTTTTGGTTTTCAAAACCTAAAACGTTTTGTGTTCTTTACTTGCATAAACATTTACTTTGTATTAGTACGTGTGTACAACAACGTGAATCAAACACACTATTGTTTGATTCTTGGATTGAATTGCAAAATCGGTAAGGGGCAATTCGTGTAATCCTTATAAACCCTAATTAGGGTTCATCACTATTGTTGCTTGGATTAGATTCTTGTTTGGCTAGAATCTTAAGGTAAGCTACCATTTAAGTTTGGTTAATTAATTTATACATTATATGTTCATACTCGCTTCCGCTATTACTTTGATGTTTTATGTGTTTAATTATGTATGACATGATATTAAAATTCCAACAGTGCTATCATACTCATGTAGTCTCCCTGTACTAGAGAAGATCACAAGTCCAACGTCAGCGTCACCAAGGACTGCCAACTCTTTCGCCTTCTTCAACAATCCACGACTTCTTTTCGAGAAAGTTACTTGCCTACTAGTCACATTGTCGATCCTTTGAATCGCGATCTTTCCTCTACCCATAGTTATTAAGGTTTCTACGACGACTCAGTACGTCCACGCTTTAATCTGAGTTGACAAAAAGCTATGCTCACTGTAGAAACCATTTTCGTAAATCAAAGATTAACCATCTTTAAAATCATTTTTATTCTATATACATATATATTTGGGGGAAAAGACAAGATAGTCAGATCATATACTTAGAGACAGAAAGCTTACTATTTCTAACTTGAGGCTAGTACGATGAAGGCTCAAAGAAGAAAGTCGTTGAGTGCTTTTATTTGGAATTAACCAATGTAATGCCTTCTTGGAGCAATTATCTTTTTTAACCAGCTTGCAATGATGATGTACGACGAGTATTAAGAACTTTGAAGCAAATTCATCTAGAAATCCTGCTATCCAATCGGTAGGCCAGATTAGGGCTGAGCATGGAAGGTTCAAAATCGAATCGGATCGACAAAACAGATCGAACCGACAAAAACCGAGCTGACCCGACAGCCCATCGGTTCGGTTTCGGTTTAGGTTTTACATGATTTTCGGTTTCGGGTCGGCCCAAAACAGACAAAAACACACATGAACCGAACCGAACCGACAGACCCGACACAAAACCGAACCGACCATATTCGGTTCGGTTTCGGTTTAGGTTTTTCACGATTTTCGGTTTTAGTTTTTGTCGGTTCGAGTCGGGTCGGTTTTAGACCGATGCTCAGCCCCGCCAGATTGGTGTTGGCTAGCAATCAAGTGATTTCATTAGATTTTGTTATGATTCCTTTTCTTTGTTAATCAAATTACGAACTGAAGGATGTGTTCTAAACTACAAGCATGAATAAATTACTTTAAGGGTGTGCCTGGTACGTAGTGGGCAAAGGATAAGGGAAAAGGAAAGGGAAAGAGAATACAAAGGAATGGGTGATGGTGGGTAATCAATACCTTACCCCCCAATTTACTCTATAATGGTCCATTACTTATTACTGGGTAATCATTATATTCCTGAGCTTGAACCAAGCATGATTAATCATTATGTTTGCCATTACTTACCCCCTTATCCCCCTACCAAGCACCCCCTAAGTTTTACTTAGTCTTTCTGAGTATATTCATGTATAACGTGCATTGCGTCTTTTGGTTTTAAGGATTTTAAGTACAGATAAATGGTGATATAGATTATCAAAAAATGATGTTGATTTTTTGTATGTTTACCAAAACATAATTTTCAGATTCGTGTGTTCTTGGTGTATTGACCAAAACATAATGAAGTACGAATGTTCAGATGTGGGTTCATATTTATCTTATGTATTTTTGGTGTATTGTATGTGTTTTTATTTTTCGAAAAAAAAATAGTGTTTTTGTTCATATCCATTACAAACCCAGTTTTGATTCGCAATTTAAAATTGTGTTGGTGGTTGTTGTGTGGCAGTAGAGGGTGGTGGTGTTGGTTGTGTGGTGGTGGTGGTTGTATTTGTGATGTGGTGGCTTCCAATCCAGAAAAAAAAAATATAGTAAATTTCAAATTTTGTCCTTAAAAGTGGGGAAGAAGAAGAGGGTATATTAGTCATTTCACTTGCCTTTGACACTTGACTTAACGAGAAAACTAACGTGCGTTAGTGAACAATGCCTCTCGGTGGCTGTTTTACAAAAAACGTAAACATTAGTGATTTTTTTGCAACAAATTTTCTCTCGATGTAATCCTTGCGTTTTCAGGAAACATTAGGGACAAAATTTGCAATTTGCCCAAAAAACATTAAAAAATTAACTTTCTTAAAATTTAACAAAGCTCACTGCTATTTTGCCAAACAACAACTAAAATTCACAATGCTCATTGTTCACTGCTTACCGTCCCAAAAAGATTCACACTGCTCCGCGCTAAACACACAAAAATAAATCAAATTAAAGTTATATATATTTTAAATTTTGCATATTATATTTTTTAAGATATTCAAATAATTTTTTTTAATATATTTTAAGTTTTTACATATTATATTTTTAAATATATTCAAATAATAAAAGCTTTCAAAAATTTGTTTGAGAACAAATCTTATTTTATAAAATTATAATATACTATTTTATGAGCTCAACTTTAGAGCATGGGGTATGGTGAACTTTTGTGTTCGTCGTTGTGACGTGGAGCCCAAAACGGCGCTCACTGTTTAAGTTCGCCCCAGCACCACCTTGATTCGTTTTGGTTCGTTTGGATTTGGTTCGTTGCAGTGAATCGAATGGAGACAAACAACTTTTGCAGAAATATTACCGCTTGGTAATTTAAAAGAGGATCCGTTTGGTATTTAATTAAAATTGGGAGTGGTGAGACTCAAATGAAGAGATTTGTTGTGGTTTATGATAGATGGCGGTTTTATTATGGGAGTGTTAAAATAATGTGGCATTAAGTGGGACCCAAAAGATTCCATTCCCCTTTCACATCAATATCCCTTGAACTCCCTTCAATCCAAAACTTTATTTTGATTCAGATCCATGACTATTCGAATGGTATATCATAGATGGGACACTAAAGTTGGGACGTCATAGGTGGGACATCCTTGTGGTGGGACACCGAGGCGGGACAACAAAAGTGGTACATCATAGATAGAACATTGTTTCGTTTGGTTTGTACTCGTTTTCGTTTAATTGGTATATTGTAGTTACGTTCTGGTTGTGTGGTTTGATCGTTGCTTGGTTTGTTTTTCTGCGTGGTTTTCGATATGGGTAGTTTTCGTTCTAAAGAAGATGATGTATCTAAGATTTCTACTTCGATTTATGTTACTAATTTCCCGGACTCTATCTCGGCTAAGGAGCTTTTCCATACGTGCAAACAATATGGACATGTGGTTGACGCTTTCATTCCTACGAAGAGGTCGAAAGATGGTAAGCGATTCGGTTTTGTTAGGTTTATTAATGTGTTTAATGTGGAGCGATTGGTCAATAATTTGTGTACCATTTGGGTGGGGCGCTGGAAACTTTATGCGAATGTAGCACGTTTCATTAGAGAGAATAAGAAAGACAACAGTAATGAGGTGAAGAAGACGAATAATTCATTTTCTAGTAGACAAAATGTTTTCTCTAAGGCGATGGATAGAGGGGTAAATGGTAAGTCATTTGTGAATGTGGTGAAGGGTAATAATACGGTTGGGGAGAAAGTCAATAGTCCTGCAATTGTTCTTGACGATGATTGTATTAACAGGAAAGATTTGTCTTTCTCGTTGATGGGTCGAGTCTTGGAGATCTCTTCTTTGGCTAACCTCAAAAAGGCTCTGTGTAATGAAGGGTTTGATGAGTTGAAAATCACTTATTTGGGTGAATTATGGGTTATGCTTGAGTTCGTCAATAATGAGGCTAAA
Source organism: Artemisia tridentata subsp. tridentata (assembly GCA_021014915.2). Lineage (NCBI taxonomy): Eukaryota > Viridiplantae > Streptophyta > Magnoliopsida > Asterales > Asteraceae > Artemisia > Artemisia tridentata. The sequence continues at coordinate 284,462,272 of CP139505.1, read as the reverse complement.
TAGTCATTTTGGGGTAACGTTGGGGCAAAGTCTTGGTTTTCAGTTTTAAAACATGCTTCCTTAGATTTCATCCCTGATGGACGAATGGCATGGGTGGAAATAGACGGTATCCCTTTCAAATTTTGGTCAGATAATACGTTTAAACGTATTGCAGCTAAGTGGGGTGAGCTGATGGACATGGACGATTATGATGAGACGGGTTTTCATTCTAAAAGACTCTGTATTTACACTAAAGTAGGTACTAATATATTGGAGAGTTTCAAGATTGTTTTTCGGGGGAAAATATATTGGCTTCGGGCCAATGAAGTCCCTGGGTGGACTCCAGATTTTATGGTTGATGAAGAAGAGGATGATCAATTTGTCGAGGATACTAATGATCATGTGGTGAATAATGACTATGTTAATGTTGAGGGTGAGGTGGAGGAAGTTCCCGAAACTGTGTTTGTTAATGAGGAAGAACAGAATGGGAAGAATTCGGAAGACCCATTTGAAATTTATAAACTGCTGAATAAAGATAAGACTACGACAGGTGAGAAAGATAAAGTAAAATATCAGGAACAAAGCCTTCAATATCCACCAGGTTTCACTCCAAACGTGGAATATAATAAGGGGAACGTGGAAGGGGTACAGATGGTGAATGAGAATGTTGAAGATGTTAGAGAAGATAGTTCATCGGTCAACAAAGATAATGGAGCTGATAATTTGGATTCGTTTAAGACTAACTCTGGACCTACACGATCGGGGCGGTTCAAGAAATCAAATGTGTCTCGTACGGGTGGATCTATACTTAGTTTAATGGAAGAAGTTGTGAAGGTCGGAAAAACTATGGGGTATAATATGGACGGGTGTGTTAAAGATATCACGGAGATTATTGAATCACAAGGAGAATTTGTGGTGAATCGATGAATTGTTTGTCTTTGAATGTCCAAGGCCTCGCCCAAAAGGCCAAAAAAGATTGGGTAAAGGAGTTGTGTAATAAACATAAAGTTAATTTTGTAGGTTTGCAAGAAACGAAAATGGAGTCGATTGATTTATTTTGTGTCAGATCTTGTTGGGGTAATAATAATTTTGAGTTCGTTCATAGTGATGCCGTTGGTAAATCTGGTGGGATCTTATACATGTGGGATCCAAATGTGTTTTGTAAGAGTAGTAGTACGGTCTCGGATTACTTTGTCATCATTCGAGGGGTGTGGGTGAAATCTGGTATTGATATGTTGATAGTGGTGGTTTATGCTCCTCATGAAGCTAAAGAGAAACGTATGTTATGGGATTATTTAACCCATGTATCGCAACAGTGGGATGGTGAGATTCTTATGTTGGGTGATTTTAATGAGGTGCGGATTAATGCGGATAGGTTTGGTACGGTTTTTAACGCGTTTGATGCAGCGATTTTCAACTCTTTCATTCATACTGCGGGGTTAGAAGAGGTTCCTTTAGGAGGATGTGCTTATACTTGGTGCCATAAATCTGCTTCGAAGATGAGTAAGTTAGATAGATTTCTTGTTTCGGAAAATCTGCTTAATATTTGCCCTAACATTAATGCAATTGCTTTGGAGCGTTTTATTTCGGACCATCGGCCTATTTTATTACGTGAAGCGTCTTTTGATTATGGGCCTATACCTTTTCGTTTTTTTCATCATTGGTTACAAGCGGATGGATTTGATAAAATGGTGGTAGACTCTTGGAATGTGGCTTCGTGTCATGAAAGGAATGCTATTCGTAATTTTATATATAAGTTGAAGTTTCTTAAGGAGCGAATAAGGGGTTGGCGGTCTACACATAAAAGGATCTTGAAAGGTGAGTTAGATATGTTAAAAAAGGAGATTGAGGCTGTTGATGTAGAGATTGATAAGGGTAATGGGTCTGAAGAGTTGAGCGGCAAAAGATTGGAGATTCTTGGTAAGATTCAAAAGATTAATAATGTTCAAGCTTCAGAAATTGCTCAAAAAGCCAAGATTAGATGGGCAATTGAAGGGGACGAAAACGTTAAGTTTTTCCATGGCATGTTAAATAAGAAGAGGAGTCAATCTAATATCAGGGGTGTCCTGGTGAACGGGATATGGGTTGATAATCCGGTGAAAGTTAAGTTTGAATTTTTTGAACATTTTCGGAAAAGGTTTGATAAACCTTTGAGGTATCGTGCTCGGGTCGACATGTGTTTCCCTAATGTGTTATCTAGCGAACAGAAAGAGGATTTGGATCGTATGGTAACTAAAGAGGAGGTTAAAAGGGCGGTTTGGGATTGTGGTGTTGACAAGTCTCCTGGTCCGGATGGTTTCACATTCGGTTTTTATCGTCATTTTTGGCCTATGATTGAAAACGATGTGGTTGAAGCTGTAAAGTTTTTTTTCTTGACTGGTGACTTCCCTAGTGGATGTAATTCGAATTTTATTGCCCTTATTCCTAAAATCCCTGATGCTAACATGGTGAAAGACTTTCGTCCTATTAGTTTGATTGGGAGTTTTTATAAGATTATCGCTAAAATATTGACGAAGCGTTTAGTTGGGGTGATGGATTATATTGTTAATGAGGTGAAATCGGCATTTGTGGTGGATAGACAAATTCTGGACGGGCCATTCATCCTTAATGAGGTCCTCCAATGGTGTCGAAGGAAGAAAAATCATGCTCTTATTTTCAAAGTTGATTTTGAGAAAGCTTATGACTCCGTCCGTTGGGATTTTTTGGATGATGTTCTTGTTAAATTTGGTTTTGGCGATAAATGGAGAAAGTGGATTCAGAGTTGTCTTAATTCGTCTAGAGGCTCCATTCTCATTAATGGAAGTCCGACGGAGGAGTTTCAGTTTTTTAAAGGTCTAAAGCAAGGTGATCCGTTATCCCCTTTCTTATTTATTCTTATTATGGAGAGTTTACACTTATCGTTTCAGCGGGTTGTTGAGGCGGGTTTATTCACGGGTATGAAACTTAATTCCTCAACATCTTTGTCTCACTTGTTCTATGCGGATGATGCTATATATATTGGCCAATGGAGTGACACAAACATTGATACTTTGGTTCATGTGCTGGAATGTTTTTTTAGAGCATCTGGGTTGCGGATTAACATGTGCAAGAGCAAACTTATGGGTGTGAATGTGGAGGATGGTAAGGTGATTAATGCGGCAGCCAAACTTGGTTGTCTTGTTCTTAAAACTCCTTTCACGTATTTGGGAACGAAAGTGGGAGAGTGCATGTCTAGAAAACATGCTTGGAAAGAGGTGGTGGATAAGGTGGTATCACGTCTTTCTAGATGGAAAATGAAAACATTATCGATTGGAGGTAGGTTCACGCTTCTCAAATCTGTGTTAGGGTCTATTCCGATTTTCCATATGTCTATTTATAAAGTCCCGATATGTATCCTTAACATGCTTGAATCTATCCGTGGTCATTTTTTTAATGGTCATGACCTTAAGAGTAATAAAACTTCATGGGTTAAGTGGAGTAATGTCTTAACTCCTAAAGAAAAAGGAGGTTTAGGGGTTTCAAGTTTATATGCCCTAAACCGTAGCCTTATGATAAAGTAGGTGTGGCGTTTCGTTTCTAAAAAACCTTCACTATGGTCTAATGTGATTAAAGCTATTCATGGAGCTGATGGGAGTTTGGAAAAGGGGAATGTTGGTGGATCTCGTTCTAGTTGGAATTATATTGTTCATGAGCTGAAGGTTTTGCAAAGTAAAGGGATTAACGTGTTCGAGTTCATGCGTCTTAAGCTGGGGAATGGAGAGGGTACGCGATTTTGGGAGGATAAATGGTTCGATGGTGGTACTATGAAAGTTTTATTTCCTCGTTTGTACGCGCTTGAAGTGGATAAAAGGGCGACAATTAGTGTGAAAGTGAATGCAAATAGTTTAGATAATTCTTTTCGCAGGAAGATCAGAAGTGGTATTGAAGAGTCGCAATACAACGTGATGGCGGATATATTTCAGACTATTCAGCTGGTGCCTTGTGAGGATAGGTATGTTTGGTCTTTAAATAATAATGGAGATTTTTCGGTGGCTTCTTTACGAAAGGTAATTGATGATAATTGTTTTCATGAGGTTAACTCGCCGACTAGGTGGGTTAAATACGTTCCTATTAAGGTGAATATTACTGCTTGGAAAGTCAAGTCTAATGCCTTACCGACTAGATTTAACATATCACGTAGAGGGATGGATATTGATACTATGGAATGTCCTATTTGCAAGGAAGGATCGGAGACGGCTAGCCATCTTTTCTTCCAATGTAGGGTGGTTAGACAATTGGCTCAAAAGATGTCTAATTGGTGGAATGTTGAATATTCGGACGTGAATTCGTATGAGGAATGGTGTCGTTGGTTTGTGTCTCTTCGGATTCTTTCCAAGGCTAAGGTCATGTTCGAGGGAGTATTTTATGGTCTATGGTGGTTGATTTGGCGTTTCCGTAATATGGTTCTTTTTTATTCGAAGACTCCCGAGAAGGCGATGATATTTGATAACTTAGTCTCTATTTCTTATTTTTGGTGTAAATATAGATGTAAAGCGTCGTTCACTTGGAACGATTGGCTTAAAAACCCTTATATTGTAGTTGTTTAATCTAGCTCCTTGCTAGTTGCTTTATAAAATTGCCGATCAAAAAAAAAAAAAAGAACAAAAAATAAAGTTCACCACACCTTATGCTAATCAAACACACTTTAAAGCATTGGGTGTGGTACCGTGTGAGTGGCGCCAAATCTAGGTGGACATCATTTGGCTTGAGCCAAACCGGTGCCACAATACCCCACAAAGTATTGGCATACTCTAATTGCAACTTCTTCTTTTTTTTTTCTTTTTTTTTTTTTTTTTTTTTTTTAACTATGTTTTAATTAGGTATGAAACTATGAATGGTTTCAAAATACCACTGAAATAACTTTTTAACTTGAGTCACAACACCAGATATTATATTATATGAGAATTGACTTGTATACATACGTTTGTAAATTAAAAACAAAAATACGCATATCACCTATTCACCCCTTTGAACATATACATTTCCTCACACAAATTACTGATTATATGTTCACGTTTTATGTCAAGTTATCTAATAAAAGTGTGAACTTTGAACATCTTTTGAACAGCGTAATACCAAACTTTGAACGTCACCAAATTTTTGCTTTATTTTTAATGTTCTTGTGAGAGATAACTTGCACATTTGCTTTACTTTTAGGGTCCCATCCCTTATCCTATTTTAATGTTCTTGTGAGAGATAACTTGCACATTTGCTTTACTTGCACCAAAGTAAAGTTGACCAATAATACTTCTTCCGTCCTATAAAAATCTTACTCCCTCCGAACTAAAATTATAATCCTTTTTTTTTCTTTTTTTTTATGTCTCAAAATAATTTTACACTTTTCATTTTAAATAAGAAAAATAAAGTTTAGTAACATAATATTCTATTTGAGTGGTTAAAAATAATAGCGGTCACACTTTTATCAAACTGTATGAATTTTATCTCCTAACAATAATTTTGAGACAAAATTAGTATTATTTAGTTTTTCTTAAAAAAAGTTCCGTTTTTATATATAAATAATAATTATGGCTGTTTTTCATATTTTGTCATTCTATCCAAAACTTTCATTACTTATTTTGAATTCTTTTAATCTTTTATATAATAAAATAAAACCACAAGTGTAAGGGTGGCAATTCTCAACACGACACGATAAACGACACGAACCCGACACGAAGTTAAATAGGTTTGGGTTGAGGATAAACATGTTTGGGTAAAAAACAGGTCAACCCGTCTAACTCATTTAATAAACGGGTCGTGTTTGGGTTGAGTAAATGTTAAACAGGTCAACACGTGAACCCGTTCAAGTATATAAGCCTCTAAAAATAAAATATATAACTTGGTTTTAGTGTTGGATATGAATTAAATGTATTTTGTTATGTACTTAATATGAGTGAATTACGATTATAACTCAGGTATTATTGAAATTGACGCTTATAACTCAGATATCATTGAATTGTCGTATAGTTATTTGTATGTTATTTTTACCATATTTTAGATCTTATATTATTTTTTGCATTTAAACTAGTTAAATCAACAAACTACCAACTTTATTCACTGCTTGACTTATATAATTAAACAGGTTAAACGGAACACAAACGGGTTACGCGTGTTATGCAGGTCTGGGTTAGGGTTGAACTTCTTGACACAATTAATAAATGGGTCATGTTTGGGTAGAGGTTATTTCAACCCGCCAACCCGCGAACCCGAATATGTCAACACGAACACGACTCGATTGCCACCCCTACCCAAGTGTGACTTTTACATTTAAAAAAAAATCAATTCATTCCTAATTAAGTAATATTTTTTATTATTATTTATTTAATTTAATTATATTATAAAAAAAAAAAAAAAAAAAAAAAAAAAAAAAAAAAAAACCTATACAATTCCTTATTTAGCAAAAGTATTTGCAAATTCGTTTTTTTTTTTTTTTTTTTTTTTTTTTTTTTTTAAGAGTAAACTCCAAAATACATTCATGTGGTGTACCCCGATTCGCATTATATCAATGTTGCAAAAATCGTGAATCGGTACTGCGGCGGTCGAGGGCCGATTAGCGATTTTTAACCGATTAATCGGCCGATTACCTTGTAAATCTCTCCAAGGTCCATGGCCGATAAGCGATTAATCGCCGATTAATCGGCCGATATGATCGATTTTTGCAACACTGCATTATATATCTCTCTCGCAAAAGTTTCAACAGATACATAACTCCGTTAGTAAAAGTTAACCTATATACATCCCTCCGTTAAAATAAGGACAAACGACGCAAATTATTTCTCCATTATCTCCTAACGAGATAGAAAATATTTACACCGTTAGCCCTTTGGGTTAACTATATTTGCACCGTTAGTCATTTTTTTACGTTTTCGTCCGTTTTTTTACGTTTGCGTCTGCTTTTTTACTTTTTCGTCCATTTTTTTACGTCTTCATATGTTTTTTTACGTTTTAGTCCACTTTTTTACGTTTTCGTTTGTTTTTTACGTTTTCGACCATTTTTTTACGTTTTCATCTGCTTTTTTATGTTTTAGTCTGCTTTTTTACGTTTTCGTCTGTTTTTTTTTTATGTTTTCGACCTTTTTTTACGTTTTCGTCCCCTTTTTTTTTAATGTTTTTGCTCGTTTTTATTGTGTTTTCTTTCGTTTTTTATGTTTTCGTCCGTTTTTTACGTTTTTGTCCCCTTTTTTTTGTTTTCGTCTGTTTTTCTTACGTTTTCATCCTTTTTTAACGTTTTCGTCAGTTTTTTTTACGTTTTCTTCGTCAACTTTTTTACGTTTTTGTCCATTTTTTAACTTTTCGTCTGTTACTTTACGTTTTTGTATGCTTTTTATACAATTTTGTCATTTTTTTACGTTTTCGTCCTTTTTTTATGTTTTTGTTCGTAAAAAAGCAGATGGATATATGTACACTTTTGGATGTGAGGGTTTTAATTATAGCATATAGTTTTTCCTCCCTAAAAGAAGATAGAGTTAGACCAAAACGGAAAACGAAATTATAGTTTACATTTAATCTATTGTCTTACATGTGTGAAATCAAATGAAAGAACTTTCTGAGAGAGAAAAGTATAGTATCCTTTTATGTATTGATTTTCTTAAACAATATAACGTAAAACTAGATAGATAGTTACATAGTCAAAACCTCTAAAAGGTAAAAAAGGCCTCGATATATCAAAACGTAAAAAAGCAGATGAAAACGTAAAAAAATGAACGAAAAGGTTACAAGATGGACAAAAACGTAGAAAAATGGACGAAAACGTAAAAAAACGAACGAAAACGTAAAAATAACAAACGAAAACATAAAAAAAGGACGAAAACAAAAAAAATGGACGAAAACTTAAAAAAGCGGATGAAAACATTAAAAAGCGGACTAAAACGTAAAAAAGCTGATGAAAACGTGAAAAAATGGACGAAAACGTAAAAAAGCAGACGAAAACGTAAAAAACAAACGAAAACGTAAAAAAGCAGATGAAAACGTAAAAAAATGGACGAAAACGTAAAAAAGCGGACGAAAACGCAAAAAAATAGACGAAAACGTAAAAAAGCAGAGTAGAACGTAAAAAAGCATATGAAAACGTTAAAAAAATGGACGAAAATGTAAAAAAAGGACGAAAACGTAAAAAAACCGACGAAAACGTAAAAAAGCGGACGAAAACGTAAAAAAGTGGACGAAAACGTAAAAAAGTTGACGAAAAAGTAAAAAAATGGACGAAAACGTAAAAAAATGGACGAAAACGTAAAAAAACAGATGAAAACGTAAAAAAAAACGGACAAAAACGTACAAAAAGAACTAACGGTGCAAATATAATTAACCCAGAGGACTAACAGTGTAAATATTTACTATCTCGTTAGGAGATAACGGAGAAATAATTTGCGCCGTTTGTCCTTATTTTAACGGCGGGATGTATATAGGTTAACTTTTACTAACGGAGTGATGTATCTGTTGAAACTTTTGCGAGAGGGATGTTTAGTGCGAATCGTGGTAAACCACAAGGATGTATTTTGGAGTTACTCTTTTTTAAATTTGAGCTAAAAAATACATGTGTCAAAAATTAAAAGATAAAAAGCTATGACCCTTAATTTTGGTAAGATTTTGGGTTCCATGTCTAATTTTCTACTTCTACTTAAATAATATTAATGTTTTTGATTATATTAGTTGCTTTTCTGGCACATGGTTAATTTTGCTAATTATGTTTTTTAGAGTGGATTTATATTGAATATGTGTATTGTTGTGTTTATAGGAGTGAAAAGATTCAAATATAAGGATATGTTACATAGATCTTTGGATTTTATTCTTAAAGATTGAATTTTTATATATTTTTTTATGTTATTTATTTAAAGTTATAAACTTTATATCCTAGGGTATGATTTTTTCATATTATTATTATTATTATTATTATTATTATTATTATTATTATTATTATTATTATTTTGAAGTTGGAATTGAACTTATTATTAATTATATGTGTTATTTGTTAGTAATTTTTGTGGAGTTACCACTATTAGATCTAAGAACTTTGGGGGTTAATGTAGCAACTCGTAGAATTCCCTAGTAATTAGTGAACGTTAATCTAGTATTAAACCGTCATTACTGTTCACTTAACCATTTTCCGAGCAAAATTTGGAAATTTTGTTTATTACAATTCTATTCAAAAACATTGTTATGTGATTCACGATACTTTGGAACGAGCTCACACACGCACCACGACAATCTAGTACACAAACAAACACCAAACGGATCATTAATCTTATTTCTCAACCCAACACTATTCAAGCCCAACAATAATTTCAGCCCAAGTTTTCATTTCATTTTATTACAAATCAAACCAAAGTGCATATACTTGACCTCTTTCATATCATATTTCGACACACAAGCCATACATAATTTTACATGAATCAAATCTCTACACTCCAAGGATTCAGGAATGACAAACCTTTTACTCTAGTTCGAACATTTGATCGTTTAACGAGCCCCAAAGCTAACCTCCTTCGACACAAATACAAACTCACACAAGGGGCAACTAAATTTGACTAATCAACATTATTCCTATGTGATTTATATTGTTCATGGCTTAAATGACTTCTTAAATCTTTACACACTCTTCTTATTCTTTTGGACACGTTACAAATGTCGTTTGGACCCTTAAAACATATCGAATATAATACATGTACCATGCTATTCGATTGTAACCAAACCAACACACAAACTTATCTTCTAAATATCCTAATACCCAAGTTGCATAGCTATTATTCTCTTTGTCCCCTCATCTTTCCCTGCTACAATCAATTCGAGCCAAGTTGAGTTCATAAAAATACATTATAAATCGACATACATGCATATATACTCATATACAACTCACATTCACTCATTCAATCATTCTCTCATTTCACACTCAAATATTTCTAAGTGTTTTCTCCTGTGAAGTTCATTCGAGACAAAAGAACCATTTTTCCTAGTTATTCGAACTCATTTTCCACACATAAAATGTTGAACTCGATTCTTTTGTAACCATTCTAGCAAGCTACGTACAAAAACCTTCGATTCCTAGTCCATAACATCGAGTATTCACCACCATTTTTGGTGTAATAAGGCTTTTCGAACATATATCTATTCATACTTATATTTCTAAAGTTCATACTTATTTATTCATTTCATTCGATCCCTTTAGCTTTCCATTTATTTCTTTGAGTTCTTGTATTTCATTTTATCTATATTCATGACCTCCTAATATTTTGGATGGCTAGAAATTAGTTACAACATTCATTCGTAACTTAATTAATCATATAATAGCTTATCGAGGTTCATTTTAAACGTATACTACATATCGAGCATATAAGTGTCATTATTTTATTTTTGATCACATCAGTTTTGTCGACTAGAACTAGCCTCATTATATCATTTTTAACCTTGTACCATAACGAATAAATTGTGCCAACTAATTCTCCATAAGCCAATCTATCAAGCTGTTATAATAAGCTCTTCTAATACCTTTTTAATCGTACAACTTAATCACTATCGGAACTATTTTTTAAAACTTATATATATATCGATTGGGCTTTTCAACCCATTAAGCACAAAATAAGCACATCGAATAAGCTATCTTTATAAGGAGTTTGGTTATGATTTCAGGACCATAAAATAAGCCCAATACCAAGCCCAAACCCGTTAGAAACCTAATGGATCGAATTCTCTTATTGGGCTTTGTATTTAACACGTTAAAGCCAAATAAGCTATAAATAAGCACTTTTTGAATGATAAGCAGTTTACTAAATTTAAATAAGCTAATTGAAGATTATAAAACTCTCGGAAATTTATTTATATAAGTTTTGTGAATTTTGGACTAAAAATGTAAAACATATTTACTATTTGGGTTAAAGTTGTAACTTTCGGATAATTAGGTACCAAACTGCCATTTTTATAACTTGAGGGTAAAAATGGATTAAACAGTAACTAGAAATCATAAAATGTCATATTTGAACCTTTTGGGACTTAAAATGTAATTATTTTCTAACGAAGGACTAACGGTGCAAATGTTTCACCGTTAGGGTTAAAAGTGAAATTTCATATAATTTCAAGGATCAACTAGTAAACTAATTCCATATACATTTACATGAATTGTTTTATGCATATTCATTCGTAAACAATCCTTTTTACAATTCGTATGATTTATATAACAAACGTTACGTTTATATTTATATAACGTAACTTTTAACGAATAAACGTAACTTATCATCCACCAAATTTTGAGGAGACGATATTTACTGATTCAATAAACATAAAAACATGATAATATTATATATAATATTATTTTTGAATTTTACGCATTTTAAGCATATCATCCATTTTCATCACGAACCAATTCGTTATCCGATATTCTTTCACAATCATTATTCACATCAAGTCAATCCTAAACCATCGAAATCTCTGACTTCCCCATTATTCAGGTCGTGTGTTGGAGCCGTTCTCGTGTTACAATTGACATAACATTTACCTTGACTTTTTACAGCTAAGGTGAGTCATAGCCCCACTCTTATTCTTTAATACTTATTTTAAACTACTTGGGGGAGATACATGTCTTAAAATACTTTACTCGCTTGATTTACATACACTATTTGTATCTACATAAATACTTGTATACAAACTTAATTTTACTATTCTTGATTTCCATTGACGACTGTGACTAGACTTGATATAAACATACATCCTAATACTGCGGTATTGGAAGACCATTAATTTGGATACATCCTAACATTGCTATGTTGGAAGGCCATTAATTTGGATACATCCTAACATTGTTATGTTGGAAGGCCATTAATTTGGATACATCCTAACATTGCTATGTTGGAAGACCATTAAATTGGGTACAACCTAACATTGCGATGTTGGAAGGCCATTTATTTGGATGATACATTATTAACATACTATTTTAACAGTGGGTTGTAAACACACATGTTGCAAGTCTTGTATGGGCGGGGCTTGGGACTGAGTGGATTTACAATGCCTTTGCTGTGAAATCTTTATTCAATGCTTTACAATTAAACTAAACTCTATGAACTCACCAACCGTTGGTTGACACTTTTTTGCATGTTTATCTCAGGTTAATAAGGCGATAGTGGATGCATGGATCTTAGAGTCATTTGCATACTTGGAGACTCTTAACTTTGTCTTTTACCATCCGATACATCTTGAAAACATCTATGTAACTTTATACTTTGGATCTTATGTTTTAACTCTGATTTAAATAATTCGAATGATAACATTTCAAAAACGTCTCATTTAGAGGTCGTTTTTTATACCTTGATCTATATTATGAAGTAATACCCCCTTGACACTATCGTTCCGCTGCGGTAATTTGTGGGTGTTACAGTTAAGAGTTGGCTATGATGTCCAATTTTATTTGGAAGACTTAATTTAATGTAATTTTATAATAAGAGAAATAATTTACTTTAGCTTACACAAGAATTGATCGATGTTGAGAAAGAATAAAAAATTAAGAATGATGGTTCGCTGTGAGTTTTATGGGAACCACAATTTGAGGTATTAGGTAGCTGATTAAATGAAATTATAATGTCGAACTTGAGGATGATTAGGTTGCTTAGCATTTGACCTATTCTTAAGCTGATTATGAGAATACTTAGTGCTACATTATGTGAGAAGTAAAGATAGAAGTGTATTCGAAGCAATCGAGGAAACATGAGATGGAGGAAATTAAAGCAGCTTTGCATACTGCTAATAACTTAGTTCAGGAATTCAGGTGGAAGGTAAGGTTGTGATGTGATTTTGATACGAGGTTGTTATATTGTAAGGGAGTAATAGGCTTGAAAATAGTGGAGATTGATAGAAGTGGGTGGATGTGACATCGAAAGAAAAATCTAAGAGGTTGATTGGGGATTGTATTCGGTTTGTGAGTACTAAAGTGACAGTATTGCCTTGATAAGACATGGATGTTAACTTGTAAGATCAGATTTTATCTGGATAATCAAGTCAAACAAGATATACCAAAACATTCACAACAATATTCATTATTTTATATGATAATAAGTTTTAAAATTTTAGTATATTTTAACTTTGATATACTAAATCTATAAAACATGTTTGATTTTACCTATTAAAAGTAAAAACAAGTTGAGTTAGCTTAATCTATTCCAAAAAATATTCAAAATCGTATATATTACATTCTAAAGTAAGATTTTTGTGTTTAACCTTTAGTTGCGAATCATTTGCTATTAGTTTAATACTTTAATGGTCTTTATTGGCGGTTGTAATAAGCAAGTGAAGATGTGGCCGTTAGGTGGTACATCGCAAACTGTTGCAATGCATGATATAGTTGAGGTTGCTTGGATTCCAGAGATGAACATGGTGGTTTCAGGAAGCTAGGATAAAACTCAATGGTGTGTATTTTTTTTATGACATGCGTTTTCGGATGATTTTTAGATTTTGTTACGGTGGCGATGTATGTTTTTCTTGATAATATTTCATCAGAGTTTTCGATTGGCTTACTTATGGCTTATTATGTTCCATTTTAAGACACATATGGGTTAAAAGAGTAGCTAAATAAGAACGGGTCAAATGGGCTGAAAGTTACTCAAATAGCATTAGTAACGTATAAAACCCCCCCTTTTATTAGAAATACTCAATTATTATTGGAACTGTATAAACATTTAATCATGTTTGGCATACTAATTGTTTACATATACTTAGAAAGCGTTAGTAAGAAGTGTTATTTGGGTAAACCCGTGCAAATGATCCTTTTTGACTCATTACGTGTCCTGCCCTTTTTTTACCCTAAGTTTTCTTATATAATATTAAGAGTAAATGTGGTCTTGAGTTGGAAGTAAAGAATTTGGTGAGTGTCGTGCTTCCTTCTCTCTTCTTTAAGAACGATACGTGTTTGTTTTGTTCCAAATGTAATTATAAGAAATTGATATTGGATTATCTATCTTAAATTTATGTGCATTACTGTTAGGTAATCTGTTTTTTGGAACACATAACTATGTACGCAGTGTATTATAATCTTTAGATGTTATAAGGCGCATGGTTAGATGTGGCAGTTCTAATCATTTGTTTATGATTAGGTCGTGTCCAGCTATAGTTTATCTCATATGATCAAACAAAGTCACTTTTAAAGGGAGGGTAAGGCGATTGATTTCTTAAGTATACGAGTCAAAGTATCCACATCTTATAAGTACATATGCATTGTTTCTTGTGGAATAAGGTAACACATCCAAATTCATAATTTCATCCAAAATTTGCTCTAATAAGAACACATTTTGGGTGTTTGGGCCTGCATATGAATTTAGACCACGGTGTTATACGTCGCTAATTTAAGCTTTTTAAACACCGTGTCTATATAAAAGCATGGGGATCCTTAAGTCGTCTCACTCATGTTTGTTTAGGTTACTATTCATGTTTGTGTTGTAATCTTATATATGTGACGTTTATATGATATTTGATGTGATCATGAATCCCCATTTTTAGTTCATATACATGCTACAATCCCGAGCTTTAGAATTTACAGGAAACACCAAAAGGTTCTTATATGGTATAGGTTCTTTCGGTTTTTTGATATTTTATTAAACAAACTGGTTTTAGTAGGCAACTTCATAAATCATTTATAAAGGTCATTCTTCGTTCTTTTGCTCTATTAGTTCCATACTATGTGTTCATTGTTATTATAAACATATTTTTATATTGAGTGGGATTAGAGATTCTCATTGTCTATCTTATTATGTTATTTGTTAAATGAGTTATACTATGTTTCTTTATATCTACATGTATTACTATATTAGTAGGTTTTAGAACGACCATAGTGTTGGGATTTTATAATCAAGTTAACCATTAACTACGAGTACGCAGCGGATAATGGATCTAGTTTACAATTATAGTTAACACGTATAATAAACAAACAAAGAATAAAAGGGAACAAGAAAACTAACCCTCGTTGGCACCCGCAAAAGAAACTAATAGTGGTTAAAATACCACCTCTACGGTTGCTCACACAAACACGTCAAACAAATACGCCCGGAGTGCTAGCCGTGTACCACGTAAACCCAAACACCAAGTGTTATTGCTCAAAACCGGATCAAAACCAAAACAGCCCAAATTCCTTTGCTGTCCGATATCCACAGTGCAGTCCAAGATCTGAAATCCTTTGTTGTCCGTTATCGGACAACACTGAGTTTGGTTTGTTCCTTCTTTTCTGTCCGAGAACACACAGAAGCTGTGCTAAAAGCTTCTGCAGCTTAACGTGACAGTTGGGACTTATGAACTACGAATCCTAATGCTTATTAAGAAGCAATAGGATTAAATTAAACCTATTAAACCGACTTGGATTAACTAGAATGCAAGTAATAGGAGATTAAGTGAGATCCGATTAAAACAAGAACCCTAGAGAAGACTTGAATTAATCGGTTGAGAAGGAAAGAAGGTTTCTGTGATTGTTGCTGTGAATTTTCGTCCATGAGGAGCTGGGTATGAGAGGGTTTATATAGCCTATCAACCCTAGCTCAAGATAAGCTTCAAAGTAACCTTTTAGGCTTATCCCAAACACTCTTAAACATATCACAATTCTCCTCCTCAACCTTATCACTTCGAAATGAACCTAGACATCTTTACTCCCCTTCCAGAACCTTCAATAGATCCGGCTATAAGGTTTTAGGACAAGCAAATATCATGTCTAGTTCATATTGTGTCCAAACGGGTCATTTTGAGCTTTACATGAAAACGTATTCTAATGTTCAATGTGTGTGCCCCCAATAGGCTCACACACCTTTAGTCGTATTCAACTCCCACATTCCAACAGCTCCCACTTGGGAGTTGGAGTAGCAGATAGCACAAATACCAACGACGGAAACGTCTAGCAACGCTCTCACTCGCTATTTAAACTAAAGGTGTCTGAGATGTAGTTTCATAAATCATTCTCAGTAGCATGGTCATTTATGTCTTGCTTTCATCATCCTTTGTTATAGATACCGTTAAACCATGGATATGGATCCTAACTCATTCCATATAGTTTAACCATTTAGATTCTCGTTATAGAATTTTAATTAGATATACCAAATGTAACCAAGAATCATCTTGCATTACCCTTTGGGTTCGGCCGAACAGTTATCTGATTAATTCTGGAGAGGGCTCATGGTATCTTTCTGCACATATCAAGTGGAGTAACAAATCCTTTGTTGACTACAAGTGTTGTGGATGCTGCTTCACATCACTCCGAAAAATAGCTTTTATAACTACCTTATTCAGGACAGCGTTTGGCATATAATTACAAAAGTGATATCCACACATAACAGAACTTGCTTGTATCTCAAGTCTAAGGATGACTTAATAAACCATTTCAACATTTTACTCATGACAAGGATCCAAAAGTAAATGTTTGAAAGTTGGGGTATCCAATATGCATCCCTTGTGAATACATGTGAGTTTGGCGGGAACAATCCACATTCTCATAGAATATAACCAACACTCACATTTGCCTTGCATAACAATATTCCCATATTGTTAACCGACAATGGACATTTTTTAGAATGATAAAATCATTCAAGGATTAAACATGCAAATATAGGATAACAATTATTATATGAATGAATAACAAATACCAAGTATCTTTATTCATCATAAAGTAAAAATTGTCTTACAATCCCAATTATCCAAATACTATAACCAGATATGCATGAGACTAATTAGTAAATTGAAGTCTAGTGTTTCCAACATTCTCAACTTTTCTTTACAAGAAAATTAAATAGTCATCTGAGTAAACTTTCCGAATACTATTTTCAAATTTCACATACAGTGAGGGATTTGAGATGAGTTTTTTTATCTCATATGCTCATACTACTGCAAGTGTCATAGTATGGAGATGCCGCCCTACCTTGCATAAGGTATTAGAAGTCAACGACATACTGACAATCATCTTTACAGTTTCTTAAAATGTAAAGTACTCTTTATTCCTTAATGTGTAATGCAACAATGCTCTTTGTTGAGCATATCTAGTTAGCAGATTTATCATAAATGATAAAATCCTACTTTAACTAGTTTTAATTATCCTCTAGCATCATTGTACGTATACAACACTATGCTTTATAATTTGTAAACATCTGTATTAACAATAATCTAAATACTCTCAATTAGATATTGTTGTTGTCAGCTCATCTTGCTCTAGTGCAAAAGTAACAACGAGTCTTATACACAATATAATATATACATGACAAATCCTTAGTTAAAAACATAAGATTTCCATCCATGTAATAAATTATTCCAAGTGAAATATACCATTTAAGACTTGCTTGAATGATATATTGCATTTGTGTTGGACTTAATTTTCCGCATATGTTTATTCCAAATAAACATTTATTCCAAGGTTGTTTGTTCTATTCCCTAAATCCTAAGTGAAGTTTCATTCTAAGCTTAAGGATTAAAATCTAGCTTAAATGGAATGATATCTTCAATATGTTATACAACATATGAATTTTAAGGAAAAACATAGTGCTCCCACTTAATGTTAGATGTACTCAAGGAGTTATCTTAATTCAATCAAAATCATATTGTAATTAAATTCAAGATCTCAGCTCCTAGATGCATGATTCGTTCCAAACTTGGATTGCTTAAACTTGTATATTACATAAAGATTATATAGACTCATAACCCTTTTGATTACACACCGTCCTCGCAAAAGGTAATCGTTAAAAAAAGAGTTATAAAACTTAATTGCCATATTCTACATTCAAGGAAACATGTATGACAATTAATTATCCTTATTTAATTAATGCATGTATATAAGAAAAATTTAATCACAGTCAATTGCTTGAGTAGGATTAAAACTTCTTATTATAAGCCATGCATTAATATGTATACAATTTTGTCCTTGTGAGCCTTTCTTCAAAAGAAACTCATTCCAACCTCATAGGTTAACTATTAGGCAAAATAACAATCAAGCTCAAAACATTGATTTGCCTTTTAATGACTGCATCTTATCATTCATAATTCTAAGACATTATCAGATTCAAGATGTGATGATGTACCTTATCAGTTAGCAGATTTTCAATGATCCATTAACTTATATTCCTCATCATTGATATCAAAATATCAATCAAGTGATGAGGCATCCTTGCAGATTTATGAATGAGAGTAACATTATACTTCGGTCAACATTTACATGTTTAACCTTAGTATGACATTAATAAGTGGATTTTAGAAGGTTATGTATTTGTTCTTGAATATCTTCAAGTTTTTATTGATGCTCCCACTTACTTTTGTAAGCAGAGACAATTCTCTAAATACTAAGTATTTAAGCAACAATAAATTGTTCTTTATTTGGGAACCACAAAATACATTTTAAGTTCTCATCACAAGATTGTTAATAAAATGCTTCATAAGATTTTAACAAATTCAGGACTTAAATAAAGACTAAATGGAATTTCTTCCAACAACTCTAATTAAGGTTTGTAGTAAAAACCCTAATTTTGTATCACCTTTTAACCGAAAACCTTAGCAACAGTTTTGTGTTTCGTCGAGCTAGGAGGAACACCAATACTACAATCTTCAAGCTAGGAAGTGTAGAAAAATCAAAAACCCAAAAGGGTTTAGGATTCGATTGGTTTGAGTGGAAAAACCAAAAATCCCTAAGGTTTAGGGGTTTCGGTCATGGGTTGTCTTGAATACCTTCTAGGTTTGAACCATATTGAGTATGTCCACGACACACGCAATTTTCTAACCTTGATAGATTTTGGAGGCAGAGCAATTAAAGCTATCATGAATCAAACAATATGAATATTGTTTGTTTCAACCTATTAGACATACCATAATAATGTGGTATTCTATAAGTATTTGAATTGTGAAACTATATCAGAATTCCATAGATAATTTAATTCTCTTTGGACCAAATACTTGTCAATTGGGTCGAGCCAAATTGCATATTAAGTATTTTCGAACCAAGTGCATGCTATAATGTATATTTCTTGAATAATACAAGAACCTTATGCTCATGTGTTCACAAGAAGACAAAACGGTTCAAGAATTATATGTTCATGTGTTTACAAGAAAACAGAACATGTCAATAATACATTATAAGTCTTTGAATAATTCAAAGGCCTCATGTTTATGTGTTAACAAGAAGACATAACAATTTTACTATATACTTTATGCTATGTTATAAGTCATTGATTAATTCAAGGACTTTATAATTATGTTTTAACATGTAAACATAATTATACTAACAAAAGTAATCATGAACGCAAACTCTTGAGTTCTGTAGTAATTTCAAGTTAATTTTATACTTCAGAATTATGATTATTATCAATTAACCATAATTATGTTGACTAAAACATGTAGTCGAAATGTTGAAGTATCTTTACACTATATCATGACATTTGAATGTAGTAGGGCAACAAACATCTTGCGTGTTCAAGTCCTAGTAGAATGATTAGCTTTCTTACCTTGCTGTCAAGAGAAACCAATAATATGTTGTTCCAGTGGGTGAGCCGTACTTCCCAAGTGTCCATAGCATCCAGTTTTTAATTTCATGAAAACTTGTTTCAATAATTTAGGTCACTTAATTTTACAAAAACAATTTTCCACGAATCAAATAGCAGGTCACAATGAGCATGGTATTTAGGCGTGTAAATTAAGACCATATTAATGTCATCTTTTTATAGTTATTAGTCCTCTTTTATTTTAGTTTTAGGCGTGTAAACATGTAGGCTAAAAACAAAAATCACAAAAGAACATAATACTAAAAACATGACAATAATATTAACAAGTAAACATTTAGATCCGAGAACTCTAGCAAGTCTTCCCCAAAAAGAGAACCATAAGACCCTCACTAGGTTTTCATCAAGTGCCTAGATCGCCACATGCATCACAAAAAAATGATTGCGTAGGTCTTATAGCCGGAATACACACATAAAATAATCATGGCAAACTTCTTAACTTTAATTTTTGCTATTTTATGTATCTAATTAACCGTTAATTAATTCGTTTGTGTCTTGTTATTTTTTATTAATTAATGACAAGTATTGCATTATAGTTGTCAAAACAAAAATAAAACAAATAACTAAGTTAGATTTCATGCAGCCTTTTCGCGTGTTTATTAAATCGTGTAACCCATAATCGATAAACGAGATGGCTCGTGATGCCACTGTTGAGATTTTATAATCAAGTTAACCATTAACTACGAGTACGCAGCGGATAATGGATCTAGTTTACAATTATAGTTAACACGTATAATAAACAAACAAAGAATAAAAGGGAACAAGAAAACTAACCCTCGTCGACACCCGCAAAAGAAACTAATAGTGGTTAAAATACCACCTCTACGGTTGCTCACACAAACACGTCAAACAAATACGCCCGGAGTGCTAGCCGTGTACCACGTAAACCCAAACACCAAGTGTTATTGCTCAAAACCGGATCAAAACCAAAACAGCCCAAATTCCTTTGTTGTCCGATATCCACAGTGCAGTCCAAGATCTAAAATCCTTTGTTGTCCGATATCGGACAACACTGAGTTTGGTCTGTTCCTTCTTTTCTGTCCGAGAACGCACATAAGCTGTGCTAAAAGCTTCTGCAGCTTAACGTGACAGTTGGGACTTATGAACTACGAATCCTAATGCTTATTAAGAAGCAATAGGATTAAATTAAACCTATTAAACCGACTTGGATTAACTAGAATGCAAGTAATAGGAGATTAAGTGAGATCCGATTAAAACAAGAACCCTAGAGAAGACTTGAATTAATCGGTTGAGAAGGAAAGAAGGTTTCTATGATTGTTGCTGTGAATTTTCGTTCATGAGGAGCTGGGTATGAGAGGGTTTATATAGCCTATCAACCCTAGCTCAAGATAAGCTTTAAAGTAACCTTTTAGGCTTATCCCAAACACTCCTAAACATATCACAATTCTCCTCCTCAACCTTATCACTTCGAAATGAACCTAGGCATCTTTACTCCCCTTCCAGAACCTTCAATAGATCCGGCTATAAGGTTTTAGGACAAGCAAATATCATGTCTAGTTCATATTGTGTCCAAACGGGTCATTTTGAGCTTTACATGAAAACGTATTCTAATGTTCAATGTGTGTGCCCCCAATAGGCTCACACACCTTTAGTCGTATTCAACTCCCACATTCCAACACATAGTATTAACAATGTAAATATGTGGCCATCGAAGTTACTCAATTATGCACGGTGGCATTCTTTGCGGTGTGTATGTATATATGGACATATAGGAACAACTGGGTGAGTTGCTGGTAGTCCCTGGATTTCAATGCTTAATCGACATGAAATTGCTTCAAATCTTGAATTGGGCGACAACAAAATAGTAGAAATGCATGAGTTCACTTTTGGAGGCTTAGGGAGAATTAAAAGACATGAGCATAAAAGAATACAGGAAGAGGATAAAATGAGGACATTAACAAGTTTCAAGTAAATGGTGGGTAGTGGGTTGTCTCACTAGCATGGGTGGTGTGTTAAATTTCAAAATGATCACAAATCCAGGTGGGTTCTGCAACTTTTACTTTTTTATAAAAAGTAACAGTAGAAAATAAGGAATATTAAAAGAGTTCTGATGTGATCGACATGCTTATCAGAAATGTTAATTATAAGACATGATCTTGGTACTAATCTCTTATAAGGAAGCATGTTTTTGATACTAAGAAATGTCTTCATGGTTATTGATAACAAGGTTGCTGGTGTTATCTTGCTGATAAAAAAAATTTTGTTGCCAAAACATTTAAGAGTTTTAAATCTAAGATTACTGATAGAAAGGCTTCTGATGTGATCAACATGCATAGGAGATGTCAGGCCTGGTATGGGTGAGATAGATAAGTTTCCCAAGTAATTTTTGATATTTAGTTATGTTTTAGCTACCGTATAAATGTGTTTTACATGTTTTCCAATTTTAATGCAAGACAGTCTGTGATTTTTTTGGGGAAATATTATAGCAACCCATAATAGTGTTTAACCCGAACCCGATTCCTTACAGGGTCAGGCCGCGGGTTATATTTTTCAACCACTCAACCCGGTACAACCTGACCTGAATGGATTTGAATCCCGACAATATTCCTACACCTGATAACACCCCTATCAACAACTAATATTATGTTTGCGTAAGCTTTGTTTTAATATTTTATTTTTATGATGCTATATCATGCGCTCTATAGAGTAAATAACTACTTCATTTTTTTTATTTTTGACTTAGCATTTTATATATATTGTTTCATTCCCAATATTAGAAGGTTTGTTTCATCTTGAAAGTAGCATCGGAAGTGAAACAACTTTTATATGAAAATGTGACTCTGTCAGTCAATCTAAAAGTCTCCATTTATTTGTTTAAGGAGAGAAGAGCTTGAAGAGTCGTTACAGCTGGTCCAAATATCATACAAGGACAAAGAAGCTAAGGCTGCAAGAGAAGAAACGAAAAAACTGTCATCGGAAAATTTCGTGTTTGGGTTGTGCTCAAACTTTTATAATCCTAGGTAGCCAACTACTACACTTTACAAGGTTAGTTTTTTAAAAAGATATATCTATTTTATTATTATTATTTTTTTTTTGATAAATGGCGTTTAGAGTTGCATTTTGAAAGTGATTATATGACCCGGGATAATTATAATCTATTTTCCTTATTAGGTGGTTATTAGCATTAGAATTAAACGTTGTCTAGTATCTCTATAATATTTACAAGAATACAAATATTAAATTATGACATTTCAGGCTTTAAAGGTCAATTTATAATAGTAATCTACAAGTTTAAGTTGTTAGTTTGTTAAATGTATTGTCTTTAGTTGGTCTTTAGAGCATGGGGTGCAATGGCTAGTTTTATCTCCTCATTCGGGCCCCACAGGGTGCTACGTCACCACAACAAACAACCCCCCTCCCCAATAACAAACCACAACTTACTCATTTGGGCCCCACATACACACTTATTCACACAAACAACTATTATATATATATAAAAAATAAATGAAATCCGTACATATGTTACTTCGTCGTGCAGACGAGTAACTTGGCCACAACTAGCCATGAAGAGGTGTGGTGGTGCAATGGCTAGCCACGAAGAGGTGCCATGTAGGCACACGAAGAAGCACAACGAGACTGCACCCCCTGGTCTTAGTGTTTTTCTGTTGTGGCTGCCCCACAATCAAGTAGTCAAAGTGTACAGGTGTTCAAATATCCTGCACAAAAGATTTTTTGGACTTTCTTAGTATTGTGATTCTGGTATTGCAATGGCTAAGGTATCAAGATGCTGCTGCAACAATATGTGTGGTATCATATATCAGGTTTCTTTTCTAGGCTTTAAGTCACTTTATGTTGACATGACAACTCGGATTCAGTTTCTATACCTTTTAATCATCGAGATTTTAGGTAACCGTATGTTGATATGAGCGACAAATGCACAAGTGCGTATTACAATATATTATAAAATAAACATGTCCTTCTGTAGCATTTAAATTCAAATTGTTGGATATTATTGTCATAACATTTATTTCATAGCCAAGTTTAATGCATTTGTTATTTCATAACATTGAACAATACATAGTCCTTGGAGGATGAATATAAAGAAGAATTATCTGCACAAAATAGTTCCAAAACTTTGAACTGGACAACTTATTTCAGTAAAGATATGCATGTCATTATTACTCAACAAGAGTTTTATCTCCCACTACCCTTCTGGTAATTTAAAGTAACTTGCAAACTCGAACGGTCTGAAAGTTCGACACACAAATCTTTGGTTGATTGTTCGAAATAGCTCAAGCTATTGGAGAGATATTACATTAGTAGGAGTGACGGGGGCCTCTACCTAAAAGTAGGTATATCTATTAGAATAATCGTCATGTTCAGGGCCCTGATATAAAGTTGTAGCTAACAGATCATTTTGATTATTAGTTACAGATTTTATTGTGGCTTTATAATTCCTCTTTTATGTTTCAACCGAGCTATGATCCCACAACTCACTTTGAGATAACTGCAAGTGATGTGCTGAACATGTACTCGATGATAACCGCAAAAGTATAAGTTCAATTTCTACTTTCCCAACCTCTTTGCTTCTTTTGGCTTTTTATTTTTTGCTTCTTTAACTTCACTGAAAAGCAGTTACGCTTACGTCAGTACTTCTTAAACATTCATTCAGTACAATATAGAAATCTTGTGAATATATAGCAAAATGAGTGGGTCAGTATAAGTTCAATTTCTACTTTCCCAACCACTTCGCTTCTTTTGGCTTTTTATTTTGGTTGTAAAGGAGAAAGCTATATGTTTTGTGTTTTGTGGGAGAGGATCCTCTCAACTAACTTGACTTAAGTTAGAGGATCCTCAATCATTGGATTAAAATCAAAGGTCAAGATTAAAAGTGAAACCACATCATCTTAACCTTTGATTTTAATCCAACGGTCGAGGATCCTCTAACTTGAGTCAAGTTGTCTCACCAACTTAAGAGGATCCTCACCCATGTTTTGTTAACAAAAAACAGATGCATATATTCTTTCATTTCTTATTAGACCACTCACATCAAGCACGTTAAACGTGCGTTAAAAGACTGAAATTGCAAGAATTTGTGGCGTTAACGTGCGTTATGCGTTGCGAGCTAGAGGGGTTAACGCTGCGTTAAGGGCTGCGTTAGCACCCTAACGCAGCGTTAAGGGTGGAATATGTAAAAACAAAAAACAAAAAACAAAAAATCACTTTCGCCCCCTACATATGTACCTTTCAAATCGTTGCAATTTGAATTATTTTCACTTTCGCCCCCTAATTTTTCTAGCCGTTAAATGGAGCGGCCTTAAGTAAAAAATAAAAAAATAAAAAAAAAATAAAATAAAATAAAAATAATAATTCAAAACCATTTTCAATCCCCTATAAATAACCATTTCACACCATATTTTTTTTCACACTTCCACAACTCAATACACTACATATTTACACTATCTTTTCAACCTTCAACCCAAAAAAAATGTCTCGATTCAACCTAAACGATGACGGGAACGAATCGTTCTTAGATCTCTTAAGCTCCGGGTTTAATAACCCCAATGTCGGCTCATCTTCAAACCCGAACGCCGGCTCATCTTCAATCCCGAACCCACTTGGCTTGTCGGAAGAAGAACTTTACCGCATCAACAAATGCTCTATTTCGAACAACAATCTAACCTAAACACCCAAAATTTCTCCAATCTCAACTTCTCCCAACATTCACAACAATCTCAAACCGCAACCAATGAAGTTCCCGAGACTCCAACGTCTCCTCCAAAGAAAAACAAGTTCTCGCGTATCAAACGAAAGGCGAGAAAATCAAGAAACCCCGAACCCGAACCTTTGGAGGATGATGATGAAGAACCCGTTGCCAACAAGACCAAACGTTGGAACCTATAAGAGGAAAAAGTGCTTGCTCAGTGTTATGTTGCAGCGTCGGAAGACGCACATGTGGGTCGAAGTCAAAGCAGGGATACGTTTTGGCAACGGGTGCAGAATGAGTTTAACAGAGTCAATTACCAACCAAGGAACAAGGATATGCTCGAAAGTAAGTGGAGAACGTTGAACCGTGATTGCTCAAAGTTCAACGCGTACTACAAACGTTCGAAATGCCAAGAAAGAAGTGGCGAAAGAAGTGGTGTGTAAGAGTGGATGGGGCATTGTGCGCCATGTGGCAGTGTGAGCCATGTTGGGGCTTGGAAGAAAAAGTAGTGTAGTGGTAGTAGGGGCATTGTGTGCCATGTGGCACATTTTTATTTTATTATTATTTTTTTTAATCACTAAAACTAAATAATATAAAAAAAGACAATTTTATTAAAATAAAACATTAAATATTAAAAATAAAAAAATAATTAAAATAAATATACATTTACATTTAAATAAAAACTAAGCGTCACGATGTTTTCGGCGGATTTCTTCGTTGAGTTGTTCGTTAATTTCTTTTGCCACTGGGTCTAGCCCATCGATACTTCGTTCCAATTGTGCCAAATCTTTCCTTTTTATAATTGTTTGGAGGTCGTTGTATCTTTTTTCTTTAAGCGCACGACGACGCTCCGCCTCATCCCCTATCCTCGTAAGTTGAGCCGCAATTTGGCTCAACGCGTTGTTGTCGGTGGCGGCGGACGAAGACGAGGAAACCCCATTTCCTTTGGCACTTCGCCTTCCCGGGGGCCTTGGCCTCTCAACGAAAACTTCGTCTTCTTCCACAAACTTGTTTAAGTTGAACGTGTGGGCATCGGACGATTGGCTATCGTGTTCGGGGGCCGATGATGATTCACTTTTGGACCGTTTTGTCGGTCTCGTTGTACGAACTTCCAAAGGGGGTTGATCTAGCCATTTTTTATGGGTGTGAAGATACTCCCATACCTCCTTTAATTGGAATGGTTGAAGCTTGACTTGTTTGTATTCCTTGCAAGCGGCGTGGTACGGCCATTCCAACAAACTCTCACCACTCGGTACGGCATTCTTTTTTCGGTTGTAGCAAGTATTGAAAAATTGACACCGATTGTTCATTTCGATCCACTTGCCCGAAATCATGTCCGACGTACGGTAATCGGGTCCAACTTCTATGGCAGTGAAAAACGCTTCTCGAACCCCATGCCAAAATACGTGTCCCTTTTGATAATCCGCTAAACAATAGAAAAAAAATAATAAGTTAGTAAAAAAAATTATATAAATATTATAACTAAAAAAAAGTATTCAAACATAAACATAGTAACTAAAAAAAAATTATTTAAACATAAACATATTAACTAAAAAAAATTATATAAACATAATAACTTAAAAAAAAATTATGTAAACATAATAACTAAAAAAAAACTTACCGGCGTTAGCATCCGTGGCAATTTCTATCCACGCACGTGCCAAACACATTTCCTCGTGCTCGGTCCAAGGCATATGCTTGGTCGGGGCTCTCGGCTTGTTCGCAGGTTTCTTTCTGTGCGACCGCTTTTTTGGTTGAGACGGTTCGGCGGCGGCGGTTTTCTTACCCTTCGTAACACTTGGAGGAGTCTCCGGGACCATCTCGTAATCTTCGACGTCAACCGGCTCGTGTTGAGACGCGAAGCTTTGAGACGGGAATTGTTGCGGTTGAAATTGTTGAGACGCGAAGTTTTGAGAGGAGAATTGTTGAGAGGTGTTTTGTTGGTTGTATGCGTTGAACCCGTAATTTTGGTTACCGTAACCAAAATTTTGAAACCCCATTTGCGGTTGCATGTTCGGTGGCAAATGCGAGATGACATCGAGAAGTTCTTGGTTTGTAAACGGACCCGAACCCTCGACAAACTCGTTAACACGACGAGGACTTACGTAACCGGGGTTGGTGTAATTTTGTGGGCGGGTTGGACGGTTGGGATTCATAGTGATAAAATTATTGTATAAAGAGGGAGATGATTGAAAGAATGTGTATAAAAAATGATGGTTTGAGGTGGTTTTTATAGAGAAAAAATAAAGAGTTTATTGAATTAAAAAAAAAAACAAAAAAACAAAAAAAAAAAAAAAAAAAAAAAAAAAAAGAAGAAGAAGCTAACGGATATATTGCCGTTCAAAGGCTATTTTTTTTTCGAAAGTACCATGGGCGCGGGCGTGGTAAGTAAGACGCCTCGAATTTTTTTTTTGCCTTCAGCGCCTATCGATTTTGAGAGGAGGGGCGCTATGGGGCTTTTCACGCCCCACTACACACAGTCTTACAGGAAGCATTTTTATCAATCACAACTTGCATCAATTACATATATCATAAATTGTTCATTTTTTGTTTATGAACACCTTTTTCGAAACGGAAAAAATATATTCTTGGTCTTTTTCTATATTACAAGAAGCATTATAAACACGCAATAATACAACAATAATATTTAATTATTCACGAAGGTGTAACAACCAAGTTCGCACATTCTTCTTTGATAATAGCATCCACGATTCTCTATCTTTCCAATAAAAACACCATTTTGTACAAGTTGTATAGCACATCGTATAACACTGTAATGCACAGGTTATTGTGAAAGAATTAAAAGTTGTGATGTGCAAATCAATCCCTTTTTCATAAGAGGAAAACATCATTGCAAGAAGAGTTAGGAGACACACCTTGATTAAAGCAATTCGGAAAAGAAAAGAAAAAAAAAAAAAAAAAAAAGCCAAAATCCAAAAGCTCACGTTTGTAATGGTAAAAAGTCTGTAATGACTTTTGAAATAATGTCAAGTTATTGGAAAAGTCGTGCATTGCTTTTGCTCTAAGTGCTATTATGTAAGTACTATATGGCGTTGACTTCAGTACAACGTTTCCTCTAAATTTATTTGGAATAAACAAGACGAGTATCGTGCATAGTGACATAACTTGTTAGCGAAAATAATTATAGTTGGGATGTTTTGGGTAAGTGTTTCAGGTAACGTTTATGCATACAATGTAAAATAATCAAAATTTCATTTATATTTTTTTAACATAAGATAATTCAACTAAAAATAAAATATGACAATAATTAGTTGAAATATTATTTGTCTTCTACAAAAATTTTTAGCTTTTTCTAGAATGATATAGTTGAAATTTATTGAAATTAATAAAGAACTGTTATAAATATATATATGGAATGTATGTCCATATATCAGCTAATATTGTGAGTATATCTTTGTATATCAATAGAAGATTGTATCTTGGAGAATACTCCAACTTGTAATTATAAATATCCTCCCATTGTGAGATGAATAATAGAACTCTCTATTTCTCTGTATCTTTATTGTTACTCTTGTTCATTACTTTTACAATACGTTATCAGCACGCTCTAACGGGTTCTTTTGATTTAGAATGTAACCTTATTCAAGTGTTATGAATAGAACTTATGATTTCAATCTTTGTTCTGTTTCTTTGGACGCGTAGCAAATTTTAGGGATAATTTTTATCTTGAATATGCAAGATAATATGCTTTATAATTATTCTAGTCTATATTTTGTATGTTCATCTTGCTATACAATTATTTCGTTTTGAACCTAGCAAACCTTTTTATGTAAGCGGTTTTGTTTTGTTTACTCTAGTTTTCCATCGGTATGTCTCAACCTTTTACACAAATGATTCGTCATGCATTGGCTGTTAATAGGAACTTATTTTATAATTTAATATGACACTATGAAGACCTTCAATGTGCTACGGTAAATATAGTTTTTCACGTATCTTTTTGTTATATTTTTATATGTAATATGTGGGGTGTGGTTCGCTGATTGACCTGTGGTTATTATATATGTATATTTGCTGCGAGACTCTGTGCTAAGTTATGCTTTGTAGTATGATAATTTGTTTAGACTATTGATGCATATGAATGCTCACAAAAGAGCAAGGTTGGGTCAAGTGGTTAACACTCTTGCCTTTGGAGACAGAGGTCAAGGGTTTGATCCATCTGAAAATTGAGAATGTTTGTGAAAAGACACTTAGATTTAATCTTGAGTTTATATGTATGCACATGATCTTGGTTAACTATCTACGAGTTTGGTTATTAGTGTGATAAAAGATTGTGTTATTTACTTATATACTAATCTCGGATCCGCAATAGATACTATTAGTCATGATTTGAGATACTAACATATAGCTTATGATTATAATATCTTGAGCAATATTAATTTGTGACCTGTGTAACACTGTATTTTGTCTTACGTATCACAATAGCGCATGTGTTTATGATTTTGGTTATTGATAGGATAATATTATGCATGCTTGGATACTTAGAGCTCGCACTATTTGCTAAGATATAATGTGATATTTCAATAAATATTGAAAGATATCAAAGACAACATTGTCATGAATTTTATAGTATGTTTCCTTCGGTAAATTTGCATAATATAATTATCGAAATTGTAGATTGTGATAGACAATGACATATAAAACATTTGCACATACATATAATATCAATTATATTGTTAAGGTTGGTGCTTATGCAAGAAATATATTTTATCAAGTTTGATCATGAATTGTTTTTGAGCATACCATATGTTTATGCTAGGACACTCTGTGTTGCGACTTTTGACGCATTGTATTATGCGGACTTGAACTATTACAATTAAAGACTTATGGCTAGTCCCTTTTAGGTGCAATACTATATTAAAGTTTCTACAAAACATGCTTAATATGATATGTATCTGATCAAACACAGTTTATATTGTGTTTAGGGTTATAAAGGTTTTTTCATACGAGGTTGATTATTAATTAGTTAGACAATATTTTGCGCTTTAATCACAACTTGATTTAGTCAATGGCAACCGACATATCACTTGCTTCAAATGCTAGTATATTCTTACTGTCGAAAACTTGATATAATAATCAAAGGTAACAAATTTAAGTGCGGGTGATTATTCACAGTTAATTGTATCTACGATGAGGACCTTAAAAGGGAATACTTAACGATAAAAGATTCGTTAAATTATGGTAAGATCTCAAAGATACATTACCACACAAAAGCAAGTAATATTCCCAAAAATCTCGCTATGATTGTATGCACCTCAAGCTGCATTAAAAAAAAAAGCATAAGCGAGTTCGGTCTCACAATTTCAGTGTTAGATCTGAATTAAAAAGAAAATATATAACGGTGAAAGATCCGTTAAATGTATGTCAAAATCTAAAAGAAAGATTTGCCCATCATAAGCAAGAGATTCTTGCAAATGCGAGCACATTTTTCGCAATATTAAGTAGTACATCTGAATGATGAAAAGAAAAAAAAATGCGATGAGATGGTTTATGCCTCGAATATACTCATATATCGAGAACGATGCTTTGATATAAAAGAAATGGGCATGTTTGAACAAACACGATAAACCCGTTTACTAAATTTGCTCCATATTGTCGTGTTAAAAGAAACTGGTTGGCAACCTCAAGTTGCAACATAAAGATCTCCATTCCCCAATGATCAATATGAGATCCTCGTTCCCTCATGTGAATGTGATAATGTAACGATAAATGGTTAAAGATCATTTATCATGGTAAATGCTATGATCGAGGTAGTATGACAATGACAAACCACTAGTAGTGGCAAACTAAGAAAGGAGCAAACGAAAATGTGATTCATGTAAAATGCAATGTGATGTATGCAAAATACAAGTGTGTCAAAGATATTACACACTATATTCATAGATGTAAGAATCTATGCAAACACAATTTTGCTCCGTAAAAGAAAATATAAACTTGTTACGAGGAATGAAATTTCATATTAATGATGCATTATATTCTCTTGCATTTTCCTCGACAAGCCATAACATAAGTTTATGTGCCAAAATTATATTATTATGAGGCATGACTGGTTGGACCATCCCGAGTCAATGATGATGCGAATATATAAAAGAACCATGAGTTTCTTCAATGATTTTTTTCATTGTCTTTATTGCTCTCGATAGAAGTTAATACTTCACCTACCTCCATCAAATTAAAGTAAGGGCTCATTCCCTTATATTTTGGAAAATATCCAAAAGAGATATATCATAGGCCTATACAAGTGTTATTTAGATCATTTTGATTTTAAAATCGATGCATCGTCAAAATGATCATGAAAGACGCAACATGAAGTTAGCGTGATTAGCGGCTCTGCTTATAAGAATGCGAGCACGTTTTTGATATCATATCTTTGGAAATGATGGTTAGAAATTCCAAGTATTTGGTAATTATTGGAACAAGTGTTGAACATTTGTAGTTCATGTTCGTAAGCAAAATGCTTTTGTTGAAGCGTTTATAAACATTTTCAATTTATTACAAAGCCAATAATTGTGAGAGCAAAATTAATGGTTTATGGGGCATGTTATTTAAATGATAGAACATGAATTTGCATCATGCCAAAAAATAATAATAAAAAAAAAAAAATAATATATATATAATGATTCCTTCCCATTTAATGGTTTTTCGGTCACGAACCATCTATCTCCCATCTAAAATTCATGCAATTATGCGACTTATAGTGAATCCACCACAACGCAAAATGTAAGATATTGAGAATGATAATTCATTCAGTGGAAGAGAATAAGCAGCAAGAATTTGGAATAAATTATAAATAATGTAAATGTTGATCATCACAACACTAATGGATATGAACTTGAAGTTCAAAGTGTAATTCATTTTTATGATCTAGAAAATGCCAGACATATTTGGTGACCTAAACAGATTAAATAGATCTTTTATACGCTGCTAATGCTCTAACTTATATTTGTGTCCCAACTGGATAACCAATGATTGTTAATGATTCTATGGCACGCCTATTGCGTGATAGAACAATCGATTCCAAATATAAATCCTCGAATGATATATAAATGGAGCAAGAAGTTAAGATGGTCATATCGAGGTAATAAAGACCCTATAATAGTCTCGTACTGAGACACTAGACAAAGAGGATTCTAAAAGAACCTCGTGTACATTTAAAACTATGAGATCTCAATAAATATAATATCTAGTAAAATGTGGAATCGAAAAGAGTTGAATCAACGTCGATAGTAATATCGTATCTAATGATGCGCAAGATAACGAATTTATCACAAAATAGCGCTATAATAACAGTGAGGATCTTGGAAATAATCTTGCAAGAAGTGCAATGATTGGCCATAATGTAAAGATGCAAGTAACTAGTGAAAGATTGAAGTCTCTTGTGATGAGACATATGGGAATTGAAGTCCGTACACATGAATGTGTAAACTTATTGGATTAATATATGTCTTTATAAGAAAGAGAAATTAATGTGCTGAATTTACATTTTCGCAAAGACGTGAAAATAATAATGAGACATGATCTCATGTGGTGGATCCAATAAGTATTTTGATATTATATAAGTCTGTCAATATGAGAAATACTGATATGCGCCTAAAAGAATATGAGTAAGTGCTCATTTGATGTTCAGATTCCTAAAAGGATATAAAATGCATGAAGCATGTCTCGTTATTTAAAATGCTTGAAGCATATAAGAAAAATTCTTGAGTATACAACTTGATCAAACCAAATAAATAATTGTATGAGATCAAGGAATATGAGCATAATTGTTACAATCGCCCTTAGTAAATATTTGTTAAAATGGGACATGAAATGATTATGTTTGCCCATGAAATTTTATAAAGATATCTGGATTTGACTTTAGTATGTCAATGAAACTCCCTGAGAGTTTATGAAGGCGATTGAATGCTTAGAAACGAAACTTGAAATAAAAGACAAAGTTTGTCTTAGTTTATGAATTGAACTTCTTAAGGATAAAATCCTTGTGCATTAAGAAAGTTAAAATAACATGTTAAATGCACTTTATGACGCTCATGGCTATGAGGTCACATGATGTTGAAAAGTCTCATTTTGACTTATAAAGATGATGATCACAAAATATATTTGAAATTATATGAAACATGGATGATTCTCGCTATTGTCCATACATGATATAATAAATCATTTACTTTGAATTTGTTGGCATTGTATAATGTATGAAGTACGATGATGTACTTGCATTAGATTTATGACGTATGTTTAATCCTTCTGGATATGTTTGTTCTATGAAGACACTTGCTCATTGGTATTGAAAAAGTTGGTTTATGATAATGGATTGCACCAACTAAATAATTTAAGTGATGTGATCATCAGGGGAAGTGAAATACGCGTTGCACTCTTTTTCCCTTGACCATGGTTTTGTCCCCAAATGGGTTTTCCTGGTAAGGTTTTTAATGAGGCAACATCGCTAAGCGTATGAAGGAATTATGTACTCTTTTCTTCACAAGATTTTTGTCCCACCGGGTTTTATCTTGTAAGGTTATGATGAGACGTAATATTTTAAATGGACATCCAAGGGGAAGTGTTATAAATATATATATGGAATGTATGTCCATATATCATCTAATATTGTGAATATATCTTTGTATATCAATAGAAGATTGTATCTTTGAGAATACTCCAACTTGTAATTATAAATATCCTCTCATTGTGAGATGAATAATAGAATTCTCTATTTCTCTGTATCTTTATTGTTACTCTTGTTCATTACTTTTACAATAAGAACATTTTTTTTCACCACCCCTAATCAATTTTTTTTCTAATTTAACTAAGGCTATCTACTTGATACGTGTCATAGTAGAATGTTTACTCTATTATTCTGAAAGGGTTGTCTTATACAAACCCTCCCTATATTGTTACATCAGGAGGGTTTGGTCAAACCGTACAAACCGACGATGCGTGCAATGATTGAAAACCCTTCTATGAGAGGGTCCAAATAACTTGCCTCCTTCACTTGCTACCAACCACAACAAAATTGGCGTATGCGATCTATCATATCAAACAAATCATAACAAAATAATTAAAATATAATTTCTAAATATTGTCATATATAATGAAAACATTCGACGTTTATTGACAAATTTCACTAGGGTACCGCCTTTTTTATTTGACATCTGCATGTGATTTAATTTTGTTCTTGTGGACGTATAGCCTGGACTGGGCCAGGAATGGGCCAGGCCCGGCAGACAGCGGCCCACTCTACGTCTAAACCCTAATCCATGCCCTATAAATATATGGCTGGGGTCCCCTTCTTCAGAGAGATATAATAACAGAACAGAACAGGTTATTCTAAACCTAACTCTTGTAGGCTATATCGCATCGATACTAACTTGACCGTCGGAGGTGGATCCCGGGGCCAGTGTTTTGAAAGGCTCGAGGCGCACTAAGGCGCAAAGGGGGTCAAAGAGCCTCGAGGCGAGGCGCACTCCAAGGCGCGGGATTTATGAATACGAGGCGCACTAAATACATTAAGTTTTTTTATAACATATATGACCATTTATGTAGCTTAAATAATACAAAATAACATTAAAATACTTAATACATGACACATATTATCGTTATAAAGATTAAAATAGACCAGTTGTCACCTCTCAAACGGATCAACTCTTTGGCTCGATGACCTATATAGAGATTAAAATTCATATCAGACTAAATATGCTTGTTTCCTACACTTGCAGACTTACATTTAACAAAGCTCACAATTTAACTCAAAATATCAAGCAAGCAACGTATTTATACTCAAGTCATAATGCCACATTTTCATGATAATATGTAATAAAGAAAAATACTTAATGAAACAAAGTAATTTCTTAAAGAAAATTTCAATCAATAAAATAAACATAAAATCAGTTCAAATTTACAAATCATACAAATACTCACCCTATGACTTAAAATGCCCATGTATATAACTTATAAGGCCCATGTATCTTATCTTAATATTTAGAAAAAAAGCCCAAAAACCTGTTACATCTCCGAGGCGCACCGAGGCGCAAAAAGCGCACCAAGGCACAAAGGCGCAAAAGCCCCAAGGCGCGCGCTTTTTGTGGGATTCATGCATGTCGTGAGCCTCGATCCAAAAAAAGCCCCAAGGCTAGAGCCTTGTGCGCCTTAGCGCCTAGGCGCGCCTTAGGCGCGATTTTCACAACTTTGCCCGGGGCTACGGCCTCGGGTCCACTCCTAACGGGTTCTCTTTGTTGAACAGGTCTACTCAGGGCTCGAGAAGACAACGAACGGCCCAGGGGGAGTCGTCGAATCCAGCCCGCGCCAGATTATGTATCAACAAGTTGGCGCCATCCGTGGGACCCGACAAGTTTCGTGCTCTCACATCACCGGAAAGCAACCATCGAGTTCAAAAGCCGGTATTTTGTATTTTTTAAATTGGTAATAAGATACTACCAATGTTTTCTAAAATTTAAAAAGATATCCCAATATTTTTTGTGCATGTCTTTTAAATCGGTAAGATATGTTATCTTTTAAATATTCAGAAGATTTTATGTAAATCTTTTAACTTGGTAAACACGATTTTATCTATAGTCGCACTAAGTCCGCACGATCGGACCTACTTTATCTTTTAGCCGCGAATTAATTCGCGCACATAATGTTTTTACGGTTGGTATGCTTGTTCGCGCTTGTTTGCACGTTCGAACACAGTCACGATAAATCTACCCGCGTTAGGCTGTGCGTTCGGACATCTTCGCAGATTAGCTAGTCAATCGCCATGAGCGCACTGGACAAAAGCGGGAACAGTACAGGCACCACGATGCTAGTCAATCGCCATGAGCGCACTGGACAAAAGCCGTGGTCATGTTATGTTCATCTGCGATCATCCACAAACGTTCGAGTCTATGCGGTCACGATACATCCATCTGCGTCTGTGCGTGCGATTACAACTATTAGTCGCGGTCACGGTGTGTCCATCCGGGTTATTGTTTTTATTTATATATAATAAAAATAAAAAAAATAAAAAAAACAATTAATTATTTATGTAGTTTGTAAAACCTCACGATAGGTGTAATTCGCACTGCTACTTCTCTTATGTGTTAATTTCACATGCTATGTGCTATATATTGCTTCACGCTAATCTTTTACTTCACTAGGTTTTATATGTTGCGATTCGCGGCATATACTTTTAATATTTGCATTAAGTGTTTTTCAAGATTTGAATAACTAAGTTTAATGCTCCTACATGAGTAGCAC
This sequence comes from Artemisia tridentata subsp. tridentata, assembly GCA_021014915.2. Lineage (NCBI taxonomy): Eukaryota > Viridiplantae > Streptophyta > Magnoliopsida > Asterales > Asteraceae > Artemisia > Artemisia tridentata. Next base: position 284,425,876 of record CP139505.1, on the reverse strand, counting down.
CATCAAACTTGGGGGGCTACCAGGGCATATAATACCACTGTTTCCGTACGCGTCACGCAGGTATATTTGGAAGCAGATCGTACGAAAGAGGTATTGCAAGCCCGGTACAAAGACGGATTTGGATATTCGCACCATCTTGCCGCAGGGGAGACGTCCTCTATCGGTTGTAAAGATGGATGTAATGTTCGCACCTCCTTGTCGCGCACAGCGCGCACCTCTGCCATAGAAGCACGTCTTCTGTCACACCATGCTGCATCGCTACTGGTACAAAAGGTACGCCCTTACCCAGGATGCGGCATACGGGATCCACCTTCACCATTGTGAGACTCTCACAATCGCAATGTCAGTGTTACCCCAACTATAGAACTACGTGTTCTTCTTACGGGGTCTTTACTGTCACACTGTGGCGGGAAACCTAGCATATGCGCATCCCTCCCCGTCATGTAAGAACGGGTGTTACTCAGGATGGAACATGGTCACCACGGACGCGCCTACAAGGTCGCGGATTCGGATATAGTCTAATGGGCTAAACAGGACTGCGCCATGGACCCAGTGCGCACTGTCGCATTTGGGCTGCGCGGTATGGTCCGTCCCATGTGCACACCTGAGTTGCGCACACATGGGCCTACGAGGCCATTAACAAGAACTTAAGTCTAGCATAACATAGCCATGCACTATGTCACACTAGACTTGGGGGGCTTGTGGACGTATAGCCTGGACTGGGCCAGGAATGGGCCAGGCCCGGCAGACAGCGGCCCACTCTACGCCTAAACCCTAATCCATGCCCTATAAATATATGGCTGGGGTCCCCTTCTTCAGAGAGATATAATAACAGAACAGAACAGGTTATTCTAAACCTAACTCTTGTAGGCTATATCGCATCGATACTAACTTGACCGTCGGAGGTTGATCCCGGGGCTACGGCCTCGGGTCCACTCCTAACGGGTTCTCTTTGTTGAACAGGTCTACTCAGGGCTTGAGAAGACGACGAACGGCCCAGGGGGAGTCGTCGAATCCAGCCCGCGCCAGATTATGTATCAACAGTTCTTATACTTGATAGTTAATAATTGTTAATAATTCTTATAAAAATCTCGCAAGGTACGTTTGATCATTGAGATTTGCATGTGGCTTTCCTTTGTTCGTATACTCGATAGTTACTTTTTGTTGTTCCAAAAAGCTTTGATCAGGTAGTTAGCGTTATTGTAGTCTGTTGGCGTATGTGTCCGGATGGCCTGACTTGTCCGGTCATCCGGACGGCATAAAATCATCCGGTAGGAACCGGAAGGAACCAGCTCGTCTAGCCAGCACAACTGTAAGTCATAGGATAGGTGGCACCACCTTTTGGACAGATGAAAGCTGCAGACGCCGCCGCCGCCCCGGGATTTAAGGGATTGTGTCAGCGACATGTTCCCTGAAAACCCGGCGCCGCCAGTTCAGGTATCGAGGCTGGGCACTATAAATACCCAGCTCATTTACTACTCTCAACCAACTAAATCATTAGCATTTATTCCATATTACTGTTTATAGCCTTTCGGAATATCAAATACTTACTCTCACGCCGGAGGTGGGTCCTGGGATAACACCTGGGGCGAGCCTAACACGTATTGTTATGTGCAGATACTCAGAGGATCATTGGTAGCCGAAGGGATCGACACTCAAGCCTCTCGGAAGAACCCTCACCTAGTTCAACCGAAAGGCCTCCTTTATTTGTCCGAAGTAATTGCAAGAAATTACTTCAACAAATTGGCGCCATCCGTGGGACCTGCCGCTCGATCTACCTGAGGTTCGGAATGACAGGTCCTACACCTATTGTTACCCCTGTCCGGAATGCGGGGGGAGATGGGGGATTCGGAGGAGGAGACCAAGACCCTCCAGATGTCTGAACCGTAATTGAGAGTCATCTTTCGGCCCTGAAGGAGCTGTTTAAGCAACCAAGCAATCGCAACCTGATAAGCCCCAGAATGCTGAGGGCTCGGTGACGAGCACGAGGATACCGAGGAAGAGGACATCGAAGGGTCACCATACGGCAAGGGAAAAATGGTGGACGATGACTTGAGCAAACCGTTTAAAGAAGTGATAAAGTGCCCATTCACCAGAAGGATCATAGAGTTCTCGGCTCCCAAGCACAAGATAACGACGAACCTAAAACTATATGAAGGAACAACTGAACCAGACGACCACATCAATCGTTTTACCGGAGCGGAAAATCACGAAGAATGGCTCATGCCCGTATGGTGTCGAATGTTCCAGCAAACCTTGGACGGGAAAGCCAGGGGATGGTTTGATAAGCTTCCGACAGGGAGCATTGATAGTTGGGATGAGCTTCAGAGGAGGTTTTTGAATAGGTTTAGTATGTTAAGGATAAGCACCAAGGACCTTACGGAGATCAACAAGATTCACCGGAAGGCTAATGAGAGCCTTTCAGGCTTTAAAGAGAGATGGGTGTGCGAGGTCAATTATTTCCCAGACGCTCCAGAAATCATGCAAATCGGTTCGTTCCTGAACGGTCACCACTGCCCGGAATTGGCAAAAAAGTTCTCTGACAAGATCCCTAAGACTGTCGACGAGATGTTGGAAAGAATTGATGATTTCGTTCGTGCCGAAGAGGCTTTCCGGACAACGAAACTGCCGAAGGGAGAGAGAATGGAATCTCGGCCTAGCCCGTACCACAGCAGAAGTGACCAACAACCAAGGCCCCCTTTCGGAGGAGATCGCCGCCGGAATAATCTCAAGATTGATTTCAAAGGACGCAGGAATGATTACTATGCTCCTTATGTTCCCCCGAAGCATGACAGCACTGGCCGGATCGATCCTCGCCGCACGGATATCCGCCAAAATGAGACAAGACCGATAGATCTGAACGCCCTGACAAAGACACCGAAAGAGATATTGGCAACCGAGCACCAACTGAAGTTACCACAGCCTCCTCCCACGAATGCGACTATCATGGTGAGAAGGGGCATCTCACCAATGATTGTTGGCAACTCAAAGAGGAGATAAGAGCCGCATTAAATACAGGGAAGTTGGATCATTTGTTGAAAGACCTCAGGCACAGAGGAAAAGCCACCCAAGGGGGTAACCACCAGGGGAACAAGGGAAAAATCATTAACATGATCCGAAGCTCAGTAGCCTCTCGAGGAGGAGAAAGGACAGACGCAGAAGAGTGGATGAACGTTCCAATAAGCTTCCCGTTCATCCTTTCGGGTGAGATGTCGGATGAGCCTCTAGTGATTGAAGCCGAAGTGGAAGGGATGACAGTACAAGGGGTCTATGTAGACCCTGGTGCTTCGATGGAAGTGATGTATGAACACCAATTTGAACGATTAGACCTTTCGGTCAGAGCCCGGTTGAAAGAGGTCGACACAACTCTGGTAGGATTCACAGGGAAACCCGTTAAGCCACGAGGAGTGGTAGACTTGGAAATCTGCTTCGGAAGTCAGGGCCGATCTCGGAAAGTTTGGATGGAATTCACTGTGATTGACTCGCCCTCTTCCTATAACGTCATATTGGGATGTACCGGGTTAAGGAAGTTACAGGCCGTCCCCTCGACTATCCACTCGATGGTCAAGTTCCCTACTCCAGGCAGTATAGCAACGCTGGTCGTGCGGCCAAAAATTCAAGGGCACCATGGATCAAGGGAGGAACAGGTGAAGGAAAAGGAGGTAAAGGGAGAAGCCTGGAACGCTGAAATAACAAGTGGGTATATCGGAAGGAGAACCCGTCATCTGGAAGAGGAACGATGGAACTCATCACAAAAACAAGGGAAGGAATCCGTCATTGGGAAGAACGATGGAGGGGAGACGATCCAATGCTACAGCCTAAAGGCTCTTGACAGGTCGGCCAAGGTAGGAATAACGGTTCAGGTAACTATTAATACGAAGCAACCATTAGAATATATTGCTATTTCATTCTCGCCAATGTTTGTTTTCATTATAAACTAACAGAAGGAACAAAAATACCTTCATAACTAAAGGCAGGTAATCTCATATGCCGGTGGAACGAAACCAACAGGGATGCAAGCCAAGAAAAGCATGAGCCCGCTGAAGAAATGGAAGCTTGCCGAACGGGACCACACGAGTCACGCGAAGGTAGAAAGGAAAACACCACAGGCATAACGGACAATCGATTGTTAAAAATGTGTCCATGAATGTTTGGTTTATATATCTTATGTAATGCCCGAAAAGGCTTGATATTGACTATTTAAATGACAAATGCAGCTGTCCCACCGTTGAAGGGAGGCAATTTTCCTACAATACATCCTTGCAATACTTGTTACATTCTGAACATAAGCCGAAAGTGGCCCCTCCTAGAGGTTCGCGCCCTCCGGAGATTTATGTGGTCAATGTTCAAAGATGGTATGCCCAAAAAGGGGTCTACCATATGATTACGGCAAAAAGGCCGAATGTCGTGTGTCGCCCAAAAATTTCTGAACATAAGTTGAAAGTGATACCTCCGAGAGGCTGGCCCTCTCCGGAGATTTGTGTGGTCAATGTTCAAAGATGGTATACCCAAAAAGGGGTTACCATAAATCCTGGCGGAAAGGCTGTACGGCACCCAAAAAGGGGTGACCGAGTAATCATTTATCATATCCTGAACATAAGCCGAAAGTGGCCCCTCCGAGAGGTTCGCGCCCTCCGGAGATTTGTGTGGTCAATGTTCAAAGATGGTATGCCCAAAAAGGGGTCTACCATGTAATCACGGCAAAAAGGCCGAATGGCGTGTGTCGCCCAAAAACGCATAAGCTTGTACCTCCGAAACTATGGAAATAGTGAAGGTAATAAAAAACAAGTATTATACGTTCGTTATCAAAATCTAGCTCCAACGTAAGCTTGTACCTCCGGAGCTATGAAAATAGTGAAGGTAATAAAAAACAAGTGATACGTTTATAACCCGAGTGTTAGCCGAACGTCAGCTTGTACCTCCGGAGCTGCGCAAGCAGCGACGGTAATAACAAACAAGTGTTCGGCACACATTTGGGGGTCAAAAATGCAAGAGGAACGAAAGGATAATATACGATCCACGGAGGCTAAAGTTGACCAAGCAATCCGAAACTATCTTATCCTTGGAGCCCAAGTTGTTACATTTTTGTTCTACACATGCGGTATAAAAAAAAGTAAAAAAAAGAGGGGGAAGAAGGATCAGATAATCATTGACAGTGGAAAATTTACAAAAGGAAAGACACCATCACGTAAGCTAAGATGAAAGCTCCGAAAGGTCAAAGCAACATTAAACATCCCGGTTGACCGAGAAGGTAAATTGCTCCGGAAGTAAATAAAAATGTGAAAATAAGAAACATGGTACAGGCCGAAATATGTAAAGCAACCACACGGCTAGATATACAAATTAACAGGAAACCATACAGATTGTTCGTCACAAATTATTACAATCATCCGAATCAAATAAATTGTTTTTGGCTCAAAGGCCTTACAACCCCAAATGTTTTTCAAAGTAACAAGTTTAAAAGAGCTTCACAAGGAATCCGAAATAATCAAGGGGCCGACCCATCCCCTCCAGCAGTAGACCCCTGGACGTTAGCAACTTCGGTCTCGGGAGCCCCGGAAGTTGATCCATAGGCAGCACCGGCAGTTTGGTTCTCGGCGGAGATAGATGGAGCAGGGTCAGGAAAGATCTTCAAGATTTCATCAAGAGACTTAAGATAGGAACCGCTAATCTTCTTGATGTAGGGATACTCTGCGGTGAATAACCCGTCGTACAACGGGTCGAACTTCTTATCAGCCTTCACATCCAGGTCATCCGTCACGGCCACAATTTTAGCCACCTCCTCCGGCTTACGACCCACAACCACACCCTCCAAAAAGACGGATTGTGAAGACAAACTGAAAGGGCCCGCCAAATGCTCCTTATATTCATGACTGTTCAAGAGACGGCGAACCACCTCCGGGATGAAATCCTTCACAACCCTAAACCGATCCGTCTCCGTACGGCCCAGTCAGGCGACAAGATCCTTCTTTACCTGGTGGAGGACCAGATTGTCTTTTACCTCTTCGCTCAGCTTGGTCTTGGCTTTTTCCAAATCAACCTCCAAGGCACTGATCCGTTCCGCCGCGGCCAGCCTCTCGTCCTCCACTAACTTCTCCAACTCCTTAACCTGACCCATCAACTCCGATTCCCTCACCATACAAGTGGAATGCTCGGTCCTCATCTGTTTGAGCTCTCCCCCATTCTTCCCGAGGTTTCCACACTGTTGGTGGTGATGATACAACTCATGATGCTCATGGAGAAGATTTTCGAACCGGAGCAACAAGTCCGATTGAGCTACGGCCCCCATACCCAATAGCTTCCAGGCCCGTTGAGCAGCTTCGGCATCACCCAAACTCTCCAGGAACGACTCCTCCTTTGGAGTCGGCAGATTCAACATCAAATCCTGACAAACTTTCCAACCATCCAAACGATCGTCCTTGCGAACTTTCCACCCCGGAACGTGCAAAGTTGAGGAGTGATCGTCCCCAAAAGGTCAACTTATATTGACCAAGGATATTGGACAACAAGAGTCAAACAATCTAGGGCACGATGCAATTATCCAAGGAGTTAGTGCTTCCCCGGGTCGTTAAGTCCCAACGAGGTGTGAAAACTGAAATAAAATGAATCTGTGATCGGGTGAATATTGAACAGGAAAGGGTTTTGAGTGATTTTGTTAGGATCTCTGGGAAATAAGAGTTTCATTGTTGCTGCCGATAGTGTTAAGCTGGTTCCTGCCGATAGCTTTGGTTCCTGCTGAAATCTCATTGCTGCCGACAGTGTTATCTCGTTCCTACCGATAGTGTTGTTGTTGCGGATAGTATTGTTAGTTATCCGTATATTTAGAATGTTTGTTAAGATTTATTTTTAGAAGAGATCTCGTTTATCTCTTTACACGTTTTCTTGTAGAACGGGTTAGGGTTAAGTCATCTTGTTAGTATAAAAGATAAACCCGTCTATGAGTTTATGTACGCCTTTAACGTTTTCAATATTCAATATCACAATTCTTAGTTCATAGTCTGATCCATAGAGGATTATTGTCCTTTAGAGTTTTCTTCTTTATTATACTTGCTGTTTAGTTTCCGCATAAACGCTTGTATAGCATACAGAGGTTCTTGTTTATACCAAGCTCAATCAAGCTCGAAGTACTCGATCCTTCAAGTGGTATCAGAGCCTGGTAAGGATCTCTGATAAAGAAGAAAAAGGTTGATCTCATATCTCTTTACCCTCTCTCAATGGAAGACGAAATCCCACAAAACAATGTCATTAACCAGGAAGATCAACAACCCAAACCTGAAACATCCCAAGTCCAAACACAGATCGTCACCACTATGTCCACCAACAATGCTAAATTCCCATATCTGAAGAAAGATGAGTATGAAGTCTGGGCTATGAGAATGGAATATTGGATCACAAACAGTGATTACAATCTGTGGAATGTCATTCTCAAGGGAAATAGCAAGAAGAATACTGGAAGGGACGAGGATGGCAATATCTATATAGAGCCACCTGTTACTGCAGAAGAACACATGGCTGTGCAAAGGGAAACCAAGGCAAGAACCCTTTTGCTTCAAGCTATTCCAGAGGATCATATGAGTGATTTCCATCACTTGGATGATGCTAGAAAGATCTGGCATGCTGTAAAAGCCAGATTTGGAGGGAATGATGAATCCAAAAAAAATGAGAAAGTCTATGCTCAAGCAAGAGTTTCAGGAATTCAAGATCTCTGAGGCTGAGGGGATTCACAAAGGGTATGATAGATTCCACAAGATCCTGAGTCAACTTAACCAGTTGAAAGCTAGGCCGGACGATGAAGACTGCAACACCAAGTTTCTGAGGGCTTTGCCACCATCCTGGTCTCAGGTTTCCATAACACTCAAAGCCAAAGGAGGTCTGGATTATATGAGCTTTGATGATCTGTACAACAAGTTGAAAACCCTTGAACTGGATATCAAAGGATATTCCACCTATACACCTCATACTCCAACCCATACTGCTTTTGTTAGTAACTCTGGTGCTAACAAAGCATCATATGGAAACAGTCCAACACCATCAACATCATCAATCTCCTACTCACCTGTCACACCAAAAGCTCAAACCAGATCTGAGAATCTTGTGGTGGATGTGCTTCATTCATTTGTTGCTGAAAGTACACCACAACAGAAGATTGTGTATGATGATTTCAATCAGATTGATGAATTGGATATGGAAGAGATGGATTTAAGATGGCAGGTGGCTATGATATCGTTGAAGTTGGATAGGTTTGAAAAGAAGGCAGGAAGAAGGGTCAATTTTGATGGACAGGAGCCTGCCAGGTTTGACAGAAGGAAGGTGAGGTGTTATAAATGTTCTCAAACAGGACATTTTGCTAGGGAATGTACAGACAAGAAGGTGGATGATAAAGCACGGTATTCTGCTTTCAAAATTCAAGAGTTGGAGTCAGAGGACCCCAAGGCTTTAGTATCTGTGGATTCATTGGTGGACTGGGAGCATCATGAGAAGGCTGTTGCAAGTGGATCAGATAAGGTCTTTGGGATGGTAGCTGGATATGGTGAGAAGATTCAAGTGGCTGGTCAGTTTGGAATGATGGGTCATCCATCTAAGGTACATAACTGCCCATTTGGTTGTGATTCTAAATATGATAAATTGAAACAGGAATTTGATGATATAGAAAGTGAAAATAAGGATAACTTTATTCAACTTAAGGCTCATAAAAGGCTGTTAAAACTTTAGAACAACAAAAGGTCTGGTATCAACAACAACAGTCTGCTTATGAAGTAAAAATAAAGGTGTTGGAAAGAGATTTAAAAAATGCTATTAATGAGTTTAAACATTCTGAAAGGGAAAAAAGCTAAGGTAGTGTTAGAAAATCAGGATTTAAAGTCTAAACTAGATAATACCTTGGCTAGATTTGATAAGTGGAAAGAGTCATCCACAAACCTTCACAAGCTTATTGATAGTTCTATGTCGTCAAAAACTAAAAGAGGTTTAGGGTTCGGTGACCTGGTAGGGCCAAATCAGTATTATGACCCTAATGAGTATAGTGTTTTTAACCCAGAACCTGTAGATTATAGAAAGCCTGTAAAGTATGTGAATGAGGGAGGGATGAATGATGTTCCTCCACCCATAACTGGAACATTTAAACCTGCTAATCCTTTTGTTGACTTTGATGATTCACAAATGAACTATGACAAACAGGCAAAGGACTTGCCTAATCTTGATTGTGACTCTAATGAATTTGTCTCTTGTTCTTACAGTGACAAATCTTCAGAAATCAAGACTAATGACTATGCCACATGTGGATCAAGTGACAAGTCAGCTTCAATAAAGTCAGAAGATCTCTCCTCAGAAGTAGCTAATGATGAATCTCACTCAAAGACAGCTGCATTTGAAGATATTTCTTTTGATAGTGTTAAAAACAATAATGTTTCTGGTTGTGGTTCTGTTTTAAACAATTCTAGTTGTGGTTTTGTTTCAAACAATTATGATTGTGGTTTTTATTGTGTTAAGGATAATTTTGTTTCATGTGTTGGTTTGAATAATTCTGTTTGCAATGAGAAAGTTATTGTTAAGAAAAAGACCCCTAGAAAGAAATCTTGCTTTGTGTGTCGTAGTTATGATCATCTTATTAAAGATTGTGACTATTATGAAAAACAGATGGGTTTGAATGCATGTCAAAATAGGTTTGTGTGGAAAAATGTGAATGATATTCCCCCTTATATTCCTCAAGCAGCAAGAAGAACTTCAGTTGCTACTGGCAAAGCCAGTTCCTGCTGGTAAGCCTGTTGCTGCTGATAAGTTCATTCCTGCCGATAAGCCTGTTGCTGCTGTTTATTAGTTCCTGCCGGTAGGATCAATCCTGCTGGTTGGAGAAGAAAAATGGCTAGACCTTTCAGAAGACCTACTAGCTCTTACTTTCAAAATAATATGAGACCTGTTTGTTTTGACATCATGAATAAGGGAGGGGCAAGATGGAAAACTGCTGTTAAGTCCTCAGCAGGTTGTTCTTGGAAAATCAATAACCAACATATGAAAATGGGGTCCAAGATCAATGGTGGATCTCATCAATCTCCAGGGTTTAATTCTTATTGATCCACTAGGCAGGCTCAAGTCAGCAATGGCTTGAGTCTCTCTTGTATCTAATGTTGTATATGTATTCTTTTCTCAGGATTTTCCTTTTAGAAGAAAGATGTTGGAATTGTTGACAGTGGGTGTTCCAGGAGTATGACGGGGAATTTGGAAAGATTGCATGACTTTGTACCTTTGAATGGAGGTACTGTGACATTTGGAGGAGGAGATGGAATAATTTCTGGGAAGGGAACTATCAAGACTGCTAAGCTGGACTTTGAAGATGTACTTTATGTGAAGGAACTTCAAGACTTCAATTTGTTCTCTGTCTCGCAAATATGTGACAAGAAGAACAGTGTTCTCTTCACTGAGAATGATTGCTTTGTGTTGTCCAAAGACTTCAAGCTGCCTGATGAAAGTCAGGTTGAACTTAAAGTTCCTAGGACTTACAATCTTTATAGCTTCAATCTTAGTGATGTTCAGCCTGAGGGATCACTTGCTTGTCTGGTTGCAAAAGCTTCTGTGGATGAATCTAATAAATGGCACAGAAGAATGGCCCATGTGAATTTCAAGACCATTAACAAGTTAGCTAAGAATGGGTTGGTTAAAGGGCTTCCTATGAAGATCTTCTCTAATGAGCACGATTGTGTTGCCTGCAACAAAGGAAAGCAGCACAAAGCATCATACAAGGCCATAACTGCTGTGAGCAACATCTCTGAGCCTTTGCAGCTTCTTCATATGGATCTTTTTGGTCCTACTTCTATCAGAAGTATTGACCATAAGAACTACTGCCTGGTGATTACAGATGATTTTAGCAGGTTTTCATGGACTTTCTTTTTGGGTACTAAAGATGAAACTTATCCAGTTCTTAGGGATTTTATTGCCTTAATAGAAAATCAGCTAAGTAAAAAGGTTAAGTCTATAAGGTGTGATAATGGCACAGAGTTTAAGAACTCTAATCTTATTGAACTCTGTGGGTCTAAGGGGATAAAAAGGGACTATAGTAATGCTAGAACTCCACAACAAAATGGGGTTGCAGAAAGGAAAAATAGGACCCTGATAGAAGCAGCTAGGACTATGTTAGCTGAATCTAAGATGCCCACTATGTTTTGGACTGAAGCAGTTTGCACTGCTTGTTATGTGTTGAATAGGGTATCTATTACTAGTCCTCATAATAAAACACCTTATGAACTTTTGTCTGGGAAGGTTCCAAACATTAGTTATCTTAAGCCATTTGGATGTCATGTCACTATTTTGAACACTAGTGATTACCTAGGCAAGTTTGATGGAAAGGCTGATGAAGGGTTTATTGTTGGATATTCTGCTCATGGTAAAGCCTATAGGGTTTATAATCTGTCCTCTAAGAGAATAGAAGAGACTCTCAACTTAAGATATCTTGAAGATAAACCTAATTTGCAGGGTGCTGGTCCAGAGTGGTACTTTGATCTGGATTATCTATCTGACACCTTAGGTTATAATAGATTCAAATCAAATCTATCTGCTGGTACAAATGTTTCTCAAACTAACAATGCAGGTACCTCGGATGATGATTCTGATGTAGAGAGTGATGAACGACCTATAGTTGTTCCTTCTTTTCCCTCTAACAACATTTCAGGTTCAAAGCTCAAGGATTCTTTTGATATGGCTGGAGGTGATTCTAGTTATGCAGAAGATCTTGCTAGGCTTCAAAGACAAGAGTTTAATGCCAAAAGAGCTACTGAGATGTTTGATTCTGGGTATTCTAAAGAGACAGAGGAGATTCTGAGAAAGGCTGAAGCTGAAGTTAGAAGACAACTGAATTCAACTGGTGGTATTCATGTTCCTGCTGATCCCATTCCTGCTGAAAGTGGATCTGTTCCTGCTGAACCTTCTAGAGTTTCTGCTGATGTTCCTGTGTCTTCTCCATCTGTTGACACTCTGGGTGTTGTTAACTCCCCTGAAAGATTTCCAATTCCTTCTGATCTTGGAAATTCAGTCTCTTCAAGAGATAAGTTGAATGATCCTCATCATCAGTCCAGAACTGGCATTTTCACCTCTTCCTCATATGATGATGACTTCAACCCCTCAATTACTAATCAGGCATCCTCCATTGAAGTCAATCCCATTGCTACCAAGAGGATCAATACTGTTCATCCTCAGTCTTTGATTCTTGGAGATATTAATTCCCCTGTTCAGACAAGAAGTAAACTTCATCAACCCAAGTTTGGAGAATCTGCTTTTCTCAGTTATATACAGGATCAGTTGAGGAGCAATCATACTGATTATTTGCATTGTCTGTATGCTTGTTTCTTATCTCAAGTTGAACCAACTAGCATAGCTCAAGCTCTTACTAATGATGATTGGGTTGAGGCTATGCAAGAGGAGATGCAGCAGTTCCAGAATCAGAAAGTATGGATGTTGGTACCTCTACCTACAGGAAAGCATGCTATTGGGACTAAATGGATTCTAAAGAATAAAAGGGATGCTAGGGGAATTGTGGTTCGAAATAAGGCTAGATTAGTAGCTCAAGGTCATAGACAAGAAGAGGGGATTGATTATGATGAGGTGTTTGCACCAGTGGCAAGAGTTGAAGCTATCCGATTGTTTTTGGCTTTTGCTTCCTTTATGGGGTTTGTAGTATATCAGATGGATGTGAAGAGTGCATTTTTGTATGGCAGAATTGAGGAAGAAGTTTATGTTACTCAACCACAGGGATTTGTGGATCCTCAGAATCCTAATTTGGTTTACAAAGTGGTTAAAGCACTTTATGGTCTTCATCAAGCACCAAGGGCTTGGTATGCAAGGTTATCAGCCTTTTTGCTAAAACATGGTTACAGAAGAGGGGCTATTGATAAAACTCTTTTTATCAGAAAGAACTTCAAAGATATCATTCTGGTACAAGTTTATGTAGATGATATTATCTTTGGTTCCACTAATGAAGCCTGGTGCAGGGAGTTTGAAGAATTGATGAAGAGTGAATTTGAGATGAGTGCTATGGGTGAAATGACTTTCTTCTTGGGTCTTCAGGTTAAGCAGAAACCAGATGGGATCTTTATTTGCCAGGAGAAGTATGTTTATGACATGCTTAAGAAGTTTGATATGGAAAATGTGAAGATTGCTACAACTCCTTTTGAACGTCCAAAGCCTAAGTCCAATAATGAACCTGATGCTGCTGTTAATGTTCATCTTTATAGGTCCATGATTGGATCACTCATGTATTTGACAGCTTCAAGACCTGATATCATGTTTGCTGTTGGTGCATGTGCTAGACATCATGTTACACCATTGACTTCTAACCTAAATGCAGTTAAGAGAATCTTCAAGTATTTAAGAGGATAGCCAAAGATGGGACTTTGGTATCCCAAAGATTCTCCTTTTGTGTTGGAAGCCTATAGTGACAGTGATTATGCTGGGGCTAACTTTGATAGGAAGTCTACAACAGGAGGTTGTCAGTTTCTGGGTAGGAGGTTGGTTTCTTGGCAGTGCAAGAAGCAGATTATAGTGGCTACATCTTCTACTGAGGCAGAGTATGTTGCTGCTGCTAGTTACTGTGGACAGGTGCTTTGGATGCAAAATCAGCTGTTGGATTATGGGTTCAACTATATGAACACTAAGATTTTTATTGATAATCAAAGTACTATGTGTATTGTTAAGAATCCTGTTTATCATCAAAGGACAAAGCATATTGAGATTCGACACCATTTCATAAGAGATGCTTATGAGAAGCATCTTATTCAGGTGGTTAAGATTCACACAGATGATAATGTGGCTGATCTGCTGACCAAGGCTTTTGATGGACCAAGGTTTAAACATTTGGTGGTCCATATTGGGATGGTAAATCCCTAGATACTGAGCTTAAGGGGAGGATTGAAGCTTAAGGGGAGGATGATTCTTGTTGTTGTTGTAAATTTTCTATCTTTCTTTTTTTCTTTTGGTTTCTTTTCTTATTTTTCTTTCTTTTATTTTGGTGTGTTTCTTAGTTCAAAAAAAAAAAAAAAATTCTTTGTATATTTTGTGTGCTAATAAGTGGTTTTGAGCAACACCTTGCAGGTACAGTGTTGGTGTTTACACCTGCACAATAAATGGTGCTCAACTCACCATGTCTTGCAGACAAGAAAGAGTTGGCTCACCATGAGGGTACGGCTCTGGTGTGATAATCAAATCCGTTGATAGCTGTAATAGCTTGCTCAAAGCTATAGGGTACTTCAACTCACCCATGATTTATTTCTGAGAGTTGAAAATGGTTCTCAATTCACCATGGATGTAACCCTTTATGGGATCCAAAGGATTGACTAGTCCACAAAAGTATGGTTTGTGGTAAAGACACTTGGTATCCATATTTGGTATTCAATTCACCAAGGTTTGCTGTAACCTAAGAATTGACTAGTCCTGAGCAAACGGCTACAGGTAAAGACAAGTCAAATCCGTTTATAGTTGCTGATTTGCTAATAAATCAGATGGTTATCAATGTACCATGGTCTAATACACCTAAACATTGGCTACTCCAGTAGTGATGGCTATTGGTAAAGAGACATCAAATCCATTAATTTTCAATGATTCACCTCTCACAGGAGTTAACACACCTGGATGTGATGAGAATAGTATGAAACTTAAGTGATTTGATGTACATCTTGTCATAAGTAGCAGTCAAGTTCAAGTGAATGTTATGGTGACCAGTCAATATGTTTTGAAGAAGATTTCCTATTCCGGCTGAACTATTGAAGTTGCTACTGGATGCTATAGAAGTTGGAATCTTGCAAGTTATGGATGTTGCTGCTGGTTACTAATTATTGCTGCTGCTAAGTCGCAGTCCTCAAGCCTGAGAAGTTCAAAGCTCTATCACGTTGGAATCTTACAGGTTAACCTAGTCAACCTCAAGATTAGGGAGGATTGTTAGGATCTCTGGGAAATAAGAGTTTCATTGTTGCTGCCGATAGTGTTAAGCTGGTTCCTGCCGATAGCTTTGGTTCCTGCTGAAATCTCATTGCTGCCGACAGTGTTATCTCGTTCCTACCGATAGTGTTGTTGTTGCGGATAGTATTGTTAGTTATCCGTATATTTAGAATGTTTGTTAAGATTTATTTTTAGAAGAGATCTCGTTTATCTCTTTACACGTTTTCTTGTAGAACGGGTTAGGGTTAAGTCATCTTGTTAGTATAAAAGATAAACCCGTCTATGAGTTTATGTACGCCTTTAACGTTTTCAATATTCAATATCACAATTCTTAGTTCATAGTCTGATCCATAGAGGATCATTGTCCTTTAGAGTTTTCTTCTTTATTATACTTGCTGTTTAGTTTCCGCATAAACGCTTGTATAGCATACAGAGGTTCTTGTTTATACCAAGCTCAATCAAGCTCGAAGTACTCGATCCTACAGATTTATACTAAGGAATAAAAGAAAATAGCTTAAACAAGCTATAAGAACAAGTACGTGAAAGCAAAATATTTAGAAACGTCTAAAATCTAAAAACGCGTACGTTTAATTTAAATTTACGTAAACGTACGAAATAAAACGTGAAATCTTTCAAATATAAATCCCACGGATGTGAAAATTATATTTTTAAAATCCTAATAATAAAAGAAAATTTTGAAAATTAAAATTATATTTTTCTGATTATTTTTCTTTTTATTATGATTTAATTACTAATTTAAACTAATTAATTGATTAAAAATATTAAAACTATTGAGAAAATTCTGAAACTTTTTTCTAAAATACCTTATATGATTACAAAGCTAAGAAAAATAAAAAGGTGGTGACAGCTTATGTGGATAAGCTGTTATTAAGCTAATAAATTTAATAAGCTAAAGACTGCTAATGATACTTAAATAATTAATATTGCAATATTAAAACAGAGAAAGCCCAAGGGTGCACTGGTAAGAGCTGTGAGTTGTGAGTCCACAGACCTAGGTTCGATTCCCACTATTGTCTTATTTTTACTAACTATTTATTTTTTTTTTTTCTTTTTGAAAACTATTTTTAAGCTAATTATAAGTAACTTTAATGAAAGAAATATTTTTGTAACAAGCTACATAAGCCAGAAACTATGAGCTTAATCAAACAGTTTGTTATATAAGGTTTTATAAAACTAAGATTTTTGAAAATAAGCTATAAGCTAGAAAATAAGCTAAAAGCTATTGGAAAAAGCTAAAAGGGACTAAGGTATGTATAAATAAGCTGAGGTAATCATGAAAAGCTAGGCCTATAAGCTGGAAACCTCAAAATAAGCCAAATGAATGCTGATTTTTCTGTTGCACAGGGCAAAAACGCAGCTTTTCAAGGCATCAAAAGGCTAGTATAAAAAATTCTAAAAAATAAACTAAAAATATGGCGAAGTACACAAGCTAGGGAACTATATGCGTGCCAAATTTTAGCTTCTAACTCCTTAAGATGAAGAAATGAAAAAATCGACAAAAACTGCTGCAGAATGACTAAATACGAAAAAATGCAGATTTTTTTTACTTGTGTGGGCTGTTTTGGGTGTAGCCTTGTGCAGAGGTTCTAAGCTTTTGGGTACTCACTCATTAGGCCTAGGGGAACTCAGAAATACTAAATACAAGAGCCAAATAAGCTTGTGGCTTATTTTGGCTTATTTGGACTACAAATGGTCTGAAAATCTCACAAACTGTGAGAATCTTCTTAACCTATCTAAATGGCTAATCAGAGCTTAAAAATAGCTTATAGGGAACATATTAAGCTTAATCAAAGTTGGACTTTTTGCAAATGCACAGTAAAACACTGATTTGACCCATTTGACTTCTTAATGCCAAACAACCCTTAATTGGGGTCTGTGGAGATTTTTCAAAGTGAACAACTGATTTAAGCTATGTTTTGTATTGAAATAAGTCTATATAACTTAATTAGATACTAAAAAGTATATATCAACTAGAAATAAGCTGTATTAAGCAGTTTTACTATATAAGCTTATTTTTGGCTTTTTTTTTGGAGTTTTTAAGTAAAACAAGCAAAGGCTATTTAAAACTTGTGAAAATGATAAAATATACTTACTAACTATAAATAAGCAAGAAATTAATGAAATAAACTAACAATAAGCAGTGAAACAGTAGACTTAGAAAATTAAGAAAAAGCTTGAAAATGGCTTACAACTGAAAATGATGAACTATTAATGAACTTAGGACCAGACCACACCTAGCTTGTCAGAAACAAGCTAGAAACCCAGAGAAGCCATCCAGATTAGCTTATACCCCAGATAGCTTATTTTGAGCTTATGTTGACCATTTGTTGACTTTCTGGAAACTTGAATTTAGAACATCAGGAACCTTAATTACTTCTTAAATAAGTACCAATAAGCTCAACAAAGCTTATTTGAACACCTTTTACAGATTATATCATCAAAAACAAATAAGAACACTTTTGGCGGGAAATTCAGTTTTAACTAGAAACATGAAATTGATTGATAAAACTTGTAAATTACAACTAATTAAAATTGAATAATTGAAAAACAACAAAACCCAGAAAGGTTTTTACATTAAACGACATTTAATTAAAAACTATACTATTCTAAAATCTACTACTAAACTCTAACACTTTGTTCTCTGTGTCTTGGAGCTTCTTTATAGTCAAAATATCTTCCATAGGACCCTCTGATGAAATCCCAGCAATCCATTCTCCTCAATTAATCCCATACGTCCAATTCCACTTTTGGTGCCAAAATATCAATAGCAGGTTAGTAGCAATTAAGGAATCTTGGATGTTTGTGGAGGTGGAGGGGACAATTGGTGAAGTAGGTAGTGAGGTGGAAAGGATAGTAGCAGCTGGATTGATGAGGTGGAAGAAGAAGGCAGTTTATTTGGCTGGTTTGACTTTTGGATTACTGTACAACTTTGACCATCTTTTATTTAAAACTTCTGCCTTTGACTTTGCTTGGTCAAACTAGGGTTTGATTTGGATTTTGGGAATAGAAATGGGTTAAGGGTTAAAGAAAAATGGATTTTGGAAATGTTTAGACTTCAGGGACCAAAATTGCCATTTTCTGAAACTTCAGGGACCTTTTATGTCATTTTTAAAACTTGAAGGACCTGTTTTGCCATTTCTTTAAAACTTTCATCCAAGGACCAATATTGTAAAAGTTGAATAGTTTAGGGACCTTGAATGATATTTTTAACACCAGGGACTATTTTTGCCAATTTCTGAAAGTTAAAGGACTGAAATTGACAATTATGCAAACTATGTTCGTTTTTCAACTGTTTTTAATCCTTTTGCACATGAAACACATAAAAACACAATCAAATGATATTTTCTGTATTTTGAAGCATTTCTGAGTGTTTTTAAATGTTTTTGCAGTTTAAATGGGAATAAAATGATGAGTATTTAGACACTCATCAATCCCCCACACTAAACTATTGCTAGTCCCTAGCAATCCTTTTTGAAAATTTAATGGATTTTATGTCTCTTTACCAGATAGCCATTACTTTTGGAGTAGCCAATGTTTTAGTATGTGATACTTTGGTACACTGATAACCAAATGATTTTGAGCAAATCATCAGCTGTCAACGGATTTGATTTGTCTTTACCAGAAGCCGTTTGCTTCTGGACTAGCCAACTCTTAGATAAAATACAGTTATTATCTTTGGTGAGCTGATTACCAATTATGGTTTTCCACTGCCTTTACCACAAGCCATAACCTTGCGGGCTAGCCAACTCTTCACTTATAAAGATATGGTGAGTCGAAAACCATACAATTTTAGGCAAATTGTAAGCCATAAACGGATTTGATATATCTTTACCAAGAGCCGTTTGCTCCTGGATTAGCCAATCCTTATGTGGGTTAGACATGGCGGACTGATAACCATTTATTGCGTTCTAAGTGAGAAAAAATTTTAAAATTTTGGCCAAAATGGGGGAATAGGGCACTAGAAGGTACAATGTGACAAAATTCGCCAGAATTCCCCCCCACACTTAGAACTGAATATTGCCCTCAATATTCAAAGTACCGGTTGTTAAACCAACACTTAGAACGTAAAAAGGCAATACTAATAGCCATTATTTTATATACACATTTTTTTTTTTTTTTATTTTATTATTTTTTTTTTAGACTTGAAATGTACATATATACAACATGTGGGGAATCTCCCCCACACTTAGGTGGTAGAACAGAGAAAGAAGACAGAAATATGGGTGAAAACCCATATGGTGAGCTAATGTTTTTGTTCACCGAGTCACTAGCTTGACTCGACCCCGCATTCATTGGTTCTTGGGGAAGCACGTGGAACAAAAAATCTCCATCGGACTTTCGTTCAAGATGTTTTGGAAAAACATTGAATTTCATGAAAGTTCCACACCGATGAGATATACACAGAGATCCGGCTCATAAATGATAAATGAAAATGCCGGGATCAAAGATAGTGTCTTCATTCCCGAAGGAGTGAAGAACAGGAGAAGTCACCGTGTAGGTGAAGAAAAGAAAGAAAGTCATGATAAAAATCATGACTAACTGATCATCATCAAAAGAATTCATAATTTCAGTATTATGATTCTCATCATTTAAGCTCGGCTGATCAAGACATATTATGGGTGGGAGGGATGGGATTTTGATATCAAGCAAATTCTCAGTGTTGAGAATATTTCCCTCCGGATCATAAAGATAATCTTTGTCAAGATCAAATATGAAGTTATCATACTCCTGCGGAGATATGATATGAGTGAGTTCAAAGGAGAACTCCTCGTAAAGAGAATCATTTGTGAACCCTTGTTCTATTATAGAATCTTCACCTACCTCGTTCTGAATATCAAAGATTGGATTATCAGTAATTAACGTGAATTCGGATTCGAATTCAAACAGAGGATTGGTGAAAGTTGTTTTGAATGCTTCGGGAACAAGATGATCAATATTCTCTTTTGGACTGACGAGCTCAGAAGGTAGTTCTCCCACATAACTGATATCTCCACAAGATAAAGAATTTTCATCAGTATGTGAATCACTAAGCTCGGGGTTGGGACAAGAATTGAGTGATGGATCATGATATAAGAGACTTTCGATTTCTTCCAGATTGGATTCGAAATCAAAGAGATCATCATCACTTCCTGATGGAGGTGGATCAATGTGAGTAAGCTGATCAGTAAACTCCTCAAGAAGAGGGTTAACATCAGAATGGGGCAGTGATGCCTCAACATACTCAACTTCTCCATAAGATGTATATTCATCATTAGAATCGGAGAAAGTCTCAGAATGATCTTTTGAACACTCAAGAGGGGAAGGGATATCACACACATGATCAAGAATTCCCTGTGACTCTCTTGGGATTGGGACAAGGTTCTCAACACTAGACTTTATGAATTCGTCCGATTCCTTTTCAGGAACAGTGCTAAGATGCTCGTCCCTCATGTTTAGAGAGTTAGTGTGAACCTCGGGTGTGGTAACAACAGACTGAGGGAGTTGAGAAGTACTAGCAGTCATGGGTTTTACAAATTCCATTCGTTCTTTTGCTAGCAGTTCCTCCATAGACTTTTCTCCCTGAATTTCCACGAAAGGAATCTCAACTGATGAACTTGATGAATCTTTTTGAAGAATATCAATGATATCTTCATCATCACTGTCATCATTGTCATCGATAAGAACAGCATTGCGGAAATTGGCACGTGCTCTAGCTGCTCGTAGTTCGGCTGATGTGTGAAAACCGAAAGGTTGACATTGATTATCAGCATGAGGATTTTCTTGGGCACGTTTATCTTCCTCTAAATTTTTTAATAAATCCAGAAGACCAAGGAGAATGTTTTGAGGAATATCTTTGTTAGAATTGTCATCAGGAACACACTCATAGACATCCTCATTCATTTGGTACTGTGGAGGTTGGTCTGGAATGTCATAATTGTTACAAGGAAATGGATTCCTTATTTGACAATTAGAGCTGAAATGTGGACCTCCACAGTACTCACAACAAAATGATTGTTGTGGCTGGTCATGTGAATAATATGGAATTTGGTCATTTCCAAAGTCCTGAGTGTTACCAGAAAACTGTTCATAGACAAACGTGTTCCGGTTTGACACTCAAATCCTTGATGAGGACCTCCACAAAATTCACATGAATATGTCTGTATTGGATTTATGAATCTGTTGCATACAGTACAATATCCACTTCTACAGTTATTTCCACATTTTTCACAAATGCATCGGAAACAACGATAGCTGTTCTCCATCGGGCTTTTGCAATAAAAGCATATGTCCCCGAGAGATGCCATAAGAGAGATAGAAGAATTTTAGAATCAAATGGATAGAGGGTAAAGGGATAAAGAATCAAAAAGGGTAAGAGGGTAAAGATGAATATTTTTGGGTGTTTTGTGTTCGTTGAAAACTTGAATTAAAAAATGTTTTTGGTAATCGTTTAGTCAAACGAATTAACTTCACGATTATTTTGGTTTTATATGAAAATAAGGAAATATGAACAAAGATGGTAAATATACAATGGGTGTATATCCAACAATCACTGATACTTCAAATTCGTAGTACGCAGCACACCTCCCCGGCAGCGGCGCCAAAATTTGATCGTCCCCAAAAGGTCAACTTATATTGACCAAGGATATTGGACAACAAGAGTCAAACAATCTAGGGCACGATGCAATTATCCAAGGAGTTAGTGCTTCCCCGGGTCGTTAAGTCCCAACGAGGTGTGAAAACTGAAATAAAACGAATCTGTGATCGGGTGAATATTGAACAGGAAAGGGTTTTGAGTGATTTATACTAAGGAATAAAAGAAAATAACTTAAACAAGCTATAAGAACAAGTACGTGAAAGCAAAATATTTAGAAACGTCTAAAATCTAAAAACGCGTACGTTTAATTTAAATTTACGTAAACGTACGAAATAAAACGTGAAATCTTTCAAATATAAATCCCACGGATGTGAAAATTATATTTTTAAAATCCTAATAATAAAAGAAAATTTTGAAAATTAAAATTATATTTTTCTGATTATTTTTCTTTTTATTATGATTTAATTACTAATTTAAACTAATTAATTGATTAAAAATATTAAAACTATTGAGAAAATTCTGAAACTTTTTTCTAAAATACCTTATATGATTACAAAGCTAAGAAAAATAAAAAGGTGGTGACAGCTTATGTGGATAAGCTGTTATTAAGCTAATAAATTTAATAAGCTAAAGACTGCTAATGATACTTAAATAATTAATATTGCAATATTAAAACAGAGAAAGCCCAAGGGTGCACTGGTAAGAGCTGTGAGTTGTGAGTCCACAGACCTAGGTTCGATTCCCACTATTGTCTTATTTTTACTAACTATTTATTTTTTTTTTTATTTTTCTTTTTGAAAACTATTTTTAAGCTAATTATAAGTAACTTTAATGAAAGAAATATTTTTGTAACAAGCTACATAAGCCAGAAACTATGAGCTTAATCAAACAGTTTGTTATATAAGGTTTTATAAAACTAAGATTTTTGAAAATAAGCTATAAGCTAGAAAATAAGCTAAAAGCTATTGGAAAAAGCTAAAAGGGACTAAGGTATGTATAAATAAGCTGAGGTAATCATGAAAAGCTAGGCCTATAAGCTGGAAACCTCAAAATAAGCCAAATGAATGCTGATTTTTCTGTTGCACAGGGCAAAAACGCAGCTTTTCAAGGCATCAAAAGGCTAGTATAAAAAATTCTAAAAAATAAACTAAAAATATGGCGAAGTACACAAGCTAGGGAACTATATGCGTGCCAAATTTTAGCTTCTAACTCCTTAAGATGAAGAAATGAAAAAATCGACAAAAACTGCTGCAGAATGACTAAATACGAAAAAATGCAGATTTTTTTTTACTTGTGTGGGCTGTTTTGGGTGTAGCCTTGTGCAGAGGTTCTAAGCTTTTGGGTACTCACTCATTAGGCCTAGGGGAACTCAGAAATACCAAATACAAGAGCCAAATAAGCTTGTGGCTTATTTTGGCTTATTTGGACTACAAATGGTCTGAAAATCTCACAAACTGTGAGAATCTTCTTAACCTATCTAAATGGCTAATCAGAGCTTAAAAATAGCTTATAGGGAACATATTAAGCTTAATCAAAGTTGGACTTTTTGCAAATGCACAGTAAAACACTGATTTGACCCATTTGACTTCTTAATGCCAAACAACCCTTAATTGGGGTCTGTGGAGATTTTTCAAAGTGAACAACTGATTTAAGCTATGTTTTGTATTGAAATAAGTCTATATAACTTAATTAGATACTAAAAAGTATATATCAACTAGAAATAAGCTGTATTAAGCAGTTTTACTATATAAGCTTATTTTTGGCTTTTTTTTTGGAGTTTTTAAGTAAAACAAGCAAAGGCTATTTAAAACTTGTGAAAATGATAAAATATACTTACTAACTATAAATAAGCAAGAAATTAATGAAATAAACTAACAATAAGCAGTGAAACAGTAGACTTAGAAAATTAAGAAAAAGCTTGAAAATGGCTTACAACTGAAAATGATGAACTATTAATGAACTTAGGACCAGACCACACCTAGCTTGTCAGAAACAAGCTAGAAACCCAGAGAAGCCATCCAGATTAGCTTATACCCCATATAGCTTATTTTGAGCTTATGTTGACCATTTGTTGACTTTCTGGAAACTTGAATTTAGAACATCAGGAACCTTAATTACTTCTTAAATAAGTACCAATAAGCTCAACAAAGCTTATTTGAACACCTTTTACAGATTATATCATCAAAAACAAATAAGAACACTTTTGGCGGGAAATTCAGTTTTAACTGGAAACATGAAATTGATTGATAAAACTTGTAAATTACAACTAATTAAACTTGAATAATTGAAAAACAACAAAACCCAGAAAGGTTTTTACATTAAACGACATTTAATTAAAAACTATACTATTCTAAAATCTACTACTAAACTCTAACACTTTGTTCTCTGTGTCTTGGAGCTTCTTTATAGTCAAAATATCTTCCATAGGACCCTCTGATGAAATCCCAGCAATCCATTCTCCTCAATTAATCCCATACGTCCAATTTCACTTTTGGTGCCAAAATATCAATAGCAGGTTAGTAGCAATTAAGGAATCTTGGATGTTTGTGGAGGTGGAGGGGACAATTGGTGAAGTAGGTAGTGAGGTGGAAAGGATAGTAGCAGCTGGATTGGTGAGGTGGAAGAAGAAGGCGGTTTATTTGGCTGGTTTGACTTTTGGATTACTGTACAACTTTGACCATCTTTTATTTAAAACTTCTGCCTTTGACTTTGCTTGGTCAAACTAGGGTTTGATTTGGATTTTGGGAATAGAAATGGGTTAAGGGTTAAAGAAAAATGGATTTTGGAAATGTTTAGACTTCAGGGAACAAAATTGCCATTTTCTGAAACTTCAGGGACCTTTTATGTCATTTTTAAAACTTGAAGGACCTGTTTTGCCATTTCTTTAAAACTTTCATCCAAGGACCAATATTGTAAAAGTTAAATAGTTTAGGGACCTTGAATGATATTTTTAACACCAGGGACTATTTTTGCCAATTTCTGAAAGTTAAAGGACTGAAATTGACAATTATGCAAACTATGTTCGTTTTTCAACTGTTTTTAATCCTTTTGCACATGAAACACATAAAAACACAATCAAATGATATTTTCTGTATTTTGAAGCATTTCTGAGTGTTTTTAAATGTTTTTACAGTTTAAATGGGAATAAAATGATGAGTATTTAGACACTCATCAAGGAGTCATCCTCATCAGTTACTTTCTCCTTCCCATGGCCAGAGCCAGCGCCGGAGGAACCCCCTATATATATATATATATATATATATATATATATATATATATATATATATATATATATATATATATATATATATATATATATATATATAGGGATATGACATTTCCGAAGAGCTTACCAGCACCAGCGGCCTCGGACGTGAAGCCCACGCCAATACCTCCTTGGCCCTCCGGCTGTTTTCTTGCGGCCGAAGCTTCTAGCTCCACCACATCAGTATCTTCGTTCGGCTTACTTCGCTTGATCGGCCGGATCTCACCACCTCCTTTCACATTGCGCTGAAGGCGGAATCTAGTCCCATGTTGCTAAGACTGAGACATTTGCCGATCAACGTTTTGCTCATGTTTCTTCCTCTTGGCCTCCAATACTTTATCATCAGGTACTTCGACCCTTGTCAGTTCGGCCGTCTTCTCCGGAATGTCGGCATTAGAAGTGGCAGGAGTAGTCACATGCGCCTCGTGAGACTGACCCTCCGGATATTGATCCCCTTGTACCACAGACGCACCCTTTCGGATTTTTGGCTTCTTCAAATACAGACATTGTGATAGCTACGGAAAATAAGAACGTCAAGCAGTTAAGAAGTAAACACCTAAATATACCAGTCAGAGAAATACAAAAGAAAATAAAAGAGAGGGGAAACGGGAACAAAGGCTGTAAGGCTATACCCTTTCCCTCGGCATCCCTTATGGCCGCTCGGTAGACAGGATGTTCCCAATGAGATGTAAGCCCAACAGCGTAGAGAAAACCACGAGGAACCTGGATGAGATCTATCACATTTTGAGCCAGTCGGTCAGCATCCGCAACATTGAATTCTCCCTTCGGGTACGGATCCGATGTATCCGAATCATGATGCCTCCAAGGCATAGCAAATGGGATGGCTCGTCTATCTACCAGAAAGAAGTCACGTTTCCAACCCTTCAAACCAGTCAAAATTTCCCGAAAGCATACCCTTTTCTCCTGACCGACCCTTTTCTCAAAAGAAAACCAATGGCCTTGCTTACTCAGTTTGTAGAAAGCCCGAAACAAAGGAGTAGTAGGATTGATATGTAAGCTTCGGCAATACACTTCGAACAGCGTCGCACGATGCATGCCCAGCGGAACCAATTGAGAAATATGAACCTTATAATATTTGATGACACCCAGCAGGAAGGTAGAGAAAGGTACACGAATGCCACCCTCAATAAAATATTCCAAGTACAAACCGATGGCATCGTTCGGTAATTTGTCCATTGTCATACCTTTCGGAGGTAGCCGCGGATGCAGATCTGTCGGTATCCCGTAGTCCGTAGTTATCCTATACACAGCCTCTTCGTCCAGTCGAGAGGTGTACTTTTGAATGCCGAATTTTGGAAGAAATCCCTCAACCCCTTGAGCATCCTCGTCATGAATCGAAATGGGAGAAACCGACATGGTTTAACCGAGGGAAAGCGGGACACAACCGAACAGCAAAGTAAATACAAGATATGGGTGATGCGGAACATACCTGTGCAGACGAGGGGCTAGTATGAGAGCCGCTGGGATTGATTCACGATTACTATTCGGAAAATAATACCGGAAGGCGTCTCGAAGTAATGTATAAAATTAAGGTAATAAAAAGTGACACAAATGACGCTATTTATAGGTAAAAAGGAAGACGTGAAATATCGCGCCCAGTCAGGCGCTGACGCGGCAACAACTCCACCCACGCGTTAGACACATGCACACGTGTCAGTACTCTGTGATTGCGATTCTTTTCAATAATAATAATATATATGTAAAATAACTCTCGGCAACTTTAAAATAACGCAAGACATGCTTAAACCTAACGGGCTAGGTCCATCGGAAAGGGTCAAACATGAATCCGTAATTCGTTTAAAGTATCACACCATCGGCACAGCCAATACTATGATGCTGGGGGGGAGGATGAAACCCTCCGGATAGACCAAAAAAAAAAAGGGAAAGTACATTGACTCACCAGGCAAACATGACAGTTATTCTTTGAAAAAACAATAATGATTGTTGACAACCTAGACCCCTCGAAAATGGTAAGAATGGGACGCACATGTCTGGACGATGGTCATTAAGTCAATGAAAGTTGCAAGGCATGTATGTTTTAAATCGTAAAGGATTTAGAGGTATTGCAATGATAATTTCTATACATCAAAGTCACATCATGTTAGTTATATGTCATGGGTAATGTCAGAATTTTCAAAGTATCACAACATCGGTAAAACCGATACTGTGATACTGGGGGGGACATGTTGGCGTATGTGTCCGGACGGCCTGACTTGTCCGGCCATCCGGACGGCATAAAATCATCTGGTAGGAACCGGAAGGAACCAGGTCGTCCAGCCAGCACAACTGTAAGTCATAGGACAGGTGGCACCACCTTTTGGACAGATGGCAGCTGCAGACGCCGCGGCCGCCGCCCCGGGATTTACGGGATTGTGTCAGCGACATGTTCCCTGAAAACCCGGCCCCGCCAGTTCAGGTATCGAGCACTATAAATACCCAGCTCATTTACTACTCTCAACCAACTAAATCATTAGCATTTACTCCATATTACTATTTATAGCCTTTCGGAATATCAAATACTTACTCTCACGCCGGAGGTGGGTCCTGGGATAACACATGGGGCGAGCCTAACGCGTATTGTTGTGTGCAGATACTCGGAGGATCCTTGGTAGCCGAAGGGATCGACACTCAAGCCTCTCAGAAGAACCCTCACCTAGTTCAACCGAAAGGCTTTCTTTATTTTTCCGAAGTTATTGCAAGAAATTACTTCAACATAGTCATCGTTTGTCTTTTTAGTCATTGTTGAGAAGCAAATCAACCACTTATTTCACCGTGTTCTTAAGCGGAGAATATATTAAAGAGAGGCGCGTCCCATTTGCGAGACATATTAAAGATCAATCTTCTTGCGTAATAAATTTGGAAACGACTTAAATATAGGTGTGTCTTATAGAAGGAATCGACTCAAGTTTTGTTAGGAAACGATTTGATGTAAATAATTACTACTTAACTACGTGTTCTAGAACCCTTGACATGATTTTTAAACCAAATCATTCCTATATGCGTAAACCAATTCTTTGCTTGATTGATCTTCAAATTCAATTATGTGATTACGTGTTGACTGTGTACGTCCTGTCACTGGGGCTTATAGAAAGCTTTATACATTCGTCTATCAATCATAGAATTGCGTATACATACATTACATATATATCATTCTTTTCCCTGATTTTTTTTATCAACAACCCATTGGCTAAGTTTGTAAGAGGGATTGTTTATGATTTGTCCGCTGTAAAAGGCAATATCATCCTACGTATCCGTATTCTGCAAGCTTGGGTGCAACCGGTTCATAACAAACCCAAGGACCAAGGTAATCGACCTTGAAATGATAATTATGGACAAACAGACATTCTGCTAAATATATACGTATACTTTTATTGATTAAATTTGAAACGTTTTCTTTAGGTTGTCAATATTACGAGTGTGTGTATATTTGTCAATAAATCTCTGTGTGCATTCTTTCAGTTTAACAACACGCAAGTGAAACGCCCATACTAAGAGTATATATATATATATATATATATATATAATATATATATATATATATATATATATATATATGATAAAGATCAAATAAAAAGACAAATATCCGTACAATACGTAAAAAGATTATTTTTTTAAAAAAAGTTCGCAAAAAATTCCACAAGATCGGGTATGTTGGTGCATGAAAAAGTTGTGAAGGAAATTTTTCTAAAAGTGGATACTTTTTCCAAAAATAAATTATGAAAAAAATACGTTTGTGCATTAAATCGTATTTTTGCACCCAACTTCTTTTGACTTTTTTCATCAAAATAACATTACGCATCTAACTAAAACAAGTTGAAAATTTTGTGCATCAAAATTTTTTTGCGCATCAAAATTCGTTTTTTGTGCATTAAAAAAAACGTATAAAAACTCAAAATTAGAAAAACTTTTTTCACAAAAGTTTTATGCACCAACATACCCGATCTTGTGGATTTTTTTTTGGATTTTTTCGCGAACTTTTTAAAAAATAAAAATCTTTTTACGTAATGTACGGATATTTGTCTTTTTATTTTAACTTTACCCTATATATATATATATATATATATATATATATATATATATATATATATATATATATATATATATATATATATATATATATATATATATAATAGAATCCGGTTCCATTGAGAAGGTTCTTATTTTGAGAAGATTGAGAAATCTTCGTTTGAACAAACTGATTCACGTTTTTTATTTGATTCACAAGTAAACATCATTTTATGGTGAATCGAATCTATAAATTACAAATTTGATTCACAAATCATTGTTAAAATCGAGTTATGATGATGATTCATTAAATTTGTACAGATGATTCAGTATTCTACATATATCGTAAAATCGAGAGATTTTTAACATTGATTCAATTTTTTTTTACACATTTTGAATTTTAATCACATTAAAATGAGTTTTTACGCTTGAAAAACATGAATCAAAGTTAAAAATCTATCGTTTTTGAAAACCTTCTCAATCTTCTCAAAATAAAAACATTCTCAATCGATCCAGATTATATATATATATATAGGGTAAAGTTAAAATAAAAAGACAAATATCCGTACATTACGTAAATTTTTTTTTTTTTTTTTTTTTCAAAAAGTTCGCGAAAAAATCCAAAAAAATTCCACAAGATCGGGTATGTTGATGCATAAAACTTTTGTGAAAGAAGTTTTTCTAATTTTGGGTTTTTATACGTTTTTTTTAATGCACAAAAAACGAATTTTGATGCGCAAAAAAATTTTGATGCACAAAATTTTTAACTTGTTTTAGTTTGATGCGCAATGTTATTTTGATGAAAAAAGTCAAAAGAAGTTGGGTACAAAAACGAATTTTTAATGCACAAAAAAGCAATTTGATGCATAAACGTATTTTTTCATAATTTTTTTTCGGAAAAAGTATCCACTTTTAGAAAAAGTTCCTTCACAACGTTTTCATGCGCCAACATACCCGATCTTGTGGAATATTTCCGGATTTTTTCGCAAAAATTAAAAAAAAAAATCTTTTTACGTAATGTACGGATATTTGTCTTTTTATTTGATCTTTATCCTATATATATATGGAGACTTTCTTGCGAGAACCATCTTATCTGCGAGAACTGACAGAATTACCAAAAACATACATGCACGCCTTTTAAAATAAAATAAAAATACATGCAAATCATCAATAATTGTAAGTATCCACCTATGTTATTCAATATCATCATGAACTCATCCTCTTTTTTCACAAAAACCTTACACACGGCCGCAATATTGTCATTGCACGCTTTATAAGAACATACATGCACACCTTCAAAGAAAAATTTTGTATTTCCAATTTCTTATCAAATTATATAGAACAACCATTTTTTTTTAAAACATTATGTTGTTTTTAGAACATATGTGCAAAAATACAATTATTGAAGGCGTGCATGTATGTTTTTGGTGGTTCTGTCAGTTCTCGCAGATAAGATGGTTCTCGCAAGAAAGTCTCACTATATATATATATATATATATATATATATATATATATATATATATATATATATATATATATATATATATATATATATATATATATATAGTGAGACTTTCTTGCGAGAACCATCTTATCTGCGAGAACTGACAGAACCACCAAAAACATATATGCACGCCTTTTAAAATAAAATAAAAATACATGCAAATCATCAATAATCGTAAGTATCCACCTATGTTCTTCAATATCATCATGAACTCATCCTCTTTTTTCACAAAAACCTTACACACGGCCGCAATATTATCATTGGACGCCTTATAAGAACATACATGCACACCTTCAAAGAAAAATTTTGTATTTCCAATTTCTTATCAAATTCTTTAGAACAACCATGTTTTTTTTAAAACATATATGTTGTTTTTAGAACATATGTGCAAAAATACAATTATTGAAGGCGTGCATGTATGTTTTTGGTGGTTCTGTCAGTTCTCGCAGATAAGATGGTTCTCGCAAGAAAGTCTCACTATATATATATATATATATATATATATATATATATATATATATATATATATATATATATATATATATATATATATATATATATATATATATATATATATATATATATATATTTTTCCTTAAAAAACTGTCGTATCCTTTGACTGTGATACGCCGCATTGACTACTGAGTGTAATACGCGGTATTCCTAAATTGGGAAATCCTGTATATACAACAAACCTTGATACGCCGTATACCCATACTGGGATACGCCGTATTTAACTGTTAGCTCAATACGTTGTATCCCTCCTGGGGATATATCGTATCGACATATATGCAACAACTGCTACTGTAGAGAATCTACAGTTTTTGCAAGAAACTAAATTCCCCAAAACACCAAACTGTTTAATACTGAAATAAGACTTGTTCATGACAAAGTAAACTGATCATAACACATATATTACGATTGGACCCAAAATAAAGTCAAACAGGTCAGAATGGGTATAATTAGCATAATGCCAAACACCCCTTTTATGAAATCACACACACACAGACTTTATTTTAACACATCCAATTCTGCATTTGCAGAAAACAACATTAGAAGTTCCTAGGGCGTTAAGTTGTATCAAGAGAAGGGTTCGAGAGTTGCTCTACCATTCGAGCACCACCGGTGGCTAACCCGCTAAGTCCATGCTTGACTCACCTACATTAAAACATGAAACGAAGCAATGTAAGCGTAAATCTTAGTGAGAACGTAGTATAAACTGAAATCATGATATAAAAATATGCATAATAGTTGCTTCGTATACTAAACCCATAGCCTACGCGGGAAGTGCTAGTTAAGCACTTTTACTCCGCATACTTACACATAACCATTGTATTCATTAGGCATGTATACTCGGATAATCATGAGTGCCAGTTATGCAGTATCTGGGTATAATCCACTGTATGACCGCTTGGGTCAACTGGATACATGATATACATGTATTTAGCCACGATACTCCTTATGAATACTTAATATGTATATATAACCACTCGGGTCGGCTGCGTACATGATATACATGTAGTTGGCCAAGTTACTCCTTATGAGTACTTAATCTGTCTATTTGATTACTCGGGTCAATTGAATACATTATATACATGTGATTGGCCACATTACTCCTTACGAGTACTAAATCAGTCTATTTAACCACTCGGGTCAACTGAATACATGATATACATGTGATTAAACACATTACTCTTTACGAGTACTAAATTTGTCTATATGACCACTTGGGTCAACTGAATACATTATGTACATGTAGTTGGCCACATTACTCCTTACGAGTACTAAATCTGTCTATATGACCACTAGGGTCAACTGAATACATGATGTACATGTAGCTGGCCACTTTACTCCTTACGAGTACTTAATTTGTCTATTTGAACACTCGGGTCAACTGAATACATGATATACAAGTGATTGGCCACATTACTCCTTACGAGTACTAAATATATCTAGTTGATCACTCGGGTCAACTGAATACATGATATACATGTAATTGGCCACTTTACTCCTTACGAGCAATGTTGCAAAAATCGTGAATCGGTAGCGTGGCGGTCGACCACCCTGCAGCGATTAATCGGCCAAGGCGGGATTAATCGGTGATTAATCGGATTGGCATTTTTTGCATGTTTTGGGTATTTCTGGAGACCAAACTAAAGATCGTAACTGATTCCAAGCCTACTATGTTTCCAAAACCTCAATAAAAGGCCCCAATTCTGATTATGAGGCTCATTGTGTGTTATAAGTGAAATAAACGATCCCCAAATTAAGTAGAATGCCTAAATTTTTATTTTTTTTAAAGCTGACCGATACGGCCGATTAATCGGCCGATAAGGCCGATTTCTGGCCGATACGGCCGATTTTTGGCCTTTTTTTTCCCAGACCGATTTTTTGACCGATATGCAAAATTCTACAAGGTCGAAGGCCGATAAGCGTTATATCGGCGATTAATCGGCCGATACAGCCGATTTTTGCAACATTGCTTACGAGTACTAAATCTGTCTATATGACCACTCGGGTCAACTGAATATATGATGTTGATGCGGATAATTGCAAACACACTAAGTTTTACAATCCTCCTATGCAGAGTACCTAACCGTTGTAGTGTAGCATAGGTAAGATACGGAGGATTAATCGTTCTCTAGGGGAATAGTGAGGTAGGCTCGAAGTGTATGACGAATTAAGTCTAAGGGTTGAAGGAAGATTATTTTGGTCTTTTATGTTTTATATGAAAGCGTAAAATCTCGGGTATTGGAAGAGTTTGGTTTCTAAAACTAATAATTAAACTAAACTAAATATGCAGAAAAGTAAATTGGTGGACTTCGTATATGAGTAAAACGTATTTATTTAGAATCTCATTACTCCATAGTTATATTTTATTGGTTAGTTGTATTGTCATGTCCTTGTTTAATTAGAGCATTGTATTCCTTAATATCATTCGATAGTTGGTTATTCCCTAACTCCTATGAATTTCGTCTAAATGGGTGGCGCCTAAGAATGTCGTGCCCATCTTTCGCGTTGCAACTACAAATTCATGTAGTAAATACAACGAACATCAAGTTAATAATAACTACGCGTTTAGTCGGACGTTCAAGCTAGTATAATTTGACTTAGCCAATTTTCCTACTTCTAATGCAAAAACAGCTAATCAAACAAAAGACGACACACAATAATCAATAACTAGGTTTCATGCAATCCTAAGTAAATACTAATAGATCTAGCCTAGCATGGTAATGAAAGAAAATCAATTAAATAAATCAAACAATAACACATAGGCATGATAGAATGATTAATTAAAGAACTTATCATTCACCAGACATGAAGACATTAATGGCGAAAAGGCCTTCAAAACTATAGAAACTCGTCTAGGGTTTTACTCCAAAGTTGCACACAAAGTTTCACACTTTACAATAAAAATAATACGAAAATATATATAGGATTACATCGGTGACGGCGTCACTTGTTAATTGTAACGCCGTCAGCTCGCTGTCATTAGGGTTTTGAATCTGGCACCAACTTATTGTTACGGCGTCAGCTTGTAATTTGTGACGTCGTCACTCTTCATTTTTTTGGTCATGGCGTCGTTAGCTCGAGGCCGTCACTTGTAAATTCTAAAACTACGAACTTCTTCAATATCTTCAAGTGATGACGTCACTTAGTAGCTGTGACGCCGACCCAACTCCTTCTTGTGACGTTTTTCCCGATGTTGTCGTTATCTTCGTTTTTTCGTCTAATTAAGCCCGAAATGTACCATTTTCCAGCATTTGCTTCCCAAGTACCTAAAACTCAAATAGAAATGATTTAGGGCAATAAATGATCGAATATGCACGGATTTAAAGGCTAAATGACCCTTTAAAAACGTATAAAATTACACCTTATCAGATGTACATGTAGTTGGCCACATGACTCCTTACGAGTACTAATATGTCTATATGACCACTCGCGTCAACTGAATACACGATGTACATGTAGTTGGACACTTTACTCCTTACGAGTACTTAATCTGTCTATAAACCACTTGGGTCAACTGAATACTTGATATACACTTTTTTTGAACGGCTTGTTAGTTGTTAGTGGTTCGGTAGCAGTGACATCCAATTGGGCAGTATGCTGACCCTGAACTCCGTCTGTACTTCCTCCTATTCCGCCTGAAGGGGTAAAAGTCTCGGGTAGTACTCGAACTTGAGACCTCCCCTAGCCAAACCTCCCCTCCCTAAGCCCCTAAGGAATCTTGGTGGCCAACTGAATACATGATATACATGTGATTGGCCACATTAGTCCTTACGAGTACTAAATCTGCCTATTTGACCACTCTGGTCAACTGAATACATTATATACATGTAATTGGCCACTTTATCATTATAAACACATATATTGTCTGTTTAACCACTTGGGTCAATTGAATACTGTATTAAACCACTTAGGTTATCTTGGTTCTGGTTTCGACCTTGCAAGTCAACATAATATTGGGTACGAATTCACAAGTTAACATGTAATATAAATAGCATTATACGACCTTATAAGTCAACATGATATTGGGCGTAAATGATATGACCATGCAATCATCCTAGTACGTGACTAACATAATACGACTATATAGGTCGATATGACACAGAATACTTCCTATATGACCATATTGGTCATCATGACATGTAACTTACGTGATACGACCACATAGGTTGATGTAACACTGAATTCACGGATGACTTACTCTCCTGCCAAAGTCGGTTCACAGGGTCCTACCCTACGATCCGTCTAACCCAAGCGTGTTCTTTGTCTTATTTCAGATTACCTAAAAGTCCTTTGAAGTATCCAGCTTGTGTCCCAAGCAAGCTCTGATCCAGAAGATGCGGTTTATTGCACAATCAATATATGTTCTGCCTCATATCTATTTACATAATATGTAAGCGATTAGATTATAGTAATAATTTTCTAAACTTTTCTTTGATAACAATTGTTTTCAATTTTAACCGACGAATTCACATGGTTTAAAACTACCGTTGCATAGGTTCAAACCGGGTAAAATCATTCTCTTTTCATAATGATTAGCATCACATAACCTTTTACATTTTGTAACAAAAAATTAACAATAATAATCATTAATAAACATGTTTACTAATTTGCATCGTCATATAAACACACATGTGTTTAGGAAAATAATATCTAATCAATACTTAAGGATTAAATAACATATAATCCATACGAGATGAGGCATGCTTTCTTGCTGATTCTACACTATACCTGTGAAGTTCGAGATACTAGTATGTGTGTTTTAGCAAGTAGTACAGGAAATGTAGTCTAGTAGCAGTTTCTAATATGTGTTACTACTTGCTAAAACATACATACTAGTATGAGGCATGCTTTTTTGTTGATTCTACACTATACCTATGAATTTTAAGTTATTTATTTATTTTTTTCTTTTTGTACATCGATTAGCTGGGACATTTTAAGTTTAGGGTATTAAATTAAAAATATACCTCACAAAATACCATGATTAACCCATCAGCTCTCTGATCAATCCAACAAAGCATAACTCAAAATATTTCTTAAGATATTTAGGCGGGACTTTTCAAAAATGCAAAAGAGCGGGATAAAGTACATTTTGGATAAAGTCAAATGAAATACGAGTTGGTGAAAAAGCAGTGAACAGTTGACAGTACTGTTAACTAAAGTAAAGTTGTTGGGTTTCTAAGAACATAAACATTAAATGGAAGATATACTTTTCCACTAAATGCTTGACACGTCCTCAGCTACCTCACACGTGATATCCTCGTACTCCATTATATAAAGAGAATGTTGGTCGGAGTAAATACTCACCACTTCATATTTATTGTAGTCATTTAAGAAGTGTATTTACTCTCTTTAAACTCACAATTGGTCCTTGATTCTATTAGCAACCTTAAGAGTTCACTTGTAAACTTATACATTCTATAAGTTTGGTTGATCTGATACGTATCCCATTGTCATTCAATTTGTGTTATTTTCGTAAAACGCTTTGTAATTTTTTGATTCGTTCAATAAAGATTTACATGATTGTAAAATTAAATTTTATGCTTGCTATTAAACTTGTTAGAATATTAGTGTGTAATAGTTAGGATATAAGTTAAGGGGGCTAGTTGTAGTTTAGCTCAAACTTAAGGAGGTTAGTCATGTATTAGGAAAGTTCATAACCTCCTCAATTGTAGATTCCCTGTTCACCAAGGATTAGGTTTCTCCCCCCTCATTCTCTATAAATAAGGATGAGGGGGTGAGGTTTTATTTGTACATTATTTTCTTGCTCTTGTTTAATAAACGTTTGAGTGTAAATATCTCGTGTGTATGTTGGTGCCACTCGTCATTAAGGGATCATAACCCTTTGCCGAGGTCTTGTTGGAGTAGTTTTTGATTCGTGGTTCCACCCTAGAAACCGGTTTGTTAGATTTCTACCAACAATTGGTATCAGAGCCTTGTTCGAGAAGAATGAATCACGCAACGTGGATAGAGCTAAAACAAGAGAAATGATTGAACCGGGTTTGGTTTGTCGGTTACTGCGCATTCGTGGGAGAATTGGCGCTGCAGATTCGTTAACCGTTGGATTTCTATGAAATTTGAACGGTAGGTTGAAGACACATAGATCTAGGAACTCAAAGGAGGGATCTTGCATCGGAGCTTCCAAGAAGGAGATATTCACTATCGAATTTTCTGATCTGGTGATTGTGTTCTTTGTTGTTTTCGGTTATTGTTTGGCTATCGTTGTGTAGATTACAAGTTTAAAGGTTTCTAGGTTTACAGGTCAAGATTACTTGGGCAACAAGGTTCTTGAAGTTGTCTTGCAAGAAGGTGGATCGATTCTCCTAGGTTTATAGGAAATCGTTTTCTTTTGTCACAAGGTTCTTGGAGTTTCGATTTTGAGCTTCAAAGGTGAAAAGGTTTTGCAAGAATTTTCAACTTCAAGTTTTTGGTTTCTTGGGATTCAAGTCTTGGTGGTTCTTGGAAGACAAGTAAGGTTTAGCTTTGTCTTGGGATTCAAGAAAAGTGGTTACTTGGTGTTGGAGTTTTAATAACATGTCTAACATAAATTAAAGACAATAAACATCAAAGAACACATTGGAAGGGTAGGAACAATAACATGTAATTAGTTAACCGAATTTAAAACGTATGCGTACCTTTTGATTCTAGCAAAATAAGAATCAGTTCTTCAACAATCAACGATCAAGAACCCTAATTAGGGTTAATATGGATTATAAGAATTACCCCTTACAATTTTGTAATTCAATCCAATATTCAAACAATAGTGTGTTTGAATTACGTTCTTGTACAAACGTACTAATACAAAGTTAACGTTATGCAAGTAATAAAATACAAAACAATATTTTTGAATATCAAAAAAAGGATCAACCCTTATGGGTTTAAGTTTCGGTCGAACCAAACAAAAGAGAAGGAAAGAAAAGGTTTAGGGTATTATGTGAGTGCAAAAAAACCCAATAATGAACCCCAACCTTTGTATATATACTAATAGTAACTTGAAGAGCAAGTTGGATAAGGATTGGGTTACCCCAATCCCTTCCACGACTGGCCAAGCCCAAGGAGGGGTTTCCAGATCCTTCTTGACTTTCTAATTACACTTTAGTCCTTTTCCTTTAACCGTTAGTCAATTATCGTTAATTACTTAACGATCGTTATTTATTTTGTGTAATGAATAATTAAATATAACCTTTTATAAATAATTATTAATCGTTAACTCTTCATAGGTAAAGTGTGCAATCCCATGATCTTGAGTTCGGTCGTAACATAGGTCTATTAATTTATGTCCATAAACTAACAGCTCCCACTTGGACATATCTTAATAGTGTAATCACATTGTTTAACGTCTTGCAACACACCGATGCCTCTAGTACAACTCGAGTAAGGTCTCTTAGAAAAACCTTTTAATGATTCATCATTATTATTATCCTTTTGTTACTAATACCGTGTTAAATAAAGATATGGATCTAAGTTATTCTTTATTCAACTATTCTGTTTCTCGTTGTTTGTGATTGATCAAAATTACCAAATTTTCTAAACATATTCAGGGGAGATCTTGGGCGTGGCCACGCAAACATCTTGTCAAACCTACGAGGGGCCCAACAGGATTAAACTCCAAAACAAATTTGAAGGAACAAATTCTATATTAACTACATGCAAAACCTATGAATTTTGTAACACTTTTGAAAACAATCCTTATGACTACCAGTTACGTATAGCGTTAAATTGATCTACAAAAATGCACTACATTCATGACAGTTATCCGGTATCTCAAGTCTGAGGATAACTATTCATGATTTACTTAATAACAATATCCACAAAGTAAAATCATATAGTTTGGGATAAGTCCTATATTCAATTCATTGAATATCATGTGAATTTGGTATGTCAACGCATCAATATACTTTCAAGTATATCCTACCAAAACTCAGATTTGTCTTAGTTTAATGATATTCCCATATCATTAATTGACAACGGACGATTTAGAATAACTAAATTATTCACGGATTAAACATGCAAATTTAGGACATAATTATTATTACAAATAATAAATACTTAACATCATTTATCCAAATACTAAATAGATCAATGCATGATAATTCTAGTTGATGAATTATGCCTCAAGTCATGATAATCATACTTGTTGACAAGTCATAAATCAACCAACTTTGATCTATCATAATTTTGAGAATACTTATTTCAAGAATTCAACTAGTGAAGTTCTTGTATGTGTGCATTCAAATAATTGCCACATAATATTTCATAAAGTGTGTGACAACCTCAACCACCAATTTATGATAATCAAACTTTCAAACATTTTTAAAGTTTAAAGTATTCTAATTCTTTAATGTATAATGCAACTATGCTCTTAGTGAGCACAACTAGTTTACATAGCAAAGGATGACATCCTACTATGACTAGTATTGAGTATCATCTCAATTAAACCAACATCATTGTATACAAACAACACTATGCTCATTAAAACTCCGTAAACTTTAATATCTATTGTGTAATGTTTGATGCCTTCCAAACTTTCAAGTTTGTAGGCGATGACAATTTGCACAACAATTGACATATTGTTCATCCATAGAATCTAGGAGCAACTCCAGGCTGAGGATGTAATTCTATATCCAAACATATTCTATTAGAATATTCATTACACTAGTTATCTAATAACTTTCAATTAGATATCAATGTTGTCAAATCATCTTGCAATCAAGCATGATCCAACAATAACATGATGTTCATGACAAATCCTTGAGTCAGACTTAGGTTTTGTTCATGTTCTACATATCCATTTAGACTTTCTAAATGATATATCATGTTCTATTAGATTCATTTACCGTACATGTTTAATAATAATAAACATTTATTCCAAGGTTGTATGTCTTATTTTCTAAATATTTCAAGTGAAGCTTCATTCCAAACTAAGTCTTAACATTTTACTTATATGAAATGTTACTTCCTATATGTTATACAACATATATGATTTAGGAAATTAAACATAATACTCCCACTAGCTTTTAGAAATACTTAGGAGTTATCTTATTTTAATTATAAATCAAAACATGGATTTAATTATTAAACATAAGCTTTATCTCCTAGATGCATGCATTAATTCATTCATGAATTATTGCACTTTGTAGACTTCCAAAGATTAGTTGAATTCATAAACTCCTTTCAATTATTTACCGTCCTCGCTCAAGTAATCACTCAAGGAAGAGTTTTGATATTCCATTGTCATTTTTTTCAAATTAATGAAAATAAGTATGACAATTATCATCTTTATATATTTAATGTGTCTAGGAAAGAATATTCAATCACAGTTAATTGCTTAAGTTTGATCAATAATCTTATTATAAGACATGCATTAAATATGTGTACAATATCGTACATATAATTTTTCATAAAGAATTAAACCACTAGGGTTTTCCTTCTCTTTGAAGAAACTCATCTCCATTATCTAGTCTAACTACATAATTCAAGATTAACTAAGTTTCCAAAATATTGATTATCTTCATGGACAACATCTTAACATTCATAGTATGAGTAATTTACCCAATTCAATATTTGGTATTGCATCATAATGATTATCAGGTTTACCATAATCATGTAACTCATAATCCTCAGCATATTAATCAAATATCCGAGATATCCTTGCAGATCTATAAATGAGAATTCCATCATCTTGAGCAAGGTTTTTAAGATCGGGATCCTACCTAGGATCGTTTTCCTCTTTGAAAGTTCGTGATCGTAAGATCGGATCGGAATCCTAAGATCCTACTATAATGTCATTTTTTAATGATATTTGTAATACTAATTAAATCTACAAATTGTTATATATTATAAACACGAAATTATATGAATGTTTCATGAAAATGTTTTCCTAAGTTATTAATATGAAATGTTTAAGAAGAATCACATGTTGTTTTTTAAATTATATACAAACATAAACTATAAATTTGTAGTTTTTTAGTTTGCGGTTCGAGAAAAGTAAGATCGGATCGGAGTAGATCTTAAGATCTTATGGTCAAGATCGGGATCCTATAGGATCTTAAGCTTGTTAAGATCCTACATAGGATCCGAATCGTTCTTGCTTTGTAGAATCGTAAAATCGTAAGATTCTAAGATCAGGATCGGGATCTTAACAACTATAATCTTGAGGTCTAACATTTAC
This sequence comes from Artemisia tridentata subsp. tridentata, assembly GCA_021014915.2. Taxonomy (NCBI): domain Eukaryota; kingdom Viridiplantae; phylum Streptophyta; class Magnoliopsida; order Asterales; family Asteraceae; genus Artemisia; species Artemisia tridentata. The sequence continues at coordinate 284,384,886 of CP139505.1, read as the reverse complement.
ATGTTTAGGCTCATTATGATATTTACTAGTGTATTTTAGAAGATTTTGTATTTTGTAATTTTATTTTTACAAGATATAAAAACCTCCCACTTGTCTTTTGTAATTTATAAACTATCTATAAATACTCAGCAAATAGAGCAACAATACAATGTTTTTTTTGGGAAATTACAAAGCACAATGACAGTTCCTGACATTAGTTTGTTAATAACCTACTTCAACAGAAGTTTAACAAATCCAGAATTTTATTTTAAGACTTAATGTGATTCATCACATTCTATAATATAATGATGTCTTATTAATCTTCTAGGTTGGAGTATTATTAAATATGTCTAATCCATACTCAATATTCTAACCTTGATAACTTTTGGAAGAAAATAAGATATAGTTATCTTGAATCAAACGCTGCAAGAGTTTGATTCTCCTAACTAAACATACCATAAACATGTGGTATTTCATTAGAATTAATATTATAAGATAATTTAACAATATGTAAGATAAACATATATCTTTCGGCTTATCTATTTACCAACTAAGTCATCTTAATGATATAATAGAATTTTCAAGCCAATTGCATGCTTTACAATGCAAAGTACTTTTTGACCAAGTCACTTCATGTTCATGTCTCATCAAGACGACATAAACAGCTATAATCCCACTACACGTTATAAGTCATTTTTCAATGACTTCATGTATATGTCTTATTAAAGAAGACATAACAAGTTACCGTCTTACTTTATATTATAGTAAGTCTTGTAACAATTAAAAGACTTCATGTTTATGACTTTACAATAAAACATAACCATGTATAACTAAAGTAATCATGAACACCACCTCTTGGTTTCAATACTAATTTCAAGTTAATCAATTACTTCATTTATTTATGTCATTCCAATAATATATAAATTATATTGAAGTAGTCTTTGTTATTATCTTGACACATGTTCTAAATAGTTATCTAATTTAGAAACTGTAAATTTATTCCAGATACGGTCTTACGTAACATGGAGATATACTTTGTTGTTGCAATCTAGCTAAGCTCTCACATAACATAAATTGCAACACCAAGTGTTCACTACTAGAAAAACAGCTATTCTTGACTCCAAATGCGAGTCAAGAAGAGGCCTTATGACGCGCAAATGCGAGTCAAGGATGGACCCGTCATAAAGCTTCATGACTCGCATTTTTGCGTTATCCCTCTATGACGCGCACTTATGACTCACGTTTTATGACTCTCCTTTTTGCGAGTCATAACCTAATTTTTTTTAAAAAAAAAATTAATTTTTTCCAGTTCCTAATTTTCTATTAAATGACAATTAAAAACCTGATAATTGTACAAAATTAACGCATTTCATATATATCAAAACCATGCGTTACCAATTCATTACATAACAATTCATGTCAAAATATATACCGATAATTAGTTAAAGTTACTACAATGTACGATTTCTACCTAAAAATAAAATTCGACACATAAATTGCCCATTCTTCTCGAATATCGTCGAAATCCGCATCCGTGTACTCATTGCTATCACCACCAATCTAGTCAAATAAAACAACATTTTAGAAACAGTTAATTACTACTTAAACTACTTAAAACAGTTAATTTATATATGATATTCTAGGGACATATATGAGAAAGATGCATCATATGGCACTAAATAGGATTACAGAGTATTTTATAGTACAAAAACTCGCCTAGAACAACTGTCAGAACATAATAGCATTTTTCCGTATATAACAATGGTATTAGTAATGACCCGACCAGTATGAAAGACTACCTGTCTTCCAACCTGTCAGATCAGTGTATTTTGCCACATATTTACAAAATTAGACATGTCAGGGTTTTGAATTCTGGATTCGCCGCTGATAACAAGGTGTGGTATTTCAAGAAAAAAAACTAACATACTGAAAAAGTGATCTTAACCTGATATCCGCTTGGCTTTGGATTGACAATGTAATCATCAAACTCGCCATCGATTGGTGTCCAAAGCCTACAGAAAGCCAAGGAAAGGTGAACCAAAATAATAAACATATTTCACTTATATTACTGATCTTACATGAAGTTATATAGTGAGTTAGTGACTAGTCATTAATTTGCAGGAACAGTTGCTAGACATGCTTTGGATGGCTGATGGCAGGATCAGCATCTTGTAGTCTCTCAACATACAGCTCCAATTGTTGCTTCAACGCCAAATCCTCTTCAGACTATTATGCAAAAATCAAATTCATTAACAAAGAAATGTACTGTCATCTTCAAGATTGTTAATGCTAAAAATACGAATCCAAAAATCAAAGAAAAGCAAGCATTGGCATACTGTCATCATTAGATAATTTTTAAGAAATTATCTAATGATGAATGTACTTTTTAAGAAATAACTTGCATATCAAAATTTCTATGGCAATATAATAGTTCATTATATAACGCCAAATCCTCTACAAGTTTTTGGGGTTTTTTGAAAATTGCTACCTCTAGTAACATCTCATTCCATGTTTTCTTGCAGCAGTGACAATGAAAAAGATATGTAAGAGGATAATAAAGGTAAGCTTTAATGCAACAACCAAACTCATGATGGCTGTTTCAACACCTGGTCCTTTCTTTGCTTACAAGTTCATCTATGTGAAACAGATTACATCTTAGTTGTGCATGGTGCTGGACTTATAAAAGCTCAATAGAAATCATGATATACCCATTCGGCTTCAATCATATACAGTAATAGAGAACAATTTAACTGCGGGTTATAGTTTGTTTGTTCTTAAACTATTGTCTGCCAATATGCCTACTGTAACTAACACAAATATGGGCTGCTTTAAACTTCTTATTATTGCAGAAACATTGCCACAGATTGGTCATCAAGTAACGCATATATTACCACTTTCAATATTAAAGGACACCAGAAATCATTCACAAACAATGTAGTTACTTCAAGTACACAAAGATTATCTTTACAATTTGTTGTAAATCTCTAAGGAAGTAAAACATATTCGAGAAACACTATGACTGGGTCAAATATATAGAGGTATTATTGCAATTGATAAGAATCTAAGACCTGAGAAAGGTTGCACCATTGCTTAGTTAGACTGTGATTACAAATTCATTTAAAAAAGAAAGATTAATTGTAAAAGAGCGTGTTAGGTTTTGGGTGGTTCACATATGATATTTCAAAGTTGTGAGTAATCAGTTGAATCTAATTGTGCAACAGGTTGCTGGATCAGGGGTCTTGAAAGGAAATCATATTTTTTTTCTTCCAAAAACAAGTAATGAATAGAAATGTGCAGGATTAATACGTTCCTTTTAGAGGGGCAGATTATGATGGATGTGCATGGCAATACAACCTAGTGAGGTTGAACATCATTCAAACAAAACCTGTTACTAAATATGGGCTGCTTTAAACTTCTTATTATTGCTGAAACATTGCCACAGATTGGTCATCGAGTAACGCATATACTACCATAAATAACTAACACATCAAACTTAAGCTTGATTGCTATCACCAAGTTCAACCAATTTGTTTCTTGTATCATATTCCGACTTATCTTCTAAATAGTTGCAACATCTTCCAGCAAATAGAAATAGGGAAGACAGAAGTATTAATAGGTAGCTTACATAACAAATATGATCTCCAACAGACCAATTTCACAAAGAGCTTATAAAGAATGAATATGATCTGATATTTACCCTACAGACTAGCAAATAAATCTTAAGCAACAGGATATCATACAAATGTTCTTGTTGTGAACAGTTTACATGAGGATGCAATTAGAGAAACGTGATATTCCTTACCTCAAGGAGCGCCTTTAGAATCCAAAAAAATGCCAGAATTATAACTCCATTAACAGAGAATCCCACCTATAAATTGCAATAACAAACAAGAAGTTACTAAACAAGCAAGATTTAAAAATCAAAAAGTAAAGAATTAATAAAAGTTAACCTCAAAAGGATCCCAATGTAATAACAGAAACAAAATAATGGAAATTTTAAACTTCTACTAATTTGACATAAACCTAGATTCGATGGATTCAAAGACAAAAACTTAAAGCTTAACAATTTCGTATAGGCATATTTGAAGCACCATTTCACTAAGACAAAGAAATAGAAACAAATTACCAGCTAAAGTTTCACCATATTACTAGATACCGTTCACTTATTTACTACCTCCATCTCCAATAATTTCAGAAATTTTATATCGTAAGTTCAAGATTGTTACTGTAAAAGATACTGTCATCTTCAAATATGACAGTATGATGACGGCAGTATGATGGCGTGGTGACTCGATCTGAAGCCATCTTCGATCTATACTTATCTTCAATAAAAACAGAGGAGTGTGGCAGTGAAAGGGTGGTGGTGGTCGGCATCTTCAAGAAAGAGAGAAGAGGCGAGGGGTTGTGATGGTGAGAGGTTGATGGTGTTTAATGACGGTTGTGATGAGGTCGCCGGAGATGGTGGAGATGCCGGAGAAATATGGCCGGAAAAATGTGGTGAAGGTGGGCGGCTGGATTGGGAGAGAAGAATAGCTAACCCTAGTAAACTTATAATTGGGTTTTTTTTTTTTTTTTTTTGGGATTTTGAAGGACTTAGTTTTTTTTTTGGGGTTTTTGTCAAGCGGGAAATAAGCTTTTGTCAATAGCGGGAAACAAAAAGAATAAGAGTTTGAGAGAGTTTGAGAGCGGGAAGTGTTTTGGCAAAAAAAAAAAAAAAACAATAGATTTTGATGAAGCAGATTGTAAAAAAAAAACATAGATGACCCCTATTTATGACGAAGCAAAACGAGCGTCATCTAGCAGGCTAAATTTTAACTGATTATGACCCTATGTTATGACGCTTGTGAAAACGAGTCATCCCCAATAAAAAATTTACTCGTTATGACTCTTATTTTATGACTTTGCTATTTGCGCGTCATCTTGTAGCGTGCTTCATAAAATACGAGTCAAGGATAGACCTTTTTCTAGTAGTGGTTTCTTGGATTAGATATATATAATTCATATTAGAACGTTAGTCTCTTACCTTGTAGTCAAGAGAATCTTTTAAATCATATTCCTATGTGTTGTACCTTGCACACAATAAAGATTTCTCCCACTTGTGCACGGAATAACATCATGTAGCAAATAAACAACACGACACACGTTCATTTATGTGATCAATATGATTGTGTCATAGATATTAACATAATTAGTAGATGTAGAACCACTTCATTGTCTAGTAAGGAAACGTACATGACTATCCTTAAAAACATAAATGTCTACAATTTGAAAGTAATTATCTTGAGACATTCTAGAGACAATTTTAGTTACTACCAAGATGACAAAGCTTGTAGCTCCCACTGAATTACAGATCATTACAATAATTCCTTATTCAGTAATACACACAATGCTCCCACTGGATTTGACAACATTATAAGTGTTTCATAACCAGTGAAACCAAATAGTGTACTATTTACTTTCCTACATCTTTAAGAAACCCATACGTAACAATTACTTAAGTATTAAAAGGGTGTATTATACTATGTAAATAATGGACTATCCATCAATGCCATTAACTTGAAAAATTGGGCATGCAATTTCTTCCTTAATAGGCTTACCATTCCAACAATTGTATGTAGTACCTTTAAATGGTCAAAACAAAACAACTAGATAAAATATACTAGTTTGTCTTTTACTATTTTACGGTAATTAGTTTAGCTTCTAATTTAATAACTCATAAAATGTTACACATGTTTTCCAGTTAACCAAATGTCACATTTGTTACATGAGAATTCAATTACCGAAAGAGGGTAATGAAATCTCTATGGAAATGTGCAATTCTCTTAACTATTAAAGTTTGCTATGAGTTATGTATTTAGAATTTAGACAATTCTAATTTTCCTATCATACCTTTCTCATTCATGAAAAGGAATAGGATTAAGTCTCACGCTTCTCTCATGGAATGGAAACTAGGTTTATTCTTTTAGTAAAGTTGACTCTAGCCAAAAACCCTTACGGGTGTAGATCAATTTACTAATAAAAGAATAACTTACATTTACGGTTTAACGTTGCATTAATACATTTAAAAGAATTAACAAAATTCAATTTCAGTATTTCGATAATTAAATATTTAAGAAAATAAAATACCCGTTGGTAAATATTCATATAAACCATAGTATTTTCTTAAAGCTAGGATCCTAATTGACATAGTTCCATTACATCAGTTGATCTGCTAGTAATGATAGTATTCAACAAGGTAATTGTCGAACAATAATTGACAAACATTTTTCAATTCCTATATCATTATGGGATTTACAATTGCCAAACCTAGTTGCAATGTAAGCATGTTTCATCCCCATCTTATGCCTTGAGTTCTAGCTCTCACTAATTACTCAATTAAGTTGTCTAATTTAAAGAACTGCAAATGTGTCCAGTTGAGCTCTCACACAACGTGAAGATTTACCTTTCCATTGCAATCTAGCCAAGCTCTCACATGACGTAAATTACAATTTCAAGTGTTCTTTTAACTAGATGGCATTAACTTAATTTAAAGGGTACTAGTTTTTTATGTGTAAAATCAAAATTATGTATGAAGAAGCATGCATACAACTTCATAGCATAGGTTTTTAAAAAAAAATATTAACCAATTCACTAATATTAAATTAACAAAGTTTTGATTGAGGTATTGGGTTCACCAATCAAAGAATTTACCTTTAATTATCGTCCATTATATCGTACTTTTGCATAAGTCCAAAGACTTAGTGTTTCGGATAATTACCATAAAATGGCGCATGGAATTAAAGCTAATTCACCCTTAAAATGATTTTGTACATAAAATAGTCGTACTAGGTAGCTCCAATTTGACGCACAAAGGAGCATAGAAACAAAGGTCAGCGCGAAGCTTATTTAAAACCCGTTCCTACTTATACCCCTCTTATAGTTTGTCACAATTGGGTGAGCCGTTCTTACTATTGACACAAAACTCATCACTCAATTAAACTAATCAAAATTTAACTCTTCAAAACCAAATCATATTGCACCATTATTTAGTCCGTATTATTTTCCTATTCAAAATTACCCTTTTGTTTAAAACATGTAAAAAAAAAAAAAAAAAAAAAAAAAAAAAAAAAAAAAAAAAAAAAAACTAAATAACACACATAACATAACAATTAGTATGTGAAAACATGTAGCCACATGCATACTTTATTCAATAAAACCTATTAATAATCAATTCTAGGTTTAATATGCATATATTTAACTAAGGCCCCCACTTACAAAGGCAAGTGAACCACATGCATCGACATATCGATTGCGTGAACCATAATTAAATATATACCACATAACACATAATTGATTCATTAATTATATTGAGGTCTTCCCCAATTCAAGAATTATCAATAAATAAACATGTGAAAACTTAACAATTAATTCATATAGACAATAATTCCTTGACAAAACATGCATGTTCAATCATGGATTTCATAACAATTATAACACGTTGTCACAAGATCGCATACATAATACATAAACATGTTAATCATAGGTTTTATAATCAAATTAAATAACCAAACCAAAACCCTAAAATATTTTGGAGCAATCGGCCCTAAAAAAAAATAGGGTTCGATTGGATTAAACCATAAATCGACAAATCATGTATAAAACAATCAAGGACTCGTTTTTTTTTTTTTTTTTTTTTTTTTTATGTGTTTCTGTAATTAATTACACATTATAATGGCTCGTGATGCCACTGTTGGAGTTTTAATAGCATGTTTAACATAAATTAAAGACAATAAACATCAAAGAACACATGTGGAAGCGTATGAACAATAACATGTAATTAGTTAACCGAATTTAAAACGTATGCGTACCTTTTGATTATAGCAAAACAAGAATCAATTCTTCAACAATCAACGATCAAGAACCCTAATTAGGGTTAATATGGATTATAAGAATTACCCCTTACAATTTTGTAAGTCAATCCAAGATTCAAACAATAAGTGTGTTTGAATCACGTTCTTGTATACATGTACTAATACCAAGTTAACGTTATGCAAGTAATAAAACACAAAACAATATTTTTGACTATCAAAAAAACGATCAACCCTTATGGGCTTCAGTTTCGGTCGAACCAAACAAAAGAGAAGGAAAGAAAAGGTTTAGGGTATTATGTGTGTGCAAGAGCACTCAATAATGAACCCTAACCTTTGTATATATACTAATAGTAACTTGAAGAGCAAGCTGGATAAGGATTGGGTTATCCCAATCCCTTCCACGACCGGCCAAGCCCAAGGAGGGGTTTCCGGATCCTTCTTGACTTCCTAATTACACTTTAGTCCTTTTCCTTTAACCGTTAGTTAATTATCATTAATTACTTAACAATCGTTATTTGTTTTGTGTAATTAATAATTAAATATAACATTTTATAAATAATTATTAATCGTTAACTCTTCATATGTAAAGTGTGCAATCTCGTGATCTCGAGTTCGATCCTAACATACGTCTATTAATTTATGTCCATAAACTAACACTTAGAGTACAAGGTATATCAACGTTGTAGACTTGAGGTGGAAAGATCGAAGCTTTAGGGTTTCTCTAAAGGTTAGTAGATCAATTATTACAAGAAAGCGGATTTAGCACACGGCTTGTGAGACTTGTTGGTAAAATTGGTTAAAAAGCAACTTGACAAGATTTGTAGCAAGGTTAAAGAAGTATGGCTAGTATGAATACTAGGTTAAACATCGAAAAGCTCGATGGGAATATTGTACAAAAACATGGAGGTTCAAAACAAGTTGGGTTCAAGCAACTTGGTCTTGGAGTTAAAACAAGGGTCCATGGAGTACATGTTCAAAAGGGTGTTTGGTTTGAGGTGGAACTGCAGGGAGCTCAGGAAAATCGTGAAGCTGAGGTAATTCAGGAGAGTAACGATCATGCTGCAGTGGCTCAAAGAAAGTTGGAGGTTAAACAACTTAAAGGAAAGATTAACACGGATTGCTTGGTAAATAAGCAGGTACACCTTGGTGCAAAGGTCAGGGCAGACATTATGAAAACCGGAGTACCTGGTCAAAAGGGTGCAGAGGTTAATGTTGCTGAAAGGTATAGAGGTGATAGTAATATGACTGCTTCAGGAGTTGCTAGAGTAATAAAAGAAGATATACATGAGTTATTGACTTTCAGGGATGCAGTTGCTTGTGAGGTAATTTCCAAGTAGATGGCTATAATGAAAGAAGATATGGATACTCGGTCTGGTATATGTATGCTCAGCAACAATTTCAGACGAAGCAGTGACGACAGCTTCATATATTACTGGAAGTATACACCAGGTTTGTTCATATATCTATTCCTCTATATAGATTATATGGGGTTTACTTACGGAAGTAACGCTGAGATCTGGGTTACCAAGGGTTTGTTGGATGAAGCAAAGGAAACTATACTTGGTATGGAGATCTTCAGGACTCAGAGTGGTAATACTCTGAGGGTGTCACGATTCAGGTTTTCCAACGGGATGTCGGTTCGGATATTGTTGGGGGAACACTCTACGCTGTCGTTAGAGGGCAGTCTGTCAGGGAATCGTGATGAAGAAAAGAAGAGTAAGGGGTCATGTATATATGCAGTTGGAAGTCATAAGTATCAAGTGTTCTTCACGAGACCTGACATAGCATCTGCGGATGTGGGAATGTTGGATAGGTTTGATCGTGGATTACAGACGGACGTACATGCTTTTGTGGATTATGACTACGCCATGGGTATATCGATCAATGTCATGTGTAGATCAATCACATTGTACAGGTTTATGATACAGGAATGTGCGGTAAGTTTAGAAGCTATGTTGCAGCACATGATGGCTTTGTTAACAACTGAAGCGGAGTATATGATACTTACTGGAGAATTGAAGGAGGATACATGGCTAAAGGGACTCTCTACAGAGTCAGGATTTGAGCTAAGATTAGTAGCGGGTATTGCTACTGGTGCCTTGATGAAGGCGGTCCCCGGTCCGAGGTTCCAACATTGGTTGAAGCTGCTGCGTATCAGAGAAGGCTAACTATTACCACTAAAGTGGAAATTGTTAGAATATTAGTGTGTAATAGTTAGTATATAAGTTAAGGGGGCTAGTTGTAGTTTAGCTCAAACTTAAGAAGGTTAGTCATGTATTAGGAAAGTTCCTAACCTCCTCAATTGTAGATTCCTTGTTCACCAAGGATTGGGATTCTCCCCCCTCATTCTCTATAAATAGGGATGAGGGGGTGAGGTTTTATTTGTACATTCTTTTCTTGCTCTTGTTTAATAAATGTTTGAGTGTAAATATCTCGTGTGTGTGTTTGTGCCACTCGGCATTAAGGGATCATAACCCTTTGCCGAGATCTTGTTGGAGTAGTTTTTGATTCGTGGTTCCGCTCTAGAAACCAATTTGTTGAATTTCTCCCAACAAAACTGTTTTATACTTTTATACATTGTCATCTCTAACTAGGATTTGGGAACTACAATATATCATCATACAACAACGACGACGGGAACAACAACAACATCACCAACTATAGTCAATCCTGTCGGGTCGAGGTAGGAGGAGTAGAATGTATATAGTCACACCCTATCCGAAGGTAGATGGACTGTTTCAGAAAGACTTCCGAGAAGAATGTATCCGGAATAGTTAAACTTTATATCGTCAATTATTAATAAAGTTCAAAAACATAGAAGATGTGAATATTCATAAGAAAATGTTACATAGACTTGCTTAGTGCCTTCTCAGATTCATGATGCAGATCCATGACCTTTAAATGATGTTGCAAACAACAAAATATTGCACAACAAAAATCAAAGTTGTTAGGGCCCGTTTGGTACCCGGGTTTTAGGAGGTTTGGGCTGATACCTTTACTAAATCAGTTGTTTGATACGTATGGGTGGGCCTAGAATTTGGGGTTGAATCTTTAATATTACGCATACTAAGTAAGAAGGGTTTAAGTTATTTTCTCACACATGTGAGCCTCCTTTTAACAAGAATCACATATTCTTTTTCCTTTTATCCTTTTACAATAATTAATTTTATTTTTAAATAATATATCCAAATAAAAAATAATTATATATAATTTATAATATATTTTATCTCTACTACATCAAATCCAAATCCAAATCATAATCCAAATTTAAATCCAAATCTTAATCTTAATCCTAAACCCAACTACAAACCAAACGGGCCCTTGATATCTAGTTTGTTATCTTCCATTAACGATACGAAACCTTCAATAAAATGGTCGATTGCTTTGCTTACCGAAAAGTCCTCGACCATAAGTACACGAAATTAGTTCTACAAGAAGTGGATATTGTAAAGTGACGAAACAAGTAATCGGTAAACACGACAATGCAGCTATCGGGATCAGTATCCAGTCTTTCCCTTCACCAAACAGAAGATACAACGATGCACCAAAAGCTATCATCATCGAGCATGTGGATAGAAACAACATCGAGAGGCCCATTATTAGTCTTGATGGTAATGTGAAGAGAAAATCTTCTTCCGCGTAACGAGCAGTGAGGATCGATAGGAATAGTAATAATGAGGTTGTGGATGTGAAGAGTGAGATTGCATCTGCTACAGCAAATATCAGGAAGGATAACTCTTTTGCATATATCGGGTGGCCGGTATCACTGTTACCACCTGGTACTGTAATGGCTGCTGCAAAAACTATTGTGGTAATAAGTCCTGCTGTTACTGTGTATGAATCAGCAGTCTTTTTCATCCATTCTTCACCATCTCTCACGAGTTTTTTGTGTTCTTTGCTGAATAGCATCTCGGGTGTCTGCTCAGATGCATTCTTTTCGGTTTTGTATTTTGGATGCACAAATGCCTCAACTTCCTGAACCAACAAAATAAATTTGACACTAGTGATGTTAAATATGATCATTAGACACATTCAAAAAGAGTGGTTCGAGCAAGATGGTAACAGGTCCACATGTGTAATTTGTTGTATGGGTCATGTTAGGTTTGGTTGATCCGCAAACACTTTACGGTAAATTATCAAGTTTTTTTTTTTTTAATAATAGCTAATGTCTTCAATATTATTACAAACTCTAACTTATGACAGTAATTATCTATTTTGTTGAATAACATGCTTTAACAGAAATACAGGTACATATAAAAGCTTACACTTTGGGTGACTTTTGCTTGTCGAAAGTGTAATTTTATTGCATGAAACCTCTCAGATCATTGTACTAAAAAACTTAAAGTAATTAGTGACATAATATACTTTTGTGATCATGTTTGGTGAACTAATTATTTATATAAAAAACAACTATGCGTCTTCGGATAAAATGTGTTACGGCCTTACGGGTAACCCAACATGAGCGGTACGAAAAAAATTACCTCCTTTTTACCAGAACCCATAACCCAGCCCACCCCAGCGTAGGCATGAAAATTTTACCATATACAAAAGATTGCAATTTTCATGGGATGTAAAGTAGTGCTAATAAGTCACCACGATCATATTATGGGAAAATAAAATACAATGTTACCTTGAACCATTGCAGTGCCCGCTGCATTTGTAATGCTGCTCCAGAAACAAGATTAAGTTTGTGTAAAGGTGCCAATTTTCCCGCGAGATGCAATAGATTATTATTGTGAGAGTCTTTAAGAGTCTTGTGGAAATGTTTATGGTCACTCATTTGATATGTCAGATTATACACCCTTTCACATCTATGAAGTATGGCCAATTGGATCATGTAATGACCATTTTTATCACTATACCAAATTGCTTGCGGAAATGTATCAACAATCTCCTGAACAACCTCATATGCACCATTGCTTGCCGCCTCGATAATGGGATTAGCATAATGGATACTGTTTGATTGGAGATTCAGGTCGCTGATTTCTTGGCATAGCAATTTCACGAGTGCAACAGCTTGATGATGAACTAGCTTTAGCTTCTGAATGTGTGTAATATGTGGCACTAAATTCAAATAATGAGCCAAGAATAAGTTTTTTTGACATTTTTAAAGTTGAATATTGGACCAGAATAATAACTGATACTCACCGATCTTACCCAGAACTTTCCAGATAACCGAACTGGTCTCTTGAAGAACTACACCATAAAGAAACTTTTATTTTGTCAGAAAAAGATAACAATTTACTCACCATGATGTGTGATCAAATCAGACCCACAAAACAGATGGTGAAAATGAGCAATATCAATTGAAGAAAAGTATGTAGCAAACCTAAACTGAAGAAGTTCATCTTCCATGCTCCTTGTTCGAGTCGAGATTCTCCCACTTCAACGGAATGTCTGTTACATGGAACAAAACGTAAATGATGTATTCACTTTAACCATTTAAATTTGTCAATTGTCATTATATGGGTCTGATTCACTTGAAGTGAAAAGATATCAATTTGTCATTACGATACTAAATCATTCGATATAAGATGACATATTTTTTGATGAACTTAAAAAATCTTTTGAGAATATAGCAGAATTAACACAGATGATATTCACTGGCACCATTTAGCTTATTTATCCCTTTTGTAACCTACTAATGCTCACCTGGGACCAACAATAACATCTAGAGCCTAGAGGTGGCAAAATGGGCAAATTGATAACGGGTCAAAATAGGTAAACTTTGTGTATGGGTCAAAACAGGTTGGGTTGACTTGAATGAACTTTTTGTCCAAAAATATTAGTGATAATCTCATAAATCTGTGGTGGGTCCTATGATTACCAAGATTATGTTACTTCAAGAAGAAAACTTGTGTTACTTCAAGAAGAATCTAAGTTTTTAGATAACATGATTTAAGGGGATTGATGCACTAAATTACACTTTTCGGAGAATTTCAACCCATTTCCTTTCATGTAATTTTTTTTTTTTTTTTTACAAATAAAACATCACCCAAATCAACCCATTCTTAAGAAGCACATCATTGTTTTTCCTTGCATCATATATAACAAAACCAAAATAGAACCTTACGCTTATAGATCAAGCTATCAAAGATATTGAGGCGGCATCCACTCTCAAAGGCATCTGCTTTTCTTGCTATAGCCATCAAAGGGGTATCAGCATTATCAGACGGTATCGTTGTAGCCAATTCAGGATATCGTATGCATAAATCGAGTGCTATATCTGTCAAAACAAAAATACAGAAAAAAAATTTAACACATTATTCATGTTAGTTTCCTACTTATGCTTATAACCGTAACAACTATAGAAGTATAGCTCACCAAAATATCCTGCAAAAATAACATTAGAAAGAAGCGTAACGCCCATGTTGCCGGTGAATGTATTAGGATATTGGTTGCCTTTCGTGACACTCAATAAATACAAAAATGTATCTCTATGAGAATTTATAAGAGCTCTATGGATTGGCAATAGCCCGTCGACATCCTCAGCATACAGCAATTTTTGGTTTTTATTCACCAAGATCTTTACAGCTGCGGTGTTGCCAACAACAGCTGCAATATGAAGAGGCGTGTATTTTTCTGATGAAGTTAGCATTTTCAATAGCGCTTTTGGTGAAAGCTTTTCCACTAATTTTTCGACAAATGTAATGCCTTGCTTTCCCGTACCAACTGCAATGTGAAGAGCGGTGAAACCGTATTTGTTGATATTGGCTGTGGCAGCTTCTTCATCTTGATCTATAATATATTGTGCATTGTCCCAATGACCTCTAAGAGCAGCCTTATATAGTGGCAGGTATACACTTGTGTTCATCGATGGTTCTGTCAAACAATTGTTTTAAGATATGTTACAACCATATACAGTATGTAAGTAACAAAACTTGGATAATCTCAAAGGTACATAAAACAAGTGAAACCTTAATTTTTTATGAATGAGTTTATATTCGCCATACAGGATACACTCATATCAAACAAAAGCTACTTTAAATTTAGACAAAACAAACATAAGACAAAACAAAATTAAGAACCACATGGAACATAATAAAAACCAAAACATTAGTATTTCGTCCTGCACATGTCACAACTTTTTCCCTAAACTCTGTCATACTAAAATTGAACACTACAAAATCAGGGAATCTAACTCACCAAAGTGAACACGTTGATTATCTAAACAGAGATCAGCCACTTGATTAAACAAAACCGATACACTAGTTGCAGATTTTGGGGGTGTTTGGGAATTATTATTATATCTATTCAATCTTAAAATAAATACTTCCAAAATCCTTACTTAAAGAACTTATATCACTAATAACTAAGCAGATAAGTAGTTTGAATAAGCAATCATGTACCCCCTCTAAAACAGCGTATCTGTTGTATCAAAACAGAATAAGTATATAAGCAGTTTTAAGGGGGTGTCTGGGGTACTAAATGTGTTTCTTAACAATAGACACGCATCATTGAGCGTTTAAATGACGAATAGCACTTATACTTATCTAAGGGTGATCGAAATAAGTTTTTTTCAGTCAGCAGATTGAAATCCCTTATTTCAATCTGATTGTTCTTAACTGATCCAAAACTAAAAAGTTGATCATCGGGACGAAATAAGTTGTTTACAATAAGCTAATCATCTCCTTCTGGTTACACTCAAAAGCCATTTAAACATTTCAAATGCACAAACTATAGATCCATATATCACATACATTTTTAACTCAATCAATCGAAACAATCCATCAATTCAAATTACCATAACTCGAAAAAACAAAAAGTTTCGTAATATATATATATACCATGTAAGAAATCAGAGATCTCATCCAACTCCAAAGAATAACTCTCCTCCAACCCTCTCAAGAGCTTCATAGACCTCCCACTCATCCTTCCATCCACACCCGAAGTAACCGAGTCACCTTTTAAATCAATCTGCTGCGACACGCCTCGTAACGGCACAGGCAAAGACCTCGAATGTGGCGTAGTAAACCTCTTCATCATCACATGTCCACTGTCAAATTTCCAATGATCATTATCATCTTCATGCACAGAAGATACCCCTTCTGACTCAGACATTGATACTGATCTAGCATGTGCAGATTCTAAAGTTAAAGTACTATAAGAATCTTCTAGAAAACTCCAAACATCTTTAGCTGTGTTTAAGGTTAGGGTTTTGGTTAAAATGTCTTCAGTTAATGAAGATAATATCCAGCCACGTAAAAGTGCATCAGATCTTTTCCATGAACGCATGTTTTCTTCGGGTTCTTCTTGTAAAGGTGGTGGAAATGTGTTGTCTATGAAACCAGACATGTCGTGTCCTTGTATGAGACATAGAAACTGTGTTTTCCATATATGGTAGTTGTTGTGTCCTGTGAGTTTGACTGATATGAAGTTGCTGATATTAACTGTAGATGGATATGGATATGGTGGTGGTGATGGTGGTGATATGGTGGTGGAAGACATTATTGGTTTTTTTTTTTCTTGGTAAGGTTTTAGAGTATGGTATGTCTTGCAAGGTTTTCTTGTACCCTTACAAACTGTTACAATATGTTACTTTTAATTTGATATTTGTGTAAAGTGTCTTCATTTAACCAACTTTTAACATGCTGGAGTGTTTATTACAGTATAATATTAAAGTTTTGAATTTTAACTTTTGTGTGTATTTTTATGATCATTTTATTTGTCATTTATTTTTACCATCTCATTGTTAACAGCGAAGGATAATATGAACATTGTATGTGAGCAAAATGCAAAAAAGAAAAAGAAAAAAAAAATCAAATTCAAAATTTTGTCTTATATTAGCAAAAAAAAAAAGAAGCTACACATATAATTTTAAGAAATTGCAAATTATATGCATTCTTCTATTCCAAATTTTTATTAAAAAAACTGTATTAATTTAGATGTTTAAAAATTATGTGTGATATATGGTTGAAACTTGAAGAGCTAAAGATGGTATTTTTCAATGCCAAAAACAATGAATCATTTGAAGTTTTACATGTATAACTTATGCTCATTTTCCGATAGCATAATGAGTGTTCGAAATTATAAATTAGTGTTATATTACATGTGACATAGCAAAATATTGTACTGAATAAAACAACCCCCCCCCCCCCCCCCCCCCCCTCTAAAAAAAATAAAAATTTGTCGAAAGTATATGAAAGTATCCCTCTATTAGAAGATAATTAAACGCTCGTCCATGATGGTATAATTTATATAGGTTAACAATTTACGATTCTTTATACATGTAATTTTAAGAAACATGAAGGTTGAAGGGGGATTTAATTGAAAATATCAACTAATCATTTCATTTTTTTTTTTTTTCTTTTATAAAATGAGTGGCTAAGATTTTCTTTTGGTATGCAGGAAAAACATAAGTCCTAATTGAACTTTTCTCTTAAAAGATAACATTAACTAGTCAATTATTTGTCTTTTATCATCTAAATAATTTGACTGATATATTTTAAGATGAATCAAAATAATAAAAATTCGTGAGCCGGATTATATATTTCAAGATAAATCAAAATAATAAAAATTCATGAGCCGGATAATTAATTGTTTACTCTATGTGAGTTAATAGCATAATGTTCGCGCTATGCAGCGTCATTAAAAAGGGAAAAATAATTATCGATGACAATAGTCGGTAAGAATGCACTTTTATAGATGTTATAGCATGATATTTTCGTTTTATATGGGTGTGAATTCATCGTCTCGAAACAACACTTCTTTTCTCGATCACTTCTCTAACAAACTCTATTATCAACATTCCAAAATTGATCACCCTAAATTATCATTCTTATACTCAAGAATGCATAACCGACATTTTAATGTGCATTTACTGTTAGTGGACTATTGTAAGGGTGAAGGGAGTGGGTTCGGTTTGGACTCGGTGAACTTCGGCACCGATCGGTAACACCGCCGCAAGGACTTCGGCAAAAATCGGTTAAGGGTTCATTCGGTGAGTTTTGCCGAGTGAGAAAGAGCTTGTGATCTTGGTTGTGGGGCCCCTCAACGGTCAAATATTTAAAATTTTGGCTGTTGGCCATTTTTGTAAAAAAAAATATATATGTCTCGTTTTTATTATTATTATTATTATTATTATTATTATTATTATTATTATTTTTTAATCTCGGTTTTATTTATTTTTTTGGTATAAGTTGTTACTTTTTTATAATTTGTTACAATTTATACTTTCTTAGAAATGGAAGACGAAGACGACGACGAAGAAGTTCAAGAAGTGGATGCAAGGGGCAAAAAAAGGGCTAATAAAAAAAAAGCCGCGTGAAAATTGGACGCAAGAGCAAGAGGTTGCATTGGCGAAAGCATGGATTCAAGTATCCGAATGTAAAAAATTCGGTAATGATCAAAAGAACGAAGGTTTTTGGAAACGGATTTTAGAGCATTACACGGCAACTCTTGGATCAACTTCACGGACATTTCATGGCTTGTATACAAAGTGGAAGACAATGAACTGGTCCATGGGACTTTTTAACGGCTTATACCAACAAGCGGTATTTTTTTTTTTTTTTTTAATGTCTCGTTTTTTTTTTTTTTTTTTTTTTTTTTTTTTTTTTTTTTTTTTTTTACTAGTTCGGATTTTTTTTTTAAACATCTCAATTATTTTTTACATGAAGGATCGTGCTAAGGCTAGCGGGTGTAACGACTTGGATGTGATAAAGGTTGCATTCGCCGATTACCGAACAAAAAAAAAAAAAAATTCGGTCATGTTGCTTCGTGGGATGTTGTGAAAGGGCATGACAAGTGGCTCGAGCAAGATTGTTTTTAACAAGTTGGAGGGTCGAGCAACTCTAGCAAAAGAAAGTCGGGAGAGTATGAATCCGCAAGCAACGAGAATATCTTACCCGACATGAATGAAGACCCCATCCCTTCGTGGGATTCAAGGAAGTCAAAGAAAAAGCAAGCCGCATCCTCCACTTCGATCTCAAGTGCCGCGGAAGACATTAGCTCGTACGCAAAAAGCAAGCAACAATATTTGGACGAGAAACGCGAGAAGGACAAGTTGGCGGCGGATTTGTTGGCGACGCAACTCGACGGGGCAAAGTTCAAGAACCGACAGCGCGAGATGAAGTTTTTTTACGAGCCCCATGATCACATTACCAACGAAGAGCACTTGCAAGCCGTTCTTAACGACAAGCGGGAAATTGGGAGGAAGAACAGATGGAAAATTTATTTTTAGATTGTCGGTTTAATGTTTTATGTTTTTATTATGTGGACTTTTATTAATGTAATGCATTAAGTATTATGTAATGTTTTTTTTTTTTTTTTTTTTTTTTTATTAATAAAATGTTATGTTTTAATTTTATATAGTTTTTGTTGGATTTTATGAATTAAAAAAAAAAAAAAAAAAAAAAAAAAAAAAAAAAAAAAAAAAGAAAAAAAAGTGATGTGGCAAATTGGTGAAACTAATGCTACCAAATTGGTGAAAATTTAGGTGAATTGGTGAAGTGTGAGTTGTAAGGTTTTTATTGGGTATTGATGATGTGAAAATTTGGTGAAGGTTGGTGTTGGTAAAACCACTCCCTCCACCCTAAGTGTTTAGCATAGTTTGTATTGTGCCAAGCTCTGTAACCTTGTTGTATTATTATTTTTAGTGTAGACACACTCACTATTAAGTTATGAAAAATTACCTAATTTACATATTTCACTTGTTCGTAACCTAAATTTATTCGTGATTGTATGTATTTGACTTTCTTTTTCAATACTTTTCAGTTTGAATGATTTAATTGATTTTGACTAACTTTAAATTTACGTTTTAGTATTAAAAATTGTTGACATATACTTAGGCTACTCGCAGTAATAACCAACGATCGACATAGACGATTGATTTGCATTCGATCATCCTTCTGTCATAAGTCGATCGCCCCTCCTTTTTTTTGTAACTCGGTCCCCAACTCGACCGAATAAAAATTGTGCATTTAATCTTTTTTTTGTAACTCGGTCCCCTTACTGGGACACCTAATCGCTTGCAGGTCGCTGAAGAGAGAAAGCTGACGTGACAGAAAAATTGAGAGGGATTGACCCTCCTTGCTGGGCCAGCCTTATATGCAACTGGGCCAGCCTTATATGCGTTCAAATTTGTACCTCTTAATTTTTAAGATATTTTAATGTACTCTTTAAGACATTTTAATAATGTAATCTTTAAGACATTTTAATGTACTCTTATGAGTGAGTAAGATAAAATACACAAGATGAATTATTGGTTTGAAAAATAGGATGTTTAAAATGTTAGTCATGAGAGAGAAATGTTACTACTCCCTCCGTCTCAAAATTATTGTCACCAGACAAAAAACACATTCTTTTAGAAAAATGTCACTATCACTATTTTCTCTCTCTTACTTTTTTTGCCAAATGACAAGTTTACCCTTAATTAATTAATTAACACTTATTTAAAGTTTGCAATATTAATTTCAACCAAGGGTAATATAGTAACTTTACCAAACTCCACTACCTATTCACTTTCTATTTATGGTATGTGACAATAATTTTGGGACAGACGAAAAAGAAAAATGTGACAATAAAATTGGGACGGAAGGAGTATATAATTTATGACACTAAATAAATGTGATCTAAAATTAAGTAAAGTTGACCATGATTCTTTGTCTTTTTCTTTGTTAAGCAAGCATTATAAACACGCAATGATAGAATAATAATATTTGGAAAATTTTGAAATAAAGTTGTTCAACAAAATGTAAATCGTTTTAGAATAACCTGAAATCAAAATGTAGACATTGCTCTTAAACAAATACTGTATTGTTTAAAACTATAAAAAGGTTTATTCTTAATAACATTCTCTAAACATTTTACAGAAATACTGATATTTTATGTACTGCAAACACATTTAACTTTTTTTTTTCCTTCTTCAATGAAAATCTCTCGCTTTATGAAAGAAAAGGCTGTTTTTATTTTATCTCATGAATAATTGTTGAAGAGGGAAAAACACATAATCTATAGAAGAAAAGCATATATTCTTTCTCCAAAAATGAAAAAATAAAAAATGAAAACTATATATTTTTAAAAAAAAATAGTACTCGTAAAATTAATTGCATCCATCCCCATAAATGTGAACTCTTTTGCATGTGGACCTCCGCTAATATTGCAATTTGCGTGTGGTTTCCCATCGCTTTCACTTTAGCACCAAGACCAAGACCAAATATCATATCTCTTCTTAAGGGCTTACTGTATATACTTTGATCACTTAATTGAAGGACATTTGGTTTAAGAGTCTGGATGTCTAAAAATAGATTAAAAAGACTTGAAAAAATTTATGTCTTGTATTAGCTATAATGAAATTTCATTTTATACATATGTGGCATGAAAATGTTTTATATGTTATACTTTCTTATAATCTCAAGATATTTAATGAATGTGTTGTGTGAATAATTATAAACCTTTAGGGCATGTTTGGTACCGGGAGTTCAAGCCAAAGAAATGGAAATGATTCAAATTCCCATGTTTGGTACAAAGAAATGGGCCAAGAGAAATGGGCCAAGATTTCTCAGATTTCTCAAGAATTCTCTTGTTTGGTATGTTAGAGAAATAAAAAGGTGGAGAATTGTGGGGAATTGGTGGAGAATTGGTAGTGTAAATTTTTGAGTTTGATTTCCACTAGTTTTAGTATGGAAATGGGAGAATTGGTGGAGAATTGGTATGTTAGAGAAAGTTTTTTTTTTTTTTTTTCTTTTCATTTTTTTTTAGTTGCAAACCGATTTACGTAAATGTATTTTTTATAAAAAAAATTAATAATTTTTTTAAAATAAATTTTTTATAAAATAAGTTTTTAAAAAAAAATTAAAATAAATTTTTTATAAAAAATAATTTAAAAAAATATATTTTTTTAAAATATATTTTTTATAGAATTGTTATTTAGAAAAAATAATTTTTTTTAAATAATTTTTTTAATTAATTTTATAAAAAATAAATTTTAAAATAAATTTAAAAAAAATAATTTTTTTTTTTAAAATAAGTTTTTTTTAAAAATAAAAAAAAATAATTAATTTTATAAAAAAAAATTTATAATAATTTAAAAAAATAATTTTTTTTTAATAATTTTTTTTTTAAAAAAATAATTAATTTTATAAAAAAATAATTTTAAAATAAATTAAAAAAATAATTTTTTTTAAATAATTTTTTTAATTAATTTTATAAAAAATAAATTTTAAAATAAATTAAAAAAAAATTTTTTAAATAAGTTTTTTTTAAAAAAAAATAAAAAAAATAATTAATTTTATAAAAAAAATTAAAAAAAATTAAAAAAAATAATTTTTTTTAAATAAGTTTTTTTTTTTTTTTTTAAAATAAAAAAATAATCATTAATTTTATAAAAAAAAATTTAAAATAAATTAAAAAAAATAAAATTTTTTTTTAAATAAGTTTTTTTAAAAAATAAAATAAAAAAAATAAAAAAAATAATAATTTAAAAAAAAAATATTTTTTTTAAATATATATTTTTTAGAATTGTTATTTAGAAAAAAATTTTTTTTTTTTAAATCAACAAACAAAAGTTCTAATTCTTTCAATAAAAAGTTTTTTTTTTTTTTTTTTTTTGCCAATTCTCGAGTTTATTTCTCATGTTACCAAACACTAGAATTGACTTTAATTTCTCTACCCATTTCTATTCTCTGAATTCTATTCTCTACTTCATTTCTATTCTCTGAAATTCTCTGTACCAAACGTGCCCTTAAGATATTTGTATCATAGTAGAAATAGGTTTATTAACTCAAAAGGTCTAAAATTTATTGATATGACATGAAAAAAAAATAATTTATAAAGTTTTATAATAGTTCACCATAATGGATGTCCTTAGTTTTGAGAAATGAGATTGATAATCTTGAACTAAGACATCATTCATATCATTTTAAATGATCAGTAAATGTCAAAATTTCGAACTAGTTTCAATTTGGTTAATTCACAAAGCTATATATATTATTGATTCCTCAGTTAATCCAAACACAAGCTTACATTTACATGTATAGAAAATTTCTTTGGAAAGATGTATTGTTTTGCTTTATGATATTAGCCTTATGTATAATACTATAATTACATTTTTATTGGAATATTCACTGTGAAGAAATGTATGTGTTATGCTCGCAGATTAATAGGCAACCATCCCAATAAATATAAATGTGAACATGTTTGTGCCCATGTGGGCTTCTGCCATAGATGCAAATACGATTCAAAGTTTTGTGTAATTCAAGGTAGATCAGATTGAACTCCACCGAATTTTGTTAAATTCGGCGTTAACTTAATGAGTTTTAAATGTATCAAACTTGTCACTTTTATTAAGTAATGGTCTAAACTTATTAATCCCTACTATGTTGTGTACTAAAAGGTGATTAAGGTTTTATGTTAGAGTTATTTACATAAATTGTCCTTCTGGTTAAGAACAAATTGCAACGTTAGTCCTTTATTTTAACGGTCGGGTCTGGGTCCTTCTGGTTAAGAACAAATTGCAACGTTAGTCCTTTATTTTAACGGTCGGGTCTGGGTCGAAACTGGGTCTGGGTCGGGTCGGGCCGGATTACAGGTCAGGTTGCCACGTGTCGCCACCTGAGTGGTCCACGTGGCAGCTGTGATAATAAAACCAAAGTGCCCCTCGCCCGGATCGAACTTGGGACCTCTAGGTTAAAGGTGAGGGTGATACCCAGTTGCACTGGGCATACCCTCAAGCCTTTATATGTGCAATTTATTACTTAACCCTATTTTGCTGCCAGTCCGTTTTATTAAGGTTCAAATAGAAATTGACAGGTTCATATTTAGAGTTTTAGAAAGGTTCAAAAGGAGAGGAAAGTATCGTTGGACTCGTTTTTTTCGTGCTATTTCCAATGGAGTGCTCGGGGAATTTTTTCGACTTCGTTTGAATCTCGTTAAACGTGAGAACGTCGTCGAAACTCATCCAAAAATCACCGTTTTTGCTTTGTTTTCAAACCCTTGTACCTGCAAGACAAAATAACACATAACAAACATATTTGCAATATAATTTCACATATTTGCAATATATTTTATGGTTATTAGTCCGTTTTAGCATGTTTTCTGGCAGGTACAAGGGTTTTTAAAACGGACTAATAACCATAAAATATATTGCAAATAATAATGTGAAATTATATTGCAAATATGTTTTTCATGTGTTATTATGTCTTGCAGGTACAAGTCTTTGAAAATAAAGCAAAAACGGTGATTTTCAGATTAGTTTCGACGACGTTTTCGCGTTTTTCGAGGTTCAGACGAAGTCGAAAAAAATTCCCCGAGCATACCATTGGAAAGAGCACGAAAAAACGAGTCCGATGGTATTTTTCTCAAATTTTTATCCGGTCCATAATCCCCTTTAATTGATAGGTCAAAACTATTTTGAACCTTTTAGTATTAATAAAATGTACTGTCAATAAGGAAGGGTTAAAAAATTAATTATGCATATAATTATTGAAGGTATGCACCAGTCCACTGGTAAGCATGCCTTCCTTTGACCCACACAACCCGTGTTCGAGCCTTGGCTTGGACGAAGTTGGGGATTATTTACCAGCTGCCACGTGTCACCACCTGAGTGGTGCCACGTGGCAACCCGACCGTTATCCGACTCGACCCGACCTGATGCCACGTGGCACCATTCATGTGGTGACATGTGGCGACCCGACAATAAGGACTAACGCTGCAATTTGGGCCTAACCACAAGGACGGTTTATGTAAATAACTCTAACTGACAATAAGGACTAACGTTGCAATTTGGTCCTAACTAGAAGGACGATTTATGTAAATAACTCTAACAGAAAACCTTAATCACCCCGTTAATATACAACATAGCAAAGATTAGTAAGTTTAGACCATTACTTAGTAAAAAAAAAAAGTTGGATACACAACTTAGTAAAAGGTGGCAAGTTGAACGCATTTAAAACTCATTATCCCTTAACTTTTTGTCAAAATCCTTAAGTCTTGTGCAAGTTTTATCGTTCATGAGTTGAGACCAGATCAAATTTGTTGCATATTACTATTGGCAGATAGCTAGACGACCCGAGTTGTCTTTAGAGGAGTGCAAGCGGTGTCATTACACAAGGCACCGTTTGATGAGGGCAACAAAATTCCATGCACTTCTATTATAACAAAGTCACGACTGCTACACCGGTTTAAGCACTTAAAACTTGTTTCTTTAAGCTATTTAGCTCGAATGTTTGTCAACAAAACTCACCCATTTTTCATCAGGGAAACATGTAAATGCATCGAAACCTAGGGTTTATGTTGATGCAAATAATGTTCTAAAAACGTTATTGTAAAGACCGAGCACTATCTTTATCATACACACAAACACATGATCGAATGGTACTCAAATAATATAGAGAAGATGAGAGTGAAATGGATCGTATGATATAAAACTTGGTTGAATGATTATTAAACTTTGAAAGTAAAATAACAAATACACTTTGAGTACACACACACTCTCACCTATTCAACACTTTGAGGCACACTTGAGACACACATGATTTGTGAGAGTGTGTGTTAATATATAGCAACACAGCCACGACCTAAGGGCCTTAGGTGGGCTTGGTTGGGCTTTTGTGTGGGCTATTGTTGTATTACACTTATACATAGACATTACAAACATAACTAATACCAATAGCCCACTTCCTAGACTATTTGTTCCATATGCCACACAAGTTCTATTCTTGAAAATGACCATCACTTTTCATTTAATAAATTAAATGCTAACAATCTCCCCCTAAGGGATGGTCATTTCAATGATGCTCCCGGTGATAGGTCTTTTGTCTTCAATGTCTTGAACTTTGTGTGTCGATGTAGAATAGTCTTCATTCATTGTTCCTTCATGCACTGTGATCTTCAAAGAATCGTCTTTTGGTTGTTCTTGCCTTGATCTACTTCTTCTGTCCAGTTGCGTCATCGTTGTAGATGGTGATGGTGAATGGACTTTCGTCAGTACCTGCATAAGACAGTTAGCAATAATTCGTCCAGCGCTTATAGGTTCAGATTTCGAGATCGTTAACAGCATAGTGTGAAAACTTTCTCTAATCTTTACCAAGGCCGTTGAGAGCCTCTGAAGTATACCGGAGTATCACTTCAAGACTGTAGACTGTTTGAAGCACGTAACCATCATGACATAAGGCAAGACCATTAGATCTCATCAAGACTCTTTACAGCTTGTGTCCTTGTTGGTGAACACAGGTGTATTTTATGGAAGTGTTCCTAAGAGATCTTTTGATGAATCTCATCGCTCTAGACTCAATAATGTGCGTTTTGGTTTTAGTCATCGGAGGCATGGAGCAGAGTGCCACCTTTTCAATATCAACACATCTCGGAATGAGAGGTCGATAGATTATACAGTGTTCTCCGTGAGAAATGAAACAAATATCTTTTAAGAGATATCTGAGTGGATAGGAGGGGTGGTGCATGTAACCACTGCGAAAATCCCACACTAGATTACACTATCTCTTAGAATGATTATCCTTTTCTACGTGTAATTTTTTTATTTATTTATTATTATCTGGGCATAACTACTATCTCATGTGACGTAACTCACATCCTTGATAAACGTGCTCGCACGCAACCTAACCTCAACCTATTTAATGTTTATTTATATAAACACTTTCCTATGTCAAGTATAAGATTTTACAAACTACCATTTACCACTTTTTCGTTAACATACGTTTATAACTGAACATTCCTTATACGATAAAGGTATTTATGAAACTCTAAAATTCATCACAATACCAAATAAGAATAACTGAACCCTACAACATAAAAGTACAACTCATCTAAATAAAGTACAAGTTATTAAAGCACTAGAAACCCTAATTCTATATTAGTTCCCGGTAAAACCCTAATCTCACAAAACCATGATTTTATGTATTAACTTCACCAACCCTAATTTAATTATACAACATTTTTACAAAATATTAAATATACAAGTTAATTAAGCTAGAGTACAAGTCCTTTATGCATGAAACCACTTATTCACAAAATCTTTGATAAAACCCTAACTATATTTGTTTTCAAAGCATAGTTTACAAACCATTCATGCATAATTCTTAAAGATTTATTTTTCTAAACTCACTAAATATTTTTACAAGTCTTTAAACCTAAAGTACAAGTGCCTAATGCACAAAACCCAAAAATCCTATTTATGTACTTTTAAACTTAATAAAAACTAACAAATAATTTTTATAACTTAATAACTTATTAAAACTATATCTTTCCTACATCCTAAATAAAAGTACAACTCCCTAAACTCAAGGTACAACCCTCTAATGCACAAGATCATAAAAACTCATTTATAGGTATTTAAAACCTAATAAAAATTATATAAAATTAAGAAATAATTAAAATTATATTTTTCTTATTTACCTAACATTAGTACAACTCTCTTAAGCCTAGGTACAACCTCCTAAAGCACAAAAATCAAATTTCCCTATTTATATAGAAATCAAAATGTATGAAAATGTTTCCTATTAATCTAAAATTCATTTTTATGAAAACCCTAGGATTAGAAACTCTAGTTTTACCCTAAACCCTAGATTACAAGCAAACAAAGCCTATGTACAATACCCTAATGCACCATTCGACCTAAAACTAACTTAGTTAACCAACCTAGTTCGATCCTAACTATAAAATAACAAACCCTAGCTTATTTCTTCAACCTTAAGCTTCCATAGGAGTGAACCCTAATTAAACACATCACCTTCTTCTAGAAAATGGCCTATGTGTATGGCATATAAGCTTACACATCACTTTCCCCCTTCTCCTACCTTGTGGCACTATAATATCCATACAACTCACCTCCTTCACTTCCATGAACACCCTAGAAACCCTACACACCTTCTATAAATAGACATGAACCCTAAAAACACTAATCTATCATCACCACCAATCGAACACAACTCCACAGCCCCATATCATTTCATTTCTGAATCCCACAAGCCTAATATAAGTCCATCTAGACCTAAGAAAGCAGTAGGAAGAAGTTAGACCCTAGAGAGCTTAATTCGAAACCTATTTCCCAAATTAATGCCCTAGTCGAATAGTTATAACAAGGTATGTTCTTGGCCTTTTAATTTAATTTCTTACATATATTTTACATCTAAATAACATAATGAAACACTCCTAAAAGTTATTTTAACTCAGAAGTAGTAGAAACGAATTTATGTACATATTATTATGTATCGAGCAAAATTAAAATGAAATGATTTTCTAACAGCCCTAGGATCATAAAGATGGATTAGAAATACTCTAAACATGTTAGAAATACTAAGTATAATCTAAAAATACTAGGTATAAAAATCAGATGGCAAGAAAACAAAGTTTTTCTTCATTTTCTTCATGTCGCTCGATACAGCAGACCTGCTGCTTTGGATTGTAAAATCAACTATCAAACGTGATTCTAAAATTCTCAGTTTTGGCATGGTTAAATTCGTTTTAGAGGGATACGTTTAGGAAAAAAAATCACCAAATTTCATTGAGTATCGAGTGAGAACGAAGCATTTTTAGTTGGGTCATTTTCTGTGTCGAGTGAAACCAAAGTCGCGAGTTTTCAAAAATTATTGTGAGGTCCTGAGTTCGAATCTTGGTATAATCTTTTACAGAAATAATCTTAAGATACTTATAAACGTTTTGATAAAAGAGTCGTAAAAGTTCTCGTCACCAAACGTGAGAAATAAATTACTTTTGTGAGTTAAGGATGTCGAATGAAATGCTTTGGGAGTCTCAAGGGCTGTTTTTGCCAAAGCACTAATAAGTTTTATGTATTGGACTAGTTTTGCAGCCGAGTAAAACCCTAGGGGTAAATTTTGTATAATTTCTAAAAGTCCAAGGGTAAAAATTGTCATTTTCATATAGTTCAGGGTATAAACTGTCAAATAACCAAACCTTAGGGATTAAAGTGTAACTTTCCATAACTATTATTTTTCCCGATCTAATAGAAAATATATCAACGTAAAATGTTTATTTCGATAACTAACGAAAGAAGTATCTATTTAACGAACGAACCGAACCGAAATCTACAGATAAGAAAATAAGATAAAATCTTACTTTTGAAAACTATATATTGACTCAATTAAGTATTTAACCATCAACCACAATATAACGAAACAAACATCGGAAACTTATATATTCAGAAACGATTACTGAGAACTTGACATATCAACCCAGGTTGCGGGCCGGAGACGTTTATCAACTTTCTTTCATTTTTTTTTCCATTCAGACTGCCCAGGTGAGTTCATAGTCCCACTTTTTACTATGTTTTCCAAAATTGTGGGGAGATACATGCTACAAACCGAACACAAGTATTTTCTGAATGCTTTCCTGATTTATATTGCCTAAGTTTACTATTGTCAAAAAGACCCATAATCATGGACCTCTAATCACCTGCGGGTGAGCGCGAATATAATGGATAGATCTATTGGGTTTGACAGCCCCTTTGTGTTACCGTAACGTAACCAAATGCATTTTATTTGAGTTTAATAAAGAGACTGACAATCTTCTACTCGGGGGCAAGGTTACCTACATTTAATTATGGGGTAATTTATATCTCATAGCTTATAACTATGAAGATAACCTGTTAACGTTTTGCGTGCCATGAGACTTAGAGCAATATATAACGAACTGCGATATTACTGATTACTCTTTACTTAGCTTGTGTTCAAACTGATTATAACTGAAAACACTATGGATTCACTCAACCTTTGTGTTGACTTTTTAAGCATGTTTATCTCAGGTAACTAGAAGTATGATTCGGCACGGAGTGGCTGTGGACTTTCTTATTATAAAAAGAGTGTCCATTTTGTTATCATTCAAGGAATAATGTATTTTATGACATATTTTGAAACTTCCCTCTGGGACCTATCCTTTGTACTCTGATATTTACAAATGAATGATAATAATTTTATTTAAAAACGTCTCTTTTCGAGTCGTTTTCTATCTCCATGACTGTGAACCATGAAGTAGCACCCCAAACTTATATTCCGCTGCGTATCACGAAAATGGGGGTGTTACAGATTGGTATCAGAGCCTATGGTTATAGAGAACCAAATGTTTTCAAACATTGGACTATAACCGGTTTTCACAAACTTAACCTAAAAGTCCTCCGTGCCACAACGCTGCTGAAACACTATTTATATTTGTTTATTTTTGAGTATTTTACCTAGTAAAATATTTATAATTGCCGGATGGTTACAGAATTAAGACTTCCCCTATCCATTCTATTTCCTCTCATGTCCAGACTCGGACATCAAGATAATACCATTCCTAGAATCTTATCTATTAGGATTAATTTTATATCAGCCTCCGCATTTTTCTAGATACTCCAACTTTCTAAATTATTTTATTTTTCATTTCTCTCTCGTTGCTGTTATTAAATTTCTCATAATAATTATTTATAATTATTATTTGTAAATTACTACAGTACGATGACTCCCGAAACCCCTAATATTAACGAAACTACCTCAAACCCAAACCTATTGCCATCTACCCACTCATCTACCCGTCAGACGTTGGAAATAGTAATTGAATTTCATGAAAAGTTGATTGGTTGCCCAACAGCATATGAGGTTGGACAGAAAGCACACCAAGAAATGATTCAGAAAAATGAAGATTCAAACTCTCCATTACCTGACATTCCAAAATCCCCAAATCCGGACGACCCAAATGATAATTCTTCATCTAATTCCCCCGACTCAAGTTCAAACCCTACTGAATCAATGTGGAATCTCCTTTATCAACAAGCCAACACTCTCGACGCTCATACTAAACAGTTAGAAGAATTACGTCCATTACGTTTTAAAGGATACGACCGTAGTATCGACATTCTATTCAGAAAGACCAATGTCGAGAGACGCACAGTGTTTGGATTGGGAGCAAAGGTTGAAAAGATGAAGAATACTTACAATCATAAATTTAGAAGCATCGATTCCAGGATTCGTTGTTCGATAAGAGAACATGATCAAATGCTTGGAAGAGTGGAAGACATCAAAAGAACCCTCTGGATAGCCAGTGATATGGCAAGAAACCAAGATCAGAAGATTTTCGCCTTGGAAGCTCTCCTGGACAATCAATTGAGGATATACCAGGAACTTCAGGAACGCTTCTTAGAAATGGAAATTACACAACTGAAACTTGAGACTGAAATTAAGCTTTTACGTCAAGGATGTAACTGATCTTAAAAGTCACATGTATCGTTGTTGTAACCAAATAGTATTTGGCTAGTATTTCCTGTATTTTCTAAATAAACTCGAAACTCTCAGAGTTTGTAATCAATCAATAAATCTATAACAATCTACTTTTGTTATATATTTACTGTTGTGAACAAATTCATCCTATTATGTCTTATTATGATGCTATGCATACATGTAATGACTACTCCTTAAATCTTATTCTTCCGTACTCCCTCGATCAAACGATTTTATACTACCTTTTTCCTTTCTCCGAACATAGAAAATCAACATACTAGTAACAGAAATTAGAACCACTATTAGGAACCAAACCTCTCTATACCAAAGATAGGAAAACCTTAGGAAGAAAATTTCGAAGGAAAACTTGATGAATAAAGAGGAAGTTGTTGAACTTCAGTTTTGTAAACAAATTGTTTACTCCCTTAGCAAAGTTATATCTAAGGTTAATCATTTATCTACGATGTCAGCTGAGATACATCGTAATTGATTGATTCTCGAGATTAGATATAACTTCGCATTATGATCATTTGTTAAATTATTCTGATATGATCATTTCGGGAATTCTGAAATTCACATTTCTTGTTGTAAGAGGGAAGTCAACATGAAGAATATCAATGTTTCATTAATGACCCCGGAAGATATTCAAAAGTTAGTAACTAACCTCGTTACAGCAGTACTCAAAGTAACTACCATAGCCCACCTAAATACCAACAACATGATCACAGGAGAAGAGAAGCCGGCCGTGCCTCGTAGACATATCCCTGAAAGTTTCGCGGGATGCAAGCCAGCTATTCATAGAGGTCCCGTAAAAGTAACCAAACCTACCATTACCCATGCCTTAGGAGTTAGGAAAAATGTCACATTTAAACAAAATAACCAAAAGCGAAAACTCAAAACCATTATTCCCACCTACTACCATCACCAACAAAATCCTAGTAATGGTTATATCGGAAAAAAGCCGTTGTGCACACAATGCTTGTTGCACCATTACGGTCCATGCGTTGTTAGGTGCACAAGGTACCAGAAGATTGGACATCAGACCACAGACTATAAGGCGACAGGAGCAAACCTACAGTCAGTGATTGTGACTTGTCATGGATGTGGTGGACATGGACACTACAAGAATCAGTGCCCGAACTTCAACCCGAATTGGAAAAACAAGGCTGATGCCCAGGAATGAGAACCCAAGTATGAAATATATGAAGAAGATGGACGCCTGTAATAGATAAATAAACCGAGGATTAGAACTCGCTAAGTTATATTTCCTTCTAAATCTCTACCCTAGTGTAATAAATTATCTTTCAACCGTATAAAACCTTCATTCTGTAACTCTTCTACAACAATCTTAATCTGCGTTTAGCTTCATTATCTACTCCATCCCTCTCTACCCTATTCATAGACGTTACCTAGCAAACTCTAGTATATCTTTAGGAAACTTGGTGAATAATATTTTGGCAGAACAATAGACTATCCCTAGCTCGCAGGAGCTTTAGACAAACCTTAGAATTCATTTGAGGATATTCCATTAGTACTCTAGGAAAAACCCTAAACCTATCACTGTGGTATGGACTAAAATTTTCTTATTCTTTTGAAAAATAATTATGATGTTATTTTTCGGAAATTTCGCGTTGAACACCATCTAAAGCTTTTTGAAAAGGAATAAATACCATATGACTGAGCCAAAACATCACATTATTTGATCCTCGATTATACATAGCCTGATCAACTATGTATAATTAGGAAGAATCATGTAATGAATTGGATAGTTATCTTTTCAATACTTTCTACTAATTTTCATTCGAAAGCAAAAATATCAAAAACGAAATCTTTTCATAACCTATCATTTTAATTGAATATAATGAAAGCCTACCACTACTACCCAATACCTCTACAATAGAATTCAACAAAAATTGAGGATAGACAAAACATAGGAATTCATAAACTTAAATTTTATTAGGAATCTTGGGAGATAGTACATAGAAACATAGTTAGCAACGAAAGTGCTAATATTACAAGGATTACATAAGTTTTATTTCACTAAGGATTACCTAGGAAAAACAACAAAGACCATACTAAAAACCCTAGCGCCAGACTTATTTTCCCCACGTCTGATCTACGATAAAGTTTACAATAGTAAGTGGTACGACGATCATCAGAATCATGAACATGACTTCGTGATCTTCCTCCGGATTATACACCATGTAAGTAATAATCGCAACGATGAAAACAATTGCTAGGAGTGTAACAAGATGCGGCATTTTGAGATTTTTAGGAGAGAATTTAGTAGTGAAAGAATGAGGATTGAAAATGAGGTATTTATAGGAGAAAATTCGACCGTTAAAAGGGCACTATTTCTCGAACCTAGGAATCTGACCGTTGCATAGTAATCCATTAGGTGGCAAAACATTCAAATTTAGTTCATCCAGTAGAGATAAGACTGACCAAACCTCGATCCTTTAGGTATTAAACGGGAAACCAAGGATTAACAAAGAAACGACGTTATCGGAATTATCAGGCCTAAGAATGAAATAATATTCTAGATAATATTTTTAACTTGAGGCATTTTAAGTATATCAAACTCATATCTTCACTCAAACCCTGGTATTATCTCCTATTATCATCTACACTGACTGAATGAGACAGAATCTTCGATTCTATTCAGATCATGTGATAAATATCTCATTTAGGTTAACTAAAAACCCTAAGTGAGAAAATCAAGTACGTATGATATTCCTACATCCTTTCCCCAAATCCTTGACCAACATAGACCGAATCTCGGGACGAGATTCCCTTAACGGGGAAGACTGTAACCACTGCGAAAATCCCACACTAGATTACACTATCTCTTAGAATACTTATCCTTTTCAAGGTGTAATTTTTTTTTAATTTATTATTATCTGGGCATAACTACTATCTCATGTGACGTAACTTACATCCTTGATAAACGTGCTCGCACGCAACCTAACCTCAACCTATTTAATGTTTATTTATATAAACACTTTCCTATGTCAAGTATAAGATTTTGCAAACTACCATTTACCACTTTTTCGTTAACATACGTTTATAACTGAACATTCCTTATACGATAAAGGTATTTATGAAACTCTAAAATTCATCACAATACCAAATAAGAATAACTGAACCATACAACATAAAAGTACAACTCATCTAAATAAAGTACAAGTTATTAAAGCACAAGAAAACCTAATTCTATATTAGTTCCCGGTAAAAACCTAATCTCACAAAACCATGATTTTATGTATTAACTTCACCAACCCTAATTTAATTATATAACATTTTTACAAAATATTAAATATACAAGTTAATTAAGCTAGAGTACAAGTCCTTTATGCATGAAACCACTTATTCACAAAATCTTTGATAAAACGCTAACTATATTTGTTTTCAAAGCATAGTTTACAAACAATTCATGCATAATTCTTAAAGATTTATTTTTCTAAACTCACTAAATATTTTTACAAGTCTTTAAACCTAAAGTACAAGTGCCTAATGCACAAAACCCAAAAATCCTATTTATGTACTTTTAAACTTAATAAAAACTAACAAATAATTCTTATAACTTAATAACTTATTAAAACTATATCTTTCCTACATCCTAAATAAAAGTACAACTCCCTAAACTCAAGGTACAACCCTCTAATGCACAAGATCATAAAAACTCATTTATAGGTATTTAAAACCTAATAAAAATTATATAAAAATTATATAAAATTAAGAAATAATTAAAATTATATTTTTCTTATTTACCTAACATTAGTACAACTCATTTAAGCCTAGGTACAACCTCCTAAAGCACAAAAATCAAATTTCCCTATTTATATAGAAATCAAAATGTATGAAAATGTTTCCTATTAATCTAAAATTCATTTTTATGAAAACCCTAGGATTAGAAACTCTAGTTTTACCCTAAACCATAGATTACAAGCAAACAAAGCCTATGTACAATACCCTAATGCACTATTCGACCTAAAACTAACTTAGTTAACCAACCTAGTTCGATCCTAACTATAAAATAACAAACCCTAGCTTATTTCTTCAACCTTAAGCTTCCATAGGAGTGAACCCTAATTAAACACATCACCTTCTTCTAGAAAATGGCCTATGTGTATGGCATATAAGCTTACACATCACTTTCCCCCTTCTCCTACCTTGTGGCACTAAAATATCCATACAACTCACCTCCTTCACTTCCATGAACACCCTAGAAACCCTACATACCTTCTATAAATAGACATGAACCCTAAAAACCCTAATTTATCATCACCACCAATCGAACACAACTCCACAGCCCCATATCATTTCATTTCTGAATCCCACAAGCCTAATATAAGTCCATCTAGACCTAAGAAAGCAGTAGGAAGAAGTTAGACCCTTGAGAGCTTAATTCGAAACCTATTTCCCAAATTCATGCCCTAGTCGAATAGTTATAACAAGGTATGTTCTTGGCCTTTTAATTTACTTTCTTACATATATTTTACATCTAAGTAACATAATGAAACACTCCTAAAAGTTATTTTAACTCAGAAGTAGTAAAAACAAATTTATGTACATATTATTATGTATCGAGCAAAATTAAAATGAAATGATTTTCTAACAGCCCTAGGATCATAAAGATGGATTAGAAATACTCTAAACATGTTAGAAATACTAAGTATAATCTAAAAATACTAGGTATAAAAATCGGATGGCAAGAAAACAAAGTTTTTCTTCATTTTCTTCCTGTCGCTCGATACAGTAGACCTGCTGCTTTGGATTGTAAAATCAACTATCAAACGTGATTCTAAAATTCTCAGTTTTGGCATGGCTAAAGTCCATTTAGAGGGATAAGTTTAGGAAAAAGAATCACCAAATTTCATTGAGTATCGAGTGAGAACGAAGCGTTTTTAGTTGGGTCATTTTCTGTGTCGAGTGAAACCAAAGTC
The DNA here is from genome assembly GCA_021014915.2 of Artemisia tridentata subsp. tridentata. Taxonomy (NCBI): domain Eukaryota; kingdom Viridiplantae; phylum Streptophyta; class Magnoliopsida; order Asterales; family Asteraceae; genus Artemisia; species Artemisia tridentata. The sequence continues at coordinate 284,348,949 of CP139505.1, read as the reverse complement.
GCGAGTTTTCAAAAATTATTGTGAGGTCCTGAGTTCGAATCTTGGTATAATCTTTTACAGAAATAATCTTAAGATACTTATAAACGTTTTGATAAAAGAGTCGTAAAAGTTCTCGTCACCAAACGTGAGAAATAAATTACTTTTGTGAGTTAAGGATGTCGAATGAAATGCTTTGGAGTCTCAAGGGCTGTTTTTGCCAAAGCACTAATAAGTTTTATGTATTGGACTAGTTTTGCAGCTGAGTAAAACCCTAGGGGTAAATTTTGTATAATTTCTAAAAGTCCAAGGGTAAAAATTGTCATTTTCGTATAGTTCAGGGTATAAACTGTCAAATAACCAAACCTTAGGGATTAAAGTGTAACTTTTCATAACTATTATTTTTCCCGATCTAATAGAAAATATATCAACGTAAAATGTTTATTTCGAGAACTAACGAAAGAAGTATCTATTTAACGAACGAACCGAACCGAAATCTACAGATAAGAAAACTATATATTGGCTCAATTAAGTATTTAACCATCAACCAAAATATAACGAAACAAACATCGGAAACTTATATATTCAGAAACGATTACTGAGAACTTGACATACCAACCCAGGTTGCGGGCCGGAGACGGTTATCAACTTTCTTAAATTTTGTTTTCCATTCAGACTGCCCAGGTGAGTTCATAGTCCCACTTTTTACTATGTTTTCCAAAATTGTGGGGAGATACATGCTACAAACCGAACACAAGTATTTTCTAAATGCTTTCCTCATTTATATTGCCTAAGTTTACTATTGTTAAAAAGACCCCTAATCATGGACCTCTAATCACCTGCGGGTGAGCGCGAATATAATGGATAGATCTATTGGGTTTGACAGCCCCTTTGTGTTACCGTAACGTAACCAAATGCATTTTATTTGAGTTTAATAAAGAGACTGACAATCTCCTACTCGGGAGCAAGGTTACCTACATTTAATTATGGGGTAATTTATATCTCATAGCTTATAACTATGAAGATAACCTGTTAACGTTTTGCGTGCCATGAGACTTAGAGCAATATATAACGAACTGCGATATTACTGATTACTCTTTACTTAGCTTGTGTTTAAACTGATTATAACTGAAAACACTATGGATTCACTCAACCTTTGTGTTGACTTTTTAAGCATGTTTATCTCAGGTAACTAGAAGTATGATTCGGCACGGAGTGGCTGTGGACTTTCTTATTATAAAAAGAGTGTCCACTTTTTTATCATTCAAGGAAAAATGTATTTTATGACATATTTTGGAACTTCCCTCCGGGACCTATCCTATGTACTCTGATATTTACAAATGAATGATAACAATTTTATTTAAAAACGTCTCTTTTCGAGTCGTTTTCTATCTCCATGACTGTGAACCATGAAGTAGCACCCCAAACTTATATTCCGCTGCGTATCACGCAAATGGGGGTGTTACAGTGCAACGCGTCACTGGGTCCACGACGTCTTGTCTTCAATATCAGTATCAACTTGTAATAACCGATAGTAGATGTATTGACCTGGTTTCTGACCTAAATTTTCATGGAGGGCTATTTCTTTTCACCCTATCATTCAACTTTTCTTTTTAATTCTTCAACCCCTTCTTTCCCTTTCTCATTTACTCCTTTTTTTCAATCATACCTAAGGACTTCTACTTCTAATCTATTGGAATTGTCCTTGGGTAGATCCCTCCGGTTCTGGCGGATCATAGGACATAACCTAACCATAATCACCTTATTACTCCATGATTATCCTAGATTATCGATCACTTGCCATCAAACCTTTTGAAAATCTCTCAAAGTGTTTATGAGAAAACACATTTAGATAACGCATTGAGAGTTTTGCATTTATGAAATACTCCCCCTTCACATGTGCTCATGCATTTTTTAAATAAAATTCACATGTTGGGTAGAGTTCTCACATTTTGAATTGATCGATTTTCAATTAATATGACCATTGCGAGACACGTTTACATCACTAGTTAAACTAGCTTGAAGTTATTACCCGTCCCGGTCATATTAAAAGATCATCTCTCGAATTGGTACATTCTACTCGGACAAGTCCTTTGCGAGACACGTTTACATTACTGGATAACCAGCTTGAAATTATTACCCGTCCCGGACAAGTCTTTTCGACAACGGACATTTATTTTTCGTCAATTCGAGTGTTCATGCTGAGTCTTTTGAAGAGCTCGATTTACTGACATTACTTTTTGATCACATTTAATCACGTCTTCTCCCCCTCAAAAATAGCACGTAGTGATAATTTTGATATAGAATGATTAAATTGAAAACTTGTTGGAGAGAGACGGATTTTAGCATGAAAATTGGAACTTTTTGTTTCATTTTATACTCCCCCTTAAACAAAGCATATTTGTTAAACATTTGAGTTTAAAATCAGTTTAAGGGTTTAGGAGGGAGTTGTCTTGAGCACAGAGTTTTGAGAAAGATTTTTGAAAAAAATATCTTTGAAAAATCTTGATCATGTGCTCATGGATTTGATTTTGCCATTAACATTACGAGCCCTGATCGGAAATAATCAGAAGTCATCAATGTAGCGCGGGTTTCTTACTGAAATATACGAAAGTCGTATTGAAGAAAATTTTGAGAAACGACATGTTTTAGAATTTTTTTTAAAATGAACTCTCGCTCAAGCATCTGTACATGCCCGTATCATTGTTGAATGACATTTCTAGATACGTACTGAATATCGATTATACGAGAGACATGTCGTGAGAAGAATATTTTTGTTTTTTGATTTTCTATTGTTTTTGTCTTTTTGAAAATTTTCTATTTTTATATTTTGCTTTTGTTGGTTTTTCAAATTTTGTATTTTGATTTTCAAAAATATTTACATGCGAAGCTTGATAAGATAATTCAACAAGATTCGAGAAGACTTTCGAACTCTTCGGGAGTTAGGCTTCGCATTCCAATTCGACGAACTAAGTTTTCAAACCACTCTTTTGGGAGGGCTTTAGTAAATAGATTGGCGAGTTGGTATTCAGTCTTCACGAAAAATAATTCAACAATACCCTCTTCCACGTGTTCCTTTATGAAGTGATAGCGGACTCTAATATGCTTGGTCTTCGAGTGTTGAACTGGATTGCACGAGATGGCTATGGCACTTTTCAAGTCACAATACATAAGTATGCGGTCGAAAGAGAAACCATAATCTGTGAGTTGTGTCCTCATCCATAGAACTTGGGCACAACACGCAGATAGAGACACATACTCGGCTTCTGCGGTTGATAGTGCAGTGCAGTCTTGTTTCCTTGATGACCAGCCTACTAGCTTTTCTCCCAAAAATTGTGCTCCGCCTGATGTACTCTTTGCTGTAACTTGGCAACCGGTATGATCTGCATCTGAAAATGCTATTAGTGTAAACTCCGAATCCTTCGAATACCAAAGTCCCATGTTAATGGTTCTTCGTAGGTACCGAAAATCCGTTTAACCTCTTGGAGGTGAAGTTCGGTAGGCCTTGCCTGAAACAGTGCCAATAAACAAACAGCAAAATGTATATCGGGTCGACTAGCAGTTAAGTACATGAGAGAACCAATCATGCTCCGATATTTCTTCGGATCCATGGGTTTCCCATATAGGTCAGCGCCTATTTTTGGTGACGTGACCATTGGTGTACCAACAGAGTTACAATTTTCCATTCCATGTTTTTTCAAAATCTCAATTGTATATTTAGCTTGATTTAGAAAAATACCACGTGGGGATTGATGAATTTGTAAACCCAGAAAGAATTTTAATTCTCCCATCATGGACATTTCAAATTTGCTTTTCATGAGATTTGCAAAATGTTTTGAATGTGTCGGATTAGTGGACCCAAAAATTATGTCGTCCACATAAATCTGAACAATCAAAATGTCATTTTTGAATTTTCTTGTAAACAAGGTCGGATCAATTGTTCCTTTGGTGAAGTTATTTTGAAGTAGGAAAGATGATAACTCATCATACCACGCCCGTGGGGCTTGTTTCAAACCATATATAGCTTTCTTTAGCCTGTAGACGTATTCTGGATGATCTTTGTCAACGAATCCGTCCGGCTGACTCACGTATACTTCTTCTTTCAGAGTTCCATTCAAGAATGCTGTCTTGATATCCATCTGATAGACCGTGATGTTTTTGTGAGCTGCATATGCTAAGAAAATCCTGACTACCTCAAGCCTTTCTACTGGCTCGAATGACTCTTCAAAATCTATCCCTTCTTCCTGTCTGAATCCTTTTGCCACTAGACGAGCTTTGTTGCGAATTACAGTCATCTCTTCATCCTTTTTGTTTTTCCATAACCACTTAAGATCAATGACGAGTTTGTCAATTGGTCTTGGAACTAAATCCCAGGTGTCATGTAATTGATATTGGAGAAGTTCTTCCTGCATCGCTTCAATCCAAGCATTATCTGCCATTGCTTCCCGAATGTTCTTTGGCTCTATTAGACTGACTGAGCAGACGTAGATGCACATGTCGCAATCGGTGTGGAGTTGTTTTCTCGTCTGAATTGGCCTTGAAGGTTCACCAATAACTTGTTCTATTGGATGGTCTTTTGTCTACTGTAACGTAGAAGGGTACCTTGGATTTGATGAATGCATGTTAGACGGTTCATGTAATCTGGAAGATGATTCAGCAGATTCCGCTCCAAACAGGTTTTTGAATGGTTCTTCTTCTAACACAGCATCGTTGTGGTCTTGCTCATCAACTCTTGGTAAAACAATCTCAATTACTGGAGTTAGTGGAGTAGATGTTGATGATGTGGAGGGAGTTGGTGCGCCAGCTTCGAATGTTGTTGATGCATCTTGATGTGGTGGTGGTGGTGGTTGTTGATTTTGAGCGGGTGCAGCGGAACGTTGTTGAGATGCATTTATCGAAGCGCCACCATAGTACTCATCATACATAAACTCGAAGAAATTATCCAGTTCTTGATGTGTTGCTTTGTCGGTGTGAGTTGATGGAGCTCCTTGGGGTACGAGTCCTGAACTGATATGTCCAGAAGTTTGTCTGTGTGGTGCGGGTCCTAATCCATTATGATTAGAAGCCATCGGGTTAAGCGCGGGTTCTAGAGCGAGTCTCTCAGAAGCCATTTGTGAAATCTCATCAAATTTCACATTCATCGTCTCCATAATCTTTTGCGTTCTCCTGTTATACACCCTGAATGCCCTGGAGTTGTCTGAATAGCCAATGAAAATTCCAATATCAACCTTAGCTTTCAACTTCCCCAGATCTTCTCTGTCGTTCGTTGGATAGCACAAAGCACCAAATACATGAAGGTAAGAGATATCTGGTTTTCTGTTGTTCACTAGTTCATACGGGGTTTTATTGAATCTTGGATGAACTAGGGATCGGTTCTGAGTGAAACAAGCAGTGGCAACAGCATCCGCCCATAAGAATAGTGGTGCACTGGAATAAATCAGCATTGTGCGAGCAGCTTCCACAAGAGTTCGATTTCTTCTTTCAACTACCCCATTCTGCTGTGGAGTTCTAACAGCGGATGTCTGATGTGTGATTCCAGCATCCTCAAAGTATGTTCTTAACTCCTGATTTGTGAATTCCGTGCCATTGTCAGTTCTTACTATCCTAACTGGAGCTTGAAGTAAGACTTGAATTCGCTTCAGAAAGGTGATGATGATGCCTGGTGCTTCGTCTTTTGACCTCAGAAACTTTACCTAGGTATATCTTGAATAGTCATCGACGATTACAAGAATATACTTCTTCCCATTTATGCTTTGAACTCTCATTGGGCCACATAAGTCCATATGCAACAAATGTAACTTAGCAACCGAACTAGGTACCAGTTTAGGTTTATATGTTGCCCTTTTGCTTTTGCCTTGCTCACAGGATGGACATAAGTGTTCTTTGGTGTATTTGACCTTTGGGAGACCGTTGACGATGTTGTCTTTGGCAAGCTTGTTGATGGTGTCAAAGTTAAGATGGGACAGACGTCTATGCCACAACCAGGACTTTGTTTCGCATGCTCTTGTCATGAGACAAATTGGTGATGAAGAGGCCATTTGGTTTATGTCAATAGCATAGAGATTGGTGCCACGATTCCCAATTAAGAGATCATTACCAACCAAGTTCCTGACAAAACAAGTGTTTATCCTAAATGCCACCTCTATATCTGCATCGCAAAACTGTCTTACTGAAAACAGATTGTGTCCCAACCCTTCGACATAGTAAACCCGAGTGATCAAGTAGTTCCCAAACTGAAGATCTCCATAACCCAGAATAGCTGCAACATTGTAGGATATTCACTAACAAATAAACACAAGTTTGGGAGTATAATATGGATCGAATAGAGTTTAGAGAGAGAAAGAGTTGGAACCTTGAGAGTGAAAGTGAAGTAGAATGTATTAGTGTGAGAAAAGGTCCAACCCTTCCCAAGTGTGGGAAGGGGTATTTATACTACATACATATTGTGCCCCTAGCGGGCTGTGGAGCGAGCTGACAGTGGGTAAAGACCCGACCCACTCCACAATACTAAATACGACTAGTCTAATAAAACTATAATACTAATATTACTAATAATACTAAACTAATATAAATAAGCCTACGAGCTATGTGAATGCTAAATAGATGCTCGGGGTGACCGAGCCTTCATCTGAATATTTATATTCCTAACAATCTCCCCCTAAGGGAGGTCACCCCGGAAATAATAACTTGAATTCTAGCATTTTGTCTTTTGAAGTAGTCTTCATAGCTCGTAGTCTTTGATTCTTCAAAGTCTTGTATCTTTGTGCATTGTGTATCCAGCAGTAATCATTTGATGACTGATTGATTGTCTTGGATGATCTTTGAGTATTCTTCGACTTTATCATCCAACATTTGTTTCCATGTCATCTTTCAGCAGTATGTTTCCATGTGATGTGTAAATCTTCGAGCCGACATGCTCACACTATTTGGTGTCATGATCTTTAGCATCAGAGTTTGCAGAAGCCGTGTTGAAGGTCTTTTTGGTTGATCATGACTTTGTTGAGTTACAATGATGATGTAGTGTGAGCATGTGGTAGAGGATTGGCATCTTTACTGCAACCAGCTACAGCATCCAACAGCCACAACTGCCAGAAGTTCCTGCATACGACAGTTAGCAATAAAACGTCCGGTACTTACAGGTTTGGACTTCGAGATTGTTAACAGCATAGTGTGAAAACTCTCTCTAATCCTTACCAAGACCGTTCCTAATCGAAAACCCACAGAGGGCTTTTTAAGATCGTACCGTAGTATATCAACGATTAGGTGAGTCGCTAGAGATCACTCCACGACTGTAGACTGTTTGAAACCGCCGTGATCACTAAGCGTAATCCCTAGGGAATTACCGAAGTGACCTGCTTTCAGGGCTGCTTGATGTTGACCCTGGCAGGAATTTCCATTCAATCATTGAGAATTACATTTGTAAATTCTCTCATAAATGTTCTGGCAGATTGCTAAGATCTGCGTAGGACTCATGAGTTTACAACTGGTGTCCTTAATGTTGAACAACCAGTGTAGAAATAATTCATGTCCCTATGAGATCTTATTATGCATCTCGTGGCTCTAGACTCTATTGTGCGTTTTGATTTGGTGGTCGGAGGCTGGAGAGGACTGCCACCTTTTCAATATCATCTAACTCGGAGTGAGAGAGACGATAGAAATGTATTGAACTCCGTGACAATTGAAACAAGAATCCTTTGAGGGACCTTGAGTGGCTAGGGAGGGTTGTGCAGCGTATCACTGGGTCCATGATACCTTGTCTTCAATGTCAGCAATCAACTAAGTGATTCTGACAGCATATGTGTTGACCCGGTTTCTGCCTAAAGTGTAAGGAGGGCTTCTTTCTTTTCACCCTTCATCTTTACATTTCTTTTTCATTCTTCAACCCCTTCAGTGCTTACCGAGACTTCATAACTAGCACCTTGTTGGGTTTGTTCCAGTACTAGCTCCATCTCAGTCGGCACTTTTCCCTTATCCACTTTACTCCTTTTTAATCATACCTAAGGACTTCTACACTAACTAGTGGATTGTCCCTGGGTAGATCCCTCCGGCTCTGGCGGGATCGTGGGAACTTGAGCCTAACCTAACCATCCTTATAACTCCGTACATTCATTAAAATGGTCGGTTTTTGGTGTACTTCCACGATTGCCATAAACCAAATCTTTGAAAAATCTCTCAAAGTGTTCATGATTCTGAAACACATTTTTGCAAACACTTGAGAGTTTTATATTTTTCAAATGCTCCCCCTCAACATGTGCTCGAGTGTTTTAATTATAAATTTGCACATGTCAGGTGAAGCTCGCACTTTTGAATTGATTGATTTTTCAAGAACATGATCATCGTGAGACACGCTTACATCACTAGTAAACTAGCTTGAAATTATTACCCGTCCAGATCACATTCAAGGAAAATCGCTTGAAATCGGTACATTCTACTCAGACACGTCCTTTGCGAGACACACTTACATCACCAGATAAACTGGCTTGAAATTATTACCCGTCCAGGACATGTCCTTTCGACTACTGACTTTAGCTATCGTTAATTCATTTGTCAAGTCTGAGTCACGATCTCTTGCGATGCCAAATCCTTTTTGTTTCCACAAAACATTTGCTCCCCCTCAATATGTGCATCGATATACGAAAGAGTTTAGCACATATGAGAGAGCTTACATTCATGTCCAAAACATCACATTTTATCAGATTTCATATTTAAATCACATTCTCTCCCCCGATCAAAAATTTCAAACCATTTGAGATTTGTGATCCCAATTGATCTAAATAAGTTAGAAAAATGTGGGAGAAAATGTGTCCGATTTAATATTTTCTGATAATGGAACATACTATGCTCCCCCTTAAACTAAGAGGGAGATTCACTGCTTATTATGCATAATTCGACAATTATGACACAAATGATATTGACCTTTTTGCGCAGATGATGTAATCACCCGCTTTTCTGAATTAGTAGTCAACATCAATTATCCATCCACCAACAAATCTTTCGTAAATGTCGTTGATCCCCACTTGGCGAGACCAAAATAGATGAATGGCGGTGGTGGTGGTGAAAGTGTTGTTGTTGTTGTTGTTACCGACGTTGTTGTTGTGGTGAATTCCGAGCCAATCAATAGAGTTTGAACGTCTGATCAAATGGTTAGAATGGGAACTGGCACATTCATTTTGGCTATGGAATCTGCATAAGAATATCATCACAGATATACATACATACAGATACACTATTCCTTAATAGCTACCCTTCAGCAGCTTGCCACATTATAATACCAAATTCATTTAATCAAACCACAGTCAGGAAATACATCAAACTACTATCTAGCATGAAGAGCAATCAGCAATCATGAACATGGCAATTCACTCATATTTCATCATTCAATTCAGGATCTTAGGAACAAGATTCTAACACGATAGATATATACCTAAGGATATCCTGAGAAATGCACTATTTCAACAACAATTATGCAGCAATCGACTAACAGAAGTCAGACAACATTTGAAACTCATTAATTCAGATCATACAAATGTCATAGGAGTATTCAAGAACATCAACCATAACTGGTTTTCTTACTTCTTTTATGTTTTGAGTTTTGATGTATCTAGGGGATTAAACGAGGATACCAAAGTAACACAAATGAACCTTCTAGATACATAAAGCTAGGAAACTATAAGCAAATTGCACATAATGTCCTAAACTTTCTAGCAACTAACACGTTTGGCCATTTGATATAAAGTTTTAGCAAGATCCTCTTCAACTAATACCCCATTAACTACAAAACCTTTTCAAAGCGTTATGAATTAATCAAGAAACCCGTTTGATGATATAAAATTTGAATTCACTCTCCCCCTCAATCAATGACCCGTATTCTAGTTAAATATTTGTAGTCATTGATTGAGTGACAAATTTTTATGCACAATCCAAGTCTAAAAGAATTTCAAGCAACACAAAATCACCAAGTGTCTTACAAATAATTTTCAGAAGAATAACAGAATGAAAACTATTTGTATACAAAGAAGATTTCTCTTCCTTTACCAGAAATGATGCACTGAAACGTACATCAGATCAAAGAAACATGGATATAAAGTAATCCATGCCCAGGTGAACATCACCTAGTTGGAGGAACAACCGTCTTTTTGGCGACGTGCTTTCCCCATTGTGAAGCGCGGGTTGCTATCTAAAGTAATAGCAAGCCATTAAGACATGTTTTAACCATCCATTTTAACTTCTGCTCGAGCTTCATTTAAAGACCCGTGCCATTATTGAATGACATTTCTAAGTCCGTAAATGTTATCGATAAACAGAAGACATGCCTAGGTGAAACTATTTTTGGTATTTTCTATTTTTTTAATTTTTATGGTTTTTCTGGTTTTACGCATCTCTATTTACAATTTGCAGGTTTTCTATAATTTTCTATTTACAGTATGTTTTAAGATATGTACAAACTATATTATTCAGTTTAAGACGATGATGAAATGAATACCGAAACGAGGATACGTTCAGTATGTTGTAGAAATCTGTGGTCAATCATCTCTTAAACTTTCACCACCAAAGCTTTCGAGGCTCCTGAACAATCGACGGAACTTGAGCCTTCCCAATGTACAGCTTTGATAGCTTCCCCCCAAACCGACAATCTTCTTACTTAGCAGATTCTAAGCTCTCTTTCAAGCTTACATAAGGTAAGTGTACAGCAGAAACCGTAGCAAACCACATCAAGTATTACTGCTCCTTTTTAAGAATAATCCTCGTGATTCTCCGTTCGGAGATCCTCAAATAGATCAGCAATGAATCATCTCACATTTGAATAATTCTTCTCACATTTCTTCCCGCTGAAGATTGAAGAAATGCCTACCAAAAGTATCCAGAGACCACTTCCCCCCAAGTAGTTGAAGAAATTCAAACAGTCTCATTGTATGAAGCCCAGAAACCCGAAGTACAAACTCAAACCCATTAACGAAGTCGAAAACGTAACATCAAGATCAATTAAGACCTAGAAATCCCCTTTTCTCCCTTCAGGAAATTGCAGATGAGAATTGTTACACCAAAGTCAACTAAGTCCCGAGTGTAAGCAATTTATCCCGTGTGTAGTCGAAATGATAACACCAAGTCAGTACCGTGAAAACCAAGTAAGTCCCGGAAGAACACATTTCCTTCAGTTGGATACCGACTAACCAGAAGTCATCATACAATTGTGAACCTCTTTAATTATCAGAAACTGTTTCATACATATCTTCCCCCACGTAGTTGGAATAATACATCAAGACTCACGAGTTAAAACACTGATTTTCTCTGCGGTTATGACATTTGTCTTCCCGGAATAACTTCATTTAAGAAGAAGTATAAAGTTCATCATGTGTACTCGTTGTGCGTTCAGATGTATGTCTCCTTCCCCCTTGCTGGTTTTGATACCTCAAAATCAGCAACATATCTTACGCACAAATACTTGAAATTTTGTGAGAAGAACAAAATTAGCTCAAATGTATCAAGTGAGAATCAACCGCTACCGAAGCACTTTCTGACTATCTTTACCAACCCTTAAGTAGGCCATCTGAATTGATAACTGATGAAGCAAACCCGATATACCAAACTTGAAACTGAAGTAGAATTCCCCATTCTCGTGACTTGAACTTGCACTAATGTTGGAAGAACGGTGTAGAGAATTAGTGCTCAACGCAAATCTCTAAGTACTCAATACCCAACCAAGGTATGAGACATTAACACCTCTTGCGATTATCCACAACGTCATCGGCGGCGTGTGACACTGAGTACTACAACGTAACTCCTTTAAGTGATAGTTACCCCGACTGCTGGTAACTAGATAAACTAAGTCTTCAACTTGAATCTTGAGCACGAGCAAGTTATCATAGAAAGTCATGCATCCAACCAACCCCGACTTCAAGATAGGATAGGATCACGCCTTTGAGGAAGTCAACTTCAATCTCGAATAAGTGATACCTGATCAACTCCATGGTCACGATTAGATGCCCAACACAAGTGAGTGAACCAACAACCAAGTGTACATCGAATCACTTGTTCACACTTCTCCCCCTCAAAGATTGCATACGAGGATGCCATCTTTGATTGAACAAGTGCATATGAGGTTGATCCACTGTTCACACTTCTCCCCCTCAAAGATTGCATACGAGGATGCCATTTTTGATTGAGTGAATAAACGTCCAATCGGATGGAAGTAGATCCACTTGATATCTGAATGAGCATGGAGCAAGTATGAAGCCTTTTGATGAGAATAGTCAGAAACATGGAGAGTCGTATGACCACTTCTCAAATCTCAATCACCATGTAGTTTATTCACCTTTCTCCCCCTCAAAAATTGCATATGACGGTCAACTGCCATTTTTGATAGACCGGGTGAATAAGAATACCATCGGCGGTAAGTAGATCCACTTGATGACTGAATGAGCATGAGAAGAACATGAAGCTTGATGAGAATGGTCATAAGTAAGATGAATCCTCTTCTTCAGAAGATAAAGTGCACTCAAGCGTACACTTTTCTTTTCTTTGATGAACGGGGCCTGAAGAGTTGTCAGCAGACGCCATTATGAAAACATTGAGACCCGAGGCTTGAACTGCAGTGTTCAAACGTCATTGTCGATGAAGAACGAGGCCTGCACTGAAGTGTACAGACGTCATAATGATGAAGAGCGAGGCCTGCACTGATGTGTATAGACGTCATAGTCGGTGATGTTCATCAATCTTGAATTACTTGAACCCCTTCATCATGAGATATCATTCTTTTTGGCACCCAAACCCTGAGTCTTTCCTTAATGTGAGTGAACGATGTACCTGCACTTAAGTAAGGACTACCTGCACTGACATTAAGAGTTTGTTTGCATTTATATGGGTTAGTGATATCAGCATCTCGACCATTTGGGGTTTCATTGTCAACCTTGGTTTCGCACTTAGTGAACATCTTTCGAATAGGTATCCATCTAAGACCAACAATCTTAAAAATTCTACCCGTTGGTAGCCACCTAAGGCAAGATCTAGGATTGTTTGGTTTCTCATGTACAGTGGAAGACTTGTTTAGAGAAGACCTTTGTCCTACAGCAATCTGCCTACCAGGTTTCTGAGTATAACTCTTTGGTTCTACGGGCTTGTTGTTGTTTCTAGTCTTAGAGGATTGAACCTTAGCACGAGCATTCACTTCCTTCAGGAATTTTGTTGTACAATCATCATGATTTGCCTTAAAAACACATTTCTGACAAGTTGAGCAAACAAAGTGTTTGGAACCAGAAAAAGATCTAGGATTCTTAGAGTGATCTGCTATGGGATTTGCCTTAATTGGCACGCAACTACTCTTTGAAACAAGCAAGTTCCTAGTCTTTTCATGTGTGTTTTTCTTAGGATCCTCTAGGTTGTGATTCTGAACACTGTTTTTATGTCTAACATGTTCCTTTGGTGTCACAAATGACACACGCTTTGAACTAAACCTAGAAGAACTAAGGGCACTCATATGATGAGGTTTTGCAAGCGTATATTCCTTTTCACTAGGTCTAGACTGTGAAGTGACTGGTTTTGACAAAACTTTTTCCGCATCAACTTGGGAGGCAAACCGTGTTTTTAAAACTTTTGGCCGTTCAGATCTAAACGCAGTCGGTTGTCTAACAACTGATTGGTTTCAAAGTGGTGGTTTCCCCAAGATTGATGGTTTTGCAAACTTAGTATTCACACCATTTTCTGTTGATTTTCTTAATTCATTTTTCAACGCTACAATTGCAAAACCTTTTTCCTGAAGTTGAGCTTTGAATTCATCATTTTTGGCAATCAAAGAGGTCGTTTGCTCTACATTCTTAGATTTAGCTTCTTTGATTGTATCACACAGTTCTTTACAGTGAATTTTCAAAGTCTCATTATCATTAATTAATTCAGCCACTTTATATTCAAATTCAGCATTTGTAGTTGCAATAACATTATGTTTAGCTTTAACTTCATTACACACATCACACATCTCAGCAATACGTTTTTTCAGGTTTTTGATTGTCATGTTTTTGGCTTCTAGCTGAGCTTTCAAATTATTTATAGCAAAGAGTTCATGGAATTCAGGGAGTTTCGGAGTTTTACATGGTAGTTTACTTTGAAAACTTTCTTCCTTTTGTTGCATTGAGATTTCAAGTGAAATACAATGTTTTTCAAGTTGTAAAAATCTTTTCGAAAGTTCATTATAAACATCCTTTTCAACCATATCAATTGATTTAAAAACCACAGCTATAGGCAAAGAACTTGACGCATCATCATGTTTAGCATCCTGATCAATCTCTCCCCCCTTATGACTCATATTTGTTGAATCAGAGGTAATATTGCTATCAGTCTTTTCCAACAGATATGTGTCATAAGTAGGTTTAAGTTGATCAGTATGTTGTTGTTCATTAGAAAGAGCATTATCAAGATAAGACAGATGTACCACAGCAGATTGTGCTTGGTGATTTTCAGATACGTAGGCTGCATTCTCACATAATGTGAAATCACCTCCTGTGTTGTCACCATCATCAAACTTGTCTGATCTTGTTTCTTTCCACATTTGTTTAGCCCTTTCATCAATGAACCCATTAACATTACTCATCAGTTTTAGTAATGTTGATCTGAACACGGCAACTTCAGTTCTAGTGTATTTAGCAAAACACTCTTTTGTCATTTGACTGTCATAGTCATAGTTCTCAGTGTATTGCGAATCAATGAACACCAGGAGTTGGTTGTTGATCACACTGAAAGCTGCTCTGGATCTTGCTTCAGAGAATTCTTCTTTGTCAAGCTGTTGCTCAAGTTGATCTAAATATAGAGTCATTTTGACTGTGAAATCATGAACATCTTGACCAAAGAGTGTTATGAAAGCCCGTGTGTAACCCATCACGTATTCAGGTTTTTCAAACAGAATCTTGAGATGTGAGTGAAGTAATCGAAAACATTCAATGCAACTTTCCTTTGTATTAGACGACATAAGTGACTGAAGCAACTCTCTCTCTTGTGAATTTGAGCACGAAGATTCCACATTAGTATCATCAGAATCACACACGTTTATTTGTTGTACAAGGTTGGAATTCATTTGTTTATCATACGTGTCGTACAACTTGAGTACCTCAGATATGAGAGAATCTGAAGTATTTGACATGATATTAACGTGCACGGGATTTTATAATTCTATGATTTAAACCGAGAAA
The DNA here is from genome assembly GCA_021014915.2 of Artemisia tridentata subsp. tridentata. Classification (NCBI taxonomy): domain Eukaryota; kingdom Viridiplantae; phylum Streptophyta; class Magnoliopsida; order Asterales; family Asteraceae; genus Artemisia; species Artemisia tridentata. Next base: position 284,333,797 of record CP139505.1, on the reverse strand, counting down.
TAGATTCTTTCGCGGGATTTTACAAAAATCAAGAATGAACCGTGAAGTGATGCTTGATGTGTGTTATGATGAAGGTTTGTTAGACTTGTTAATCTGTTGTATGATTGTGATTTGGTTTGGTAGATGCAAGTTTTTATAGTGAAATTTTGGTATGAAAACTTAAAACCTCAATAACTTCTTTCCGGAAGGGATTTGGGCCTCGAAAAATTCGTTTCACGACTTTGTGGTGAAACCTCACAATATTCAGACTGTTCCGGTCGTTTTGACAGGTATTTGGCTGACACCGGAGTTACGGTTCAAAAGTTATGGCTGTTTGAAGTTTTGATGTAAAAAGTCAACTTTGGTCAAACCGCAACTTTGAGGACACAAATCGCTACCCACAAAACGCCAGTCTGATGGAGACAAGTCGTTAATCTGATGGACACAAGTCGCTAACTTTTGAAACATGACAAGTCGCTACTTTTGTAAACAGGACAAAACGCCAGTCACAAATAGCCACAGACAAATCACCACAGACAAATAGCCACAGACAAATCGCTACAGACAAATTGCTACAGACAAATAGCCACAGACAAATCACCACATACAAATCGCCACAGACAAATAGCCACAGACAAATCACCACAGACAAATCGCCACAGACAAATCGCCACAGACAAATCGCCTCTTTGACTAAAAGACAGAACTGTCACTATCGTGGACAAATCGCTACCCACAAAACGCCAAACACGTCGCTATCATGGCGGTTTGTCGTTTTTGCCAAATCCGGTAAAAGGACAAATTACTATCTCGAAAAAGACACAAATCGCTACTTTTGAGTTTCCAGTCAGACACAAATCGCCACCAAGAATGTCTTAACGAGGGACAAATCGCCACGAGGAACACTAACCTTTTAACCTTCGAATCTTCCAAAAATCACCACACCAAGCCTAGATCTGTGATTCCAAATACTAAACACTACTCCTATGTAATTGATGAACTCAAATAAGTACATTTTATTACTATCATTTATCCCATTAATTTGACTTGTTTTACTATATTATGTATGAGGATTGATACTTAATCGTTTACTTTTGTAATTCTCAGGTAAAAACAAGCGTTTGGTGAAACTTAATGATTTTGGACTAATAATGGAGCAAAACGTGCATAAAGTGAAAGTCTACTGACATGGGCAAGATCAAGTCAATTCTGCTCCAGATGCGCCGCATCTCACTCTCGACATGCGCCGCATCTCTATCAAGATATCACCAGATACGATCCAAGATACAAGAGGACATGCGCCGCATCTGATCAAGGGTTACGCCGCATCTTCTGGCGGTGTACGAATATTCCTGAATATTATAATCTTGGACCCCACGCGAAGTTAAGTACATGCGCCGCATCTACTTAGTAGATGCGCCGCATCTTCCCTCAGACAGAAAGTATAAATACCCCGTAGACCAGACGAATTACAAGTTCCGAACCCTAAAACCGAAGTTCGAACAGAAGAACAAAAGGACGAATTCAGTCAAGGAGGCAGCACAAGACACACCCAAATCAAAGATACAAGAGCTGTAAGAAGGTGCTGCATGCATTTAATTCATTAAGTAGTTTTGTTTTATTGTGTTAGCAAACTTTAATTCATCAAGATTGGTGGCTTGTGTAATGTGGCAACGGAAAGATTGCACTCCCTTAAAACTGCTTTCTCATTAATTAAAGTTTATATGTTGATGTCTTTGGTTACTACTTATTAGTGCATTGATAACCTCTGTGTTTATTAGTGGCTTGCGGGCATTTGACTGCGGGACATAATGTGGCTCCCACGGTTGTTTCTAACTTGATCACTTAGGAATGACTTTTAGACATAAGTAATCATTAAGGGTTTACTCGCCGATAAGAATAGGACCAACGAGAAAGGGTTAACTATATACACTTCATATAAAGCTATCAATAAAACAAGTGACAAACTACTTAATCATAAGGACAGCCCTCTTATTGTCTCAAGTATCTATCTGTGTACGTGTGTGCTACCTGCTGATTCGTGCCTATTGGTTTATTTTATTATTTAATTGCAAACAAACCGTGCCAGTCTCTCAGGCTGAAACCCCCTTGCGTTAGGATATTAAAATACTGATTAGAATAACGAGATAATACGTTCCACTCTTAGTGATCGACACTCTACTTACCATTATCTTCATACTGACCGGGTACACTGCTCGTTAGGTGTGTGTGTTATTGATAAGTCGGCTAAATATAAATTTAAAACTTGAGTAGGCATTAAAACTGCTAAACCGCAACGACACACGCAGCACATCAAGTTTTTGGCGCCGCTGCCGGGGAGTGAATTGTTATTATCTGTTAATTTGATTATTATTTTAATTAGGTTTTTCTTTTTTATTAGATTAATTGCATCATTGTACTATTTTGCATATTTGTTGTATTGTGTGTTAATTGTTTTCTTTTATTTTTGTGTGTTTTATTTTTGTTTGTATGTTTAATTTTTGTTTTTATTTTTCGTATTTTTCTGTTCTGCTATCGTTGTACTGTGCTAAATCAAACGATACGGCGCATCTGATCTCTCAGATACGGCGTATTGCGTTTAATTTTTTTTTTAAAAAATACAACGCGTTTAATTAATTCGATACGACGCATCTTTTCCCCAAGATACGGCGTATCTGTTTTTAACAAGAAAATTTTTCTAAGCGATAAAGTAATACGACGCATCTGCTTTTGCAGATACGGCGTATCTGTTTTTAATAAAATTTTTTTCCAAAACATTAACGCCATACGACGCATCTGCTTTCGCAGATACGGCGTATCTATTATTTTAATTAAAAACAGTTTGCGAATTATTAAACAGATACGGCGTATCGATCTCTGTCGATACGGCGCATCTTACTGAATCAAAAATCTTTTATTTTTAAACGTAACGAAAATACGGCGCATTAACTTTCGTTAATACGACGCATTTAATTTTAATTAGATAAGTTGATTTTTGATTAATTAACTCGATACGGCGCATCCTAATTTATATGCGGCGTATCTACTTTCTGAATAAAAATCTGATTAAATTTTAACGATTATAAGATACGGCGTATCCAACTTTATGGATACGGCGCATCGTCCGCAGATATCAGCCATTTTTATTCTTTATATTCGTTTCTAAATTCATTAATCTTCTAGCGAACAGATGCTACTGACAATTTTACCTATGATAACAGGTTTTGCTATGGAAGATATGTCAATGAAAGGATATCTTGCTAAAGGAACAACAAAACATGATTAATGGATTGGTAATTGAGTGCACCAATTGTCAACGGTGCTTAACAAAGTTCTTTTGGTAAAACACGATTTGAAAGGGATTAAAACTAGAGGCGGAAAGTCAACCTTTCAAATGTGATCGGTATTAAAGAGCTGAACATGAGTCTAACTTGAAGACTCTGGAATAAAGACAAGTGCTGACCGGGAGACAACCCGGATTTATCTTTTAATTTTATGTTCTGTGTCGAGTCTGTCAGACCTGCCGAAGATACGGCGCATCTCAATCCTTAGATGCGACGCATCGCCTGCACTGGTCATATCTTATTTTATTTTCTGCATTTTTATTTTTGACTTTAAAACTTTCTGTCAGTTTATTTAATGCGGCGCATCCCTGGTTAAGGATGCGACGCATCTTTTATTCTGATTCGTATTTATTCCAGGTTCAATACGGCGTATCTTTTTCTATAAGATACGGCGTATCGACTGACCTGATGATTTGCAGTTTAATATTTCCTACAGGTTGTTGATGCGGCGCATCCAATATTCCATGGATACGGCGCATCGACACTCTGACCTGTAATTTTTTCGTATTTTTTTTCCTAACCAATGATTAACGAGATGCTCTCGAGATTCTTTTTCTGTGGTCTCTATATTTTTACAGGTCTGGACAATTGAAGAGGTTGATGGACTCCCGCATTATATACGCTCGCACGTTTACAATGGAAGATCATACCGAGCAAATCTCAGGGGAGTTCTCCGTTCTAATTCTTTCTATCTCTTGTTTTTAATTTTAAATACAAACAACGAGGACGTTGTTTAACTTAAGTGGGGGGATGGAGAATTAGAACGTTACTTGTCCTAAATTTTCAAAAATATGCTTTAATCTATGCTTAATTATCAAAATTTAATTTTTTTTAGCATGTTTTTGTTTAAGATCTAAGTTGCATAACTGCACACATGACGTTATTTTCAAAAATTGTGATTTTTCAAAATTCACAAATCTATGAGTGTGCCGGTGACTTGTAAACTTTAGAACTTGGCTTGTATACTATTCGAGACCACCATAATGAGTATTATTTATATAATTGGAATGACTTGTCTAAATTGGTAAATTTCTAGGATTACACCAAATAGCCTTTATATGTTATGTGTTATTAGCTAACTACACTGGTTAGTTAACCCCCGTATAAACCCTTTTGTTACTCTCATTTTTAGAGTAAGATACCCCTAGAAAAACCCTCAGAGCCATTCCTTTCGTTTCTTACACCTATGTTTAAAATGTTTCGTTACACCCTTACACCTTAGCCTACCCTGTAGATTAGAATCCGTGGTTGGTTAATTGCTATAGGCAGAGTGTGTTTCCTTACATTACCTGTGTTCGCGTGCGTAATTCATTATCTATGGTTAGGTCGGGAAATTGCACAATGCAATTGGAGTGAAAGTAAATATTGTATATTTTGGAGTTTATTTTTCGTGTGTTTACTACTTTCACTATTACTACTATTTCTGAAGTCATGAAAAGTATGGAAAAATTATCCGGAAAGAAAGTTAGTGATGTGGTGAAATTTTACACATCTTTATGTCTCATTAAAAAAAAAAAAAAAAAAAAAAAAAAAAAAAAAAAAAAAAAAAAAAAATCGAAAAAATAAGAAAAGAAAAAGAAAGAAAGAAAAGTTGGATGTTTGTTTTAACCAACTTATGTAAAGTTATGTAAGTGGTCGATATCACCACTATTTGTTGTACTATATCTATGGATTGAATGGGAATTGGCAGTTATGAACGCCAATTAAGGTTTATTCTTTGATTAAGATCTTGTTGAGTATAATTCGTGTCTACCTAAAGCGTGTGTTTCAAGTGTTAAAGCGTGAGTTATTCGATGATATGAGTCTTATTCATGGGATGGTTGGGATAGTGATTAACCACACTTAGGATTTTAATTTATTTGTTTTGTTTATTTTTCATTTTACACCAATTTATATCCCAAATGTTATCCATGCCCTTTATTATTCTTTATCCAACCAAACCTTTGATTTATTGAGATTAGGGATTTGAGCAATCTTAAGTATCGTAGTCGTGGATTCGGCTATGTATTTATGATTTTGTCGCCCTTTTTGATATATTATTATTGGTGAAGTTTGGACCTATCTTTAGCCTATTCGAGTTAAGGATTTGAGCAATTGCAAGCATCGTGTTCGTGGATTCGATCATGTATTTGTGATTTTGTCGCCTTTTCTGGAATTTGAGATCGATAGTGAAAGAGAATAATTAACCCTTAAGCCTAAAAACCCTTTTTACCGCTTTAGACTTGTTATTCCTTAGCTTTAGTGGTGGAGATGTGTATACTTGCCAAGCTTATGATAGAATATTCGTCGCGACTGGACAGTTAAACGATTAGATTTGCTTTTATCGACTTATTTTATTTTACTTCTAATTCGTTAAGTGTTTAGTTGTGTGATTATGAAATGAACGAATACATGCTTAAATATAAAAATAAATCCTAACATCTTTTAGGATACATTTTCATAAAAGAAATTCTAAGGTTTACTTGGGGACAAGTAAAGTTCAAGTGGGGGGATATTTGATGAACTCAAATAAGTACATTTTATTACTATCATTTATCCCATTAATTTGACTTGTTTTACTATATTATGTATGAAGATTGATACTTAATCGTTTACTTTTGTAATTCTCAGGTAAAAACAAGCGTTTGGTGAAACTTAATGATTTTGGACTAATAATGGAGCAAAACGTGCATAAAGTGAAAGTCTACTGACATGGGCAAGATCAAGTCAATTCTGCTCCAGATGCGCCGCATCTCACTCTCGACATGCGCCGCATCTCTATCAAGATATCACCAGATACGATCCAAGATACAAGAGGACATGCGCCGCATCTGATCAAGGGTTACGCCGCATCTTCTGGCGGTGTACGAATATTCCTGAATATTATAATCTTGGACCCCACGCGAAGTTAAGTACATACGCCGCATCTACTTAGTAGATGCGCCGCATCTTCCCTCAGACAGAAAGTATAAATACCCCGTAGACCAGACGAATTACAAGTTCCGAACCCTAAAACCGAAGTTCGAACAGAAGAACAAAAGGACGAATTCAGTCAAGGAGGCAGCACAAGACACACCCAAATCAAAGATACAAGAGCTGTAAGAAGGTGCTGCATGCATTTAATTCATTAAGTAGTTTTGTTTTATTGTGTTAGCAAACTTTAATTCATCAAGATTGGTGGCTTGTGTAATGTGGCAACGGAAAGATTGCACTCCCTTAAAACTGCTTTCTCATTAATTAAAGTTTATATGTTGATGTCTTTGGTTACTACTTATTAGTGCATTGATAACCTCTGTGTTTATTAGTGGCTTGCGGGCATTTGACTGCGGGACATAATGTGGCTCCCACGGTTGTTTCTAACTTGATCACTTAGGAATGACTTTTAGACATAAGTAATCATTAAGGGTTTACTCGCCGATAAGAATAGGACCAACGAGAAAGGGTTAACTATATACACTTCATATAAAGCTATCAATAAAACAAGTGACAAACTACTTAATCATAAGGACAGCCCTCTTATTGTCTCAAGTATCTATCTGTGTACGTGTGTGCTACCTGCTGATTCGTGCCTATTGGTTTATTTTATTATTTAATTGCAAACAAACCGTGCCAGTCTCTCAGGCTGAAACCCCCTTGCGTTAGGATATTAAAATACTGATTAGAATAACGAGATAATACGTTCCACTCTTAGTGATCGACACTCTACTTACCATTATCTTCATACTGACCGGGTACACTGCTCGTTAGGTGTGTGTGTTATTGATAAGTCGGCTAAATATAAATTTAAAACTTGAGTAGGCATTAAAACTGCTAAACCGCAACGACACACGCAGCACATCAGTAATCACTAAGCTAAAAAGTACAAGATTTAACAACTTTTAACCACTAAACAAAGCACAAAATGGATTTTTAGGAGCTAAAGTATTCGAACCAAAAACAACCCTAAACTACACGAATCTGTGAATATCAACACTCATGGACCTAACCATGGCTCTTGATACCAATTGTAGGATATTCACTAACAAATAAACACATGTTTGGGAGTATAACATGGATCGAATAGAGTTTGGAGAGAGAAAGAGTTGGAACCTTGAGAGAGAAAGTGAAGTAGAATGTATTAGTGTGAGAAAAGGTCCAACCCTTCCCAAGTGTGGGAAGGGGTATTTATACTACATACATATTGTGCCCCTAGCGGGCTGTGGAGCGAGCTGACAGTGGGTAAAGACCCGACCCACTCCACAATACTAAATACGACTAGTCTAATAAAACTATAATACTAATATTACTAATAATACTAAACTAATATAAATAAGCCTACGAGCTATGTGAATGCTAAATAGATGCTCGGGGTGACCGAGCCTTCATCTGAATATTTATATTCCTAACAAACATGATCATTCCCAAACCGTACAGTTCCCATGAACTGCCATACAAAGTTGATCAGCAGCTTCAAATTCCCAGTCATGTGCTTGGAGCAACCCGAGTCGATGATCCAAAGACAAATTTCAATGACCTACAAAGAACAGATGATTTTGTATATGGAAACCGTTTAACATTTGGTTCCATGGGGTTAGAGGTAACAGGTGAATCACAATTAGAGAAGGTTTCCATATTTTCATTGGGAACAATTTCTAATTTGTCATCCTTAAGTGTAAACATTCTACCCGTTGGTTTCCATGCACAAAACTTAAGATGGTCCTTAGGCAATAGGCTACTAGTGGTTTTCCTAGCTTTTGCAATAAGTCTTCGAATATAGCTAGACTTAGCCCTAGTTACTGAAGGAACCTCTTTCTGTTCAGGCATATCATTCACATTCACAGTTTTAGAAACAATATCATCACAAGCATTTTCAGACAAATATTTCTTGTACATTAAACAAACAGAGTCGTTACAAGTACTAGAAATAGAAGTCTTAACATTACATCCAGATGACATATGTTTCTTATTCGAAAGCGTTAAATTCCTAGGGTGTTCTTCTACTTCTTTGCATGCACTCTCAGAGACAGGCGATACTCTAGTGTTCCTGGTATTGCTCCTAGGCTTTCGTCTGCTCCTAGAGGTGCTTTCTAATCCTGTAGAAGGTAAGACACACTCATTAGAATTTATTTGGTTGTCCTGAGATGTTGCTGTAGCATTCCTAGACTCTGTTGGATTATCTTTATTACTTTTGTCTATCGCCCTATATGTTTTAGATGTAGAGGCAGACGCAGTAGTGGGACTAATCCTATAAAGGCCAGGCGCTATCACATTCGATTTATGGACAACAGCTTTCTCTTTATCAGCAAAATGGGAAATTCAGGCATCATGTGGGCTGCAAGGAGATGAAATTGACACACCTTTGTTTTGAAGATGACTTGTTGGTTGTATGTAAATGAAATGTAGAATCAATCAAGACAGTGAAGAAACATTTGTGGAAAACTAGAAGGGGGGTTGAATAGTTTTTACCGTTTTTAAAATTAATTCACTTTGAATACTTGATGTGATTTCAACTTAATGTAAACAAACAAGCAATATAAGTAAAGTAAGTAAGGGAAGAAACAATCAAACCACAAAACGGATGTTTATAGTGGTTCGGTCTACAAGGACTCTCTTCCTTGCCCTACTCCTCTAACTCGAGAGTTTTTCCTCACTAAGAAACAAGCTCCCTTCTAGGCGAGAGAAAACCTTTACACGTCGCTTACTCTTTTTCCGGTACTAAGCTAGATACCGAGTTCTTTACAAGGGTACAACCACTCCCGACGTCGCTTACACTTTTTCCGGTACTAAGCTAGATACTGAGTTCTTTACAAGGGTACAACCACTCCCGAAACTCTATGTGTTTTGAGGACTAAAACGCTAACCGATCATTACTGTTTGTTTGGTATAACAATGATGTGTGAACTACAACTAAATCACTAACCGATCATTACTGATTGTTTGGTATAACAATGATGTGTGAACTACAACTAAATCACACAGTGACTATGCTAACAGGTTTGCAATAGTATGTTGAACCTTGATGCTTGATCTCTTTGCTACAAAAGAAAGATCTCTACAAATGAAATGAATGAATGAATGGGTTAGTAAAGTAAGAAAGAATGTATATGCGATTTATGCTATGTGAGTAATGATTGAGCTTGAATGATCAGCTTGCTATTTATAGGCAAACTGATCAGACAAGGCACGGATTTGGCGGACCCAAATTCTGGGTTCCGCCCTTTATGCTGTTTGGGTCCGCCGGGACATGACAGCTAGATCTTACCATATCTTACCAAGATCTTACACAATCCAACTCATTGCTTGAAGATCTTTCCAAAATATTTTACTAAATCTACAAGTTATCTAAATGATGTATGCCATGATGTCATGTATATATTTACATTTTAAGAATTAAAATGTAAATAATGTAAATGTATATATGTATGTAACATGTATCCTAGTGATCATGTAGCATGTATATGATGAGTTTTAAAAGCTTATTACTACAAATGTAAAAGACTTTAACTTATATATTAACAAAATATAGCAAAGATCGTAAAATATAAATAACGTTTTTAGGACGATATTTGTATTAACAATCTCCCCCTTTTTGTTGATGACAAAACATAAAATTTATTTTTAAGCAATGGAATAAGTAAAGTGTAAGTCTTTTAAAAATATAGATTAAAACTAGTTTTATGCAAATTTTTGAAGTCTTTTGAAATCAATTTTGTCATAAAACATGTATGCAATGTATGATGCAATGTATGAGTTTAATCTAATCTAATCTCCCCCATTTTGTCGAAACAAAAAGAAGAAATGCATAGCGGAATGTAGTAAATTGCCCTTGGTGATAACTCCCCCTAATTTGGAGTACCAAGTATAATGCATGGATTTTGAGAACTTAAAAGCTCCCCCTTGGATAATACTCCCCTTAATTGGAGTGCCAAGGTTATGATGAATGATCCTACAAATCAAAAGTTAGTGTATGTAATGCTCCCCCTTGATCAATACTCCCCGTTGCTAGGGTACCAACGTATATGATTCAAGGATTATGAATGCTACAAAACAAAGATTAGTAAATGATATGCTCCCCCTCGATCAATACTTCCCGTTGCTAGGGTACCAACGTATATGATTCGAGGATGATGAATGCTACAAAACAAGGATTAGTTGTAGATAATCCAACCAAGTAATATGAATTCAACCAAACATTATAGTTCAACATGTTTGACTTTAAAAGTCAACTAAGTATACTTTTTTCAAACCAAGCACAAAGGTCAAACAAAGTCAATACTTCAAATCAACCAAATAAAGATGAAAAAATTAGTAGTTCCATCCAACCAAACTATAATGCACAAATAGTGATCACACAAAAGCATAACCATAACATCCTTCCATTGAAAATTGTTTGTGATCAAAGTCACAAAACAAGGTGTTACAAAATAAAAAGAAAATATCCTAGAAATTAAAAAGAAAAGTCCTAAAAAGTCCTAAGAAGTCCTATAAAAGGAAACAAAGGAGAAACTTCTAATATCTATTGCGGAGGATGGGATAGAGCATTAAGGCGCTCTAGGATGTGGTTCAAAATGAACCTCATTTCGTTTTGTAACTCATGAACCAAGATGTTGGTACGTTGAGTTAAGTGATGGAACATCCATGTCTAGGTGGTGGAAGGGTTTGTTCATGAGTTGTTGGTGGTAGTGGTTGGTTGTTTGATGGTGGAGGTGGTGGAATGTAGGTTGGAGACATGATGGAAGCCATCAAAGTTGATTGCAAGTCCATAGCCTCATTAAGGTGGGAATCCACCATATGGGAGAAGGCATAAAGACGATCAAGTTCTTCATTGATCTCGCCTTGGGTGTTGGGTTGGTTAATCCACATTCCCTCATCAATGGCATTGAGGGTGGACCTTGGTGAAAGTGGTTGAGGTTGCGGTTGTGGTGGTGCTTGATCACGGTAGAGAGGACCGTGAATATCCTGATAAATGGGATGGAAAAGGAGTGGTTCTTGACCTTCAAAAGTCAAGGGTGGTGGATTTGTAGACCTTGGTGGAAGGTCTTCAAGGGTTTCTAAGTATGGATGTGGTGAGGTTGGAGGAGTAGCAAATAGCTCCATTGGATGGAGTTTGGGTGAGTGTGGAGGTGATGGTGATCTAGTTGGTTGAGATGGAGCGGGTGGTAGTGTGGTAGCCACTGGAGTGATTGTTGGTGGTGGAGTGTTGATGATCACATTAGGTGGTGTTGGAGTTGAGAGAGTGAGAAAATTCTCATTTGCTATAGGTGAAATGTTTAAGGGTGATGACTCTTCTGATGAAGAAGTTAGATTCACAAAACAACAAGGTCTGACACTCATACGAGCTGTCCTTCTTGGTGGTCTGTTTGTTGATGAGTTGTTGGATTTAGTCATTGTTGAAATGAGAAGGGTTTCTTAGAAGTACAGGAATAATGCTTAGAGATGATGGTGAATGTGTGAATTGTGATGATCCTAAAATTTATAATTTATAGACAGTAAGGTGTATTGAACTTTGTGTTTGGATTTGATATTGATCCATTGAGAAATGTTGGTTCCTAATGATTTGGATCAAGAAAATGAACTTGTCATATCACCAAAGTCAATCCATAGAGATGGAGTTGAGTGAGTTTGGGAAGGTATGCAGTAAATGAAAAGGGTGAGTGGGAAATCTAATGATTTGATTGTCCCACGGATTGCAAGGAACCAAATTGAGGGTTCCTTGCTTGTGACAGAAAGGTAATTTGGATGAAAATTTAAATTTTCAAATTTTGGTGGGAAATGAATTTCTTATAGTTCTAAGTGTGCCTAAATGATCTTAATGTGCTTAAATATTAGTAAACTAATCCTAAGAACTAGAATCAATGATCTAAGGAGCGGGATTAGACGGGAAATTTGAAAAAGTTACTGTTTGAATGGTGGATCCAAACGATAACAAATGCGGACCCAAGTTTTTGGTTTCGCAGAATCCGCTGGGCTAAATTTGGCGGAGCCAAAATTTTCAACAGACGGAACCCAGAAATTGGTTCCGCCATATCCGTCGATCGAAAAATCTTAACAGTGGCCATTTCTAACTACCCGAAACCTGTTGAAATCCCGAAAATTATCCTAAATCATATGTAATTAATTAGTTGTGATTGTTTTAAAACAAAAACATAGGTTCTAACACATGATAACATAGATCAAACGGACGATTTTGAACTTACAATATAAGGAGGTTAAGCCAAACGGTGGCTTAAACACGGAAAATTGATAACATCAAGTGTTATCATCCTGCATTGTTACGTTAGTTCACATAAATGTTTAATACCAACATAATATCCTAAAAACACAACAATTCACCACATCATTGTTTTGAAATTGTTTATACCAAACACTCCCTAAATCCTCACTACTTGTTGATCTTCTTGTTGAGCTTCATAATCCAACGTCCAATATTCTTCATCATTCCTCTTGTTTGTCGGAATTCCTCGGATTGGTTCTTGATAGGAGGAAGTTGGCTCATGTATTCGGGTGGAGGAATCCTAGAATTGGGCAAACCATCATCCTCACTAACTGATGATGATGATGATGAGGTTGGAGGATGAGCACGTTTCCCTCTTGACACGGCTACTCTATGGTCACTAAGAGGTACAAAGGTATGGGGAATCTCGGAGTAGTCCGGAAGGAAACCTCTAGCATTTGGAGGAATGGGTGAAAAAGCTCTAAAGAGGCGGGTAAGAAGCATCCCGTAAGGCATGGCGGTGGTACCCGAAACCGGAATATCGGCCATTCTCTTGGCGATATAGTAGGCTATGTTGATGGGTTGATGGGTGGACACACAAAAGAGCATGTAGCAAAGGCTTGCATTTAGGTGATCCCTATTTCCTATGGTGCACAACACGTTAGCTCTAAGAATCTCTTCCAACTTTCTAAATTGAGGCCTAAGCTCATTTAGCTCCATGCCAAACGGGTCTTTATCAACCTCTTTACCTCGACTTGTCCTAGTATGGGTGGTCCTAGGTATGAAGAGATGATCACGGATGGTCTCTTTTGGAGTCAATGGTGTGTCGTATGGATGCATACGATCATGGAGAGAATCTAAGATTGACAATGACCACTTGTCGGAATAAAGGCAAGTGCCTTGACCTGGAATTCCTAGGACATCCGCAAATTGGTTCAAAGGGATGGTGAATTCATGTTGGTTAACTTTGAAATGGATGCTCGTGAGACCATAGTCGTTTGAACTAAGAACAACGCTAGCATAAAATTCTAGCACGAATCTAGGAACTATGGGTTCATCTATGTCTAGAAGACAATCAAATTGGATGGCGGCTAGTTGTTCACGGATATTGGTTTCTTCTAAGAATGAGGGGTCTACGGTTCTACCTTCGTGAACATATCGTTTTTCTAAAGCCTTAAAAATTTTGACTTGGTCGTTTGTGAGTCCTTTTGTCTTATGGTGTTTGGGTAGGTAGTTGAGGGTTTCTTTGTGATCATAGTATGTTGCGGGAGGCATGTTGTTTTCCTAGACCCGAAAATTACATAGTTTAGTCAAAACTATCGAAAATACGCATATAAATTTCTAGTGTGTGCCTACATGGGGACAATGTGGAGGTGCGGTTATCTCGACTCCTATTGATGCATGAAAATTTCGTTTATGCAAGTTTTATAACAAAACGAGAGATAACCCAAACGCTCCTACTTCAATGTAGCTTCGATTGAATGTACTCGAAAATACATATTAGTTATGTATTCCCTTTAGCATTCAAGAGACATAATTGTAACACCCCAACCCGATAAGGGTAGAAGTATTACGTTATGGTGACATATCAAAGCAAACATAAGCATAAGACTTAAATAATACAAATGAATTTCAAGGTTACAAGGGAAAATCTGAAATTACAAGGTTACAAATGAGGATAATAACAAAATACTAAGTCTGAAATACAAATCTCTTCTAGTCATGTCTAAGTCCAGAATAGTTAGTAAGGTCCTCTAAGTCCAAAGTACTCTCCACTCATAACCCAGCTTCCAACTAAAACCTGCCGCAGGAAAAGAAATGCGGCTGAGCTTAAAAAGCCCAGTGAACAGATATATACATAACATAGTACAACGGTAAATAAGCATAAGCAACGAAGGAAAAAGAATACGAAACGAAAAGCATAATCATGAAATCAATACGAATTTCAAAGATAACTAAGAGTCAAGAGTGCATGAGAACTGAATAGGAAATGAAATAAGAATGAAATGAAATAATGAAAAGGGTCATATAAGGATGTGCCATAAGAACTCCAAATCAAAATCCGTCAAATCATACACATATCATATCATATCATAAGTATACGAAAAGGGGAGACCTCTAAGTAATAATCAAAAGTGTGAGAAGGAGTGCAAGGCACACACCACCTGGTCACCAAATCATACACATACATAAATCCTATGATGCATCCATACGCTCCCTAACAAAAGTATGTATGTCAATACTAGACTGATCACACATATAAGGTTGGCCAATAATGCGCATACAAATCATATCAAAAGGGGGGAACGCCGTAGATCTATCACACCTCTACGGGAGTGTCATGCCTAGGGTGCCATCCTAGACATGGTCCTGGTACCTCCAGAACTAGATAAGCTCAGGCACGGATCTATCATATCATATACAAATCATAATCTAATCATGGCAAGAGAAACAAGATAGTAACTCTAATAAGCATAGCAAAGCATAATCATATCATAGCAGAGACATCTAAATAAATGTCAGAATGAATCAAATAGAATGACAATCATACGATGATTGTCATGAATCAAATAAGAGGGAATCATAGCAGGCATCGGATCAAAAGAAATATCCCTACTGAAAAGGGAAAGAATATATGTACCTTAATGAAGCATACAAATCAAAGCAAATAAATGAACGAAAGCAGGAGATCACTCCCTCTTCATCCGATCTACAAATAATCATAGTTCTCTTATAAGTTTCATATAATCATAAGGTCCCATTTAGTTTTCTTTCCAATTTAGGTAACTTTCCAAAAATAGCAACTCTCCAAAAATAGCAAGTTTCCATATTTAGTAGCTTTAGTTATAACCATTCAAGTTTATCATTAAACGAATTTTAAGTATTAAAGATGACCATATAGATATTTTAAGGTTCGTAATATCATTTACATAAGTTTAGGGTTTATAATGTGGTTTTCATAATTTTAGGGTTTATTATGCAATTATAACATGTTTAGGGGTTTTATTGTTATTATGATAAGATGAGGACATAAAATGTAAATATTATCAAGTTACATATTTTCACAAGTTAAGTCCTCTAGTTTTAGAAAGGTGACAATTTAACCCTTTAGTTTAGAAAAATAGACACATAACACCTTTTTAAAATCTCTTTTCACTTTTAACAGATTTTATGTGTGACTGGACCTGTTTAGTCGAATTTATGAATCATATAAGAACTCAGAAATAAAATCCCCAAAAATTACCACAGATACTTTAATGTCTTAAGTATTTTACCTAATTTTTCCAGATTTTATTAAGTAGTACAACTATAGATTAAAATTCACTTAAGCCAACTCGTTCAGATTACTGATTAGTTTTAACATACGAAAAGTTTGTAATTAGTAACCCCTTCAGAAAAATTCATAAAAATCTACCAAAATTCCAGTAATTAATAGATATATGAAATATTACTCAGTTCAAAGGGATTCTTCTAATTTGACACAGTTTTCAAATTAAAATTCAAAAACACCGAATGTTTTTCCAGACACACAAATTCAGTTTGACACTTTAACTCCTAAAAATCAAAAAGTTGCCTTCCACACCTCTAAAAAATTACAAGGTTAATTTTTCCAGAATCTCTTTCCTTGAACTTATTTTTAGACTCCAAAAATAACCAAATACACGTTACCATCATTTTTATCCAATCGATTAAAGTCGGGATAATTTTCCTGGTCAGAAACTGTTTCAATATTTTATGTGATCACTCATTTAAAAACTCACCCATTAACACCAATCCTTCATATATGACCCAAAAACACATTAGGTTGATTCTTACATGATCTTAACATATTCGTAATAATTAAATTCATTATATTCATACAACTTCCATATGGATCGATTATACATATTAGGGTTTCATTATCATTATTTCATGTGAATGATTTATGAATTCATGTGATTCTTATATGATCTTATGTAGTTATATATTTGCAAAAACATCAAGAATTGAACGAGAAAGGGATGATACAAAATACCCTTGAAGACCAAACGAAGAACAAGCACACAACACGATCAAATCAACAACACTTTCTTCTCCTTCCTTTCTTGTCAAACGAATGGATGAACACACAAAAGAATGGGTCGATTAGGGTTTTGTAACAATTCGAATGGATAGCAAGATATGTGAATATGATTACCTTATGTCAAGAACAAAACCAAGATCACCAAAACTCTTTGTTTGTTGCTGTTGTGGATCGAACAAAAGGAGAGCAAAGAGGAAGCCGAAAGTTTTAGAGAGAGAGTAACTAGGGTTAGGGATTTTCGGTTATGAAGATTTTGTGGAAACCGTGTATAATGATTTGTACAAATAAGGTAGGAATTAATTATCATTATGGGCTAAATGAATGTATGGTTATCGCTTCATAATTCTTGATATGGGCCGAAAATTTGAATATATTGCACATGAAAAGTCGACTAGTCTTAGCTAGGCACATGGTATTTTATATTTTGTACATTTATTTATAATGTAATATTTTTATTTGGAGCTTAATTCATTACATAACTTATGATATAATCATTTTAGGTTAAGTATCATAAATGTTACTTATATAATTTTCATAAGTCCTTAAAAGTTCAAATTCAGAGGGTATTTTAGTCATTTCGGATTGAGTTAAATTTTTGGGTTTTACATTATGCAAGTGATGTTTAAAACATAACGTTTTTATTTGTATGAACAATGTGGAAAAATCGTTTTTCCTAGTCGTGATAAGATTTTTGCAAGTATTTGACATGAGATTTTTGATAAATTATGATAATGCCTTACGATATGCAATTCCTAACTAAGGAAAACATGATTTGTTATGCAATTCAGTAAATATGCTTCATGATTTTACAAAAAAATATGCATAAACCCCAAGTTCTGATTTTGTGCAAGAAATAGAAATCCTAGACTCAGATCAGGAATGTAGTCATGATTAGGATACTTACAGAGAGGTTTAAAGCACAAATTGGTTGTGGAGGATGACCTAAATTCTGAGATTGGTTTACTATGGGTCGAGTTCGAGTAGTTTGTGAGTTTTTGGGGAATGTGATAAACAGTACATGGGTGTTTGTTTAATATACTAAACTGACTCAGGAACCCACGGATTTGGCGGAGCCAAAATGTGGGTTCCGAGCTTGTTGTCGATTGGTTCCGTGGGAACCTTTTGACAATTGGTTGTTTTTGACGTGTTTGGTTAATCTAAGGTTCAAGCTAAGGTTCTAACCACACATTAAGTTCCATTAATCCTAAACCAAGTCTAAGAAAGTTAAAGGGTGCTCTCTTAAGAGGTTTTGTGAGGATATCGGTAATGTTGTCCTCTGAGGATACTTTCTCGATTGAGATATTTCCTTTTTGAACATTGTCGCGTAGAAAGTGGTGACAAATTTCTATGTGTTTGGTTCTAGCGTGTTGGACTGGATTTTTGCTAAGGTCGATAGCTCCTTTGTTGTCGCAAAGAATGGGAATGTCGTTGAGTTCAATTCCATAGTCGACGAGAGCTTGTTTCATCCACAGTGCCTGTTGACACGCCTTTCCTGCAGACACGTACTCGGCTTCGGTTGTTGAAATTGCTAGAGCCATTTGTTTCTTTGAGAACCATGCGGTAAGATAATGTCCAACAAAAGTACAAATACCACTTGTACTTTTTCTATCGACATAGTCACCGGCATGGTCTGAGTCGGCATACACTATGGTTTCAATTCCCGTTCCTTTGGGATACCATAATCCTAAATGTGTAGTACCTTTAATATATCTAAATATTCGTTTGACGGCTTCAAGATGGGATGTTTTGGGATCTTCTTGAAAGCGTGCACATAGACAAACACTAAACATAATGTCGGGTCTACTAGCCGTTAGATAGAGTAGACTACCAATCATTCCTCTATATTTAGGCCCATGGTATACTTATGTTCAACTAGGAAAGTCTTAAGTCGATCATACCAAGCTTTTGGTGCTTGCTTAAGTCCGTATAAAGCTTTCTTAAGTTTGTAGACATGATTTGGTTTTTCAAAATCGGCAAAGCCGGGAGGTTGTGCAACATACACTTCCTCATTTATGAAACCATTTAAAAATGCACTTTTGACATCCATTTGAAAAAGTTTAAAGTCATGTGCACATGCATATGCAAGTAGTATTCTAATTGACTCTAGCCTAGCGACCGGTGCAAATGTTTCGTCGTAGTCTATACCTTCTTGTTGATTGTAGCCTTGAGCTACTAGCCTAGCTTTGTTTCTAGGCACTACACCATTTTCATCCATTTTATTTCTAAAAAACCATTTTGTTCCGATTATGGTTTGATTTTTAGGTTGAGGGACCAATGTCCAAACGTCATTTCTAACAAACTGATTTAATTCTTCTTGCATCGCTATGACCCAAGATTCATCTTTTATGGCCTCATTTATATTTTTAGGCTCAATAGTTGAAACAAAACAAAAGAAATTACTTTGGTTTTGGACTTTTGATCATAATGTTCTTTCATTAATTTCTCCTATGACGTTATCTAATAGATGACTTTTGGATTCTTTGACGTTAACTATTTCTCTATTTAACGGTTCATCTTCTTTGTCATTTTTTACGTTTTCTTGGTTTTCAACCATTTGACTTTCAACTAAGTCATCATCTACCAAAGGTGATGTCTTAGAGGGAGGTGGACTTTCGTCGAATGTTACGTTCAATGATTCCTCGACTCTTGAAGTTTCTTTGTTCAAGACGATATATGCTTTACTATTTTGCGAATATCCAAGAAACACACCTTCATAAGACTTTGGGTCAAACTTGGTGAGATAATCCTTGGTGTTTAAAATGAAGCACTTGCTTCCAAAAACTCTAAAATAACCTAATGTAGGCTTTTTGCCTCGATATAGCTCATATGGATTCTTTTTCAAAAATGGTCTAATTAAGACTCTATTTAAGATATATGTTGATGTGTCAGCGGCGTTACAATAAAATTTTTGTGGTATATTTTATTCATTTAGCATTGTTCGACTCATTTCGAAGAGCGTTCTATTCTTACGTTCTACTACACCGTTTGATTGAGGGGTTCGAGGAGCCGAGAAATTATGTGTTATGCCATTAGCATCACAAAAAGCTCCGAATTGGGTTTCGTTATCAAATTCACGACCGTGGTCGGTTCTAATTGACACAATGTTATTTCCTATTTGATTTTGAATTTTCTTACTTAGAATTTCAAATTTATCAAATGCTTCGTTTTTAGTTTTCAAAAACTTAGTCCAAGTATACCTAGAGTAATCATCTACTATTACCAAAGTATAGAAGTTTCATCCATAACTTTGTATAGCGGATGGACCAAACAAATCTATATGCAACAATTCTAGACACCTAGATGTAGACACCATGTTTTTAGCCTTATGGCTATTATGAACTTGTTTCCCAATTTTGCAAGCATCACAAAAGTGTTGGTCGTATTTCAACTTGGGTAGGTTCCTAATGAGTTCCTTAGATGACAGAGATTGGATGAGTCTCATGTTTGCGTGGCCTAAGCGTCTATGCCACAGAGTTGAGTTGTCATCTAAGGAGGTGAGACAAAGTTTGTCTTTAGATGTTTTGTCTAATTTCATAACGTAAACGTTATTCTTCAAAACATCTTTTTCTACGGTTATGCCATTTTTAAGTATCTTACTTCCGTTTTCACTGAAAAGGACGTCATACTTTTTACGGCATAATTGACTAATACTAAACAAGTTAAAACCTAAGTTATCTACATGAGCAACATCATCAATAGTGAGAGAGTCATGAGAGATCGTACATTTTCCGATGATTTTACTTTTAAGCTTGCTACCAAACGTAACATTACCTCCGTCGTACACTTGGTAGGTTGAGAAAAGGCTTTTGTTTCCCATCATGTGTCTTGAACACCCACTATCTTTAATCCACTCGTCCGGTTCTAACCCGACTTTCAAGCACACCTAAGTTAAAGAAAAACTCAAGCGTTTGGTCCCCAATATCTCATGGGTCCATTTGGGTTAAACATAGCATTATCTTGATTCATGTATGGAAACGGGGGATATGGGTTCCATGGCATGTAGTTGGGATTGATAACTTCTCGGTAAGTTTGGATTCCAACTATTTTGATAATGATGTTGTGAGTTGTAGTTACTCTTTGGAAAGGGGAGTTTGGGAATAGACGTTCTAGGTCTCTGTTGAATCGTTTTAGTCCTAAACTCATTTTTAACTTGTCCTAATCCTACAGCAACTGCTGGTTTCTGTTTGTTAACAGTTGTACTAGTGCTAGGTTTTCTTGTGACTTTAACAAATTCAGTACGATCCGAAATACAAGCCTTCTGTTCATCAACAGTTCCCGCGGAACCTTTGGCCACTACTGGCAGAACCAAATTTTTGGTTCCATCAGATCCGTGGGTGTCTGAACTTGTTGGAACAGTTTCTTGAACTTTTACTGTTTGTTTCTTAAAGCTACTTAAGTCTCCTAGTTTCATAAAACCTAGTCCGGTTTTATCATGAGGTAACTTGTTGATATAAATAATGTCTAAAAACATTATTAATACTTCTTGATATCTCTATGTTTTGATAATCACAAAATGTAAACTCATTAAACATAAACTTATTAAATAAACAAGTATTTAGTTGTAAATATTCATTTCAACAACTCAATCACTTAAGGTATGAATAAACAAATGCTTAATGCATTATATGATCAAAGGAACTTTTTCTTAATCACTAGAATTTTTATAAAATGTCACAAACATTTTATATCTTTTAGAAAAATATTTTTGGTAATAAATAAAAAGGTTTAATCCATTAAAAATTTATGAATTCAAATTTTCAACCAAAAATGGCAAAAATGTTCCAGAAAAACCTACCCCACAAAAAGACAAAACTGGGCAACGGTACAGATGGGCGGCCCCCTTAAATATACTAGGCGGCCCTCTTAATTTTAAGGGGACCGCCCTGCTCCTCCAGCTGTCCAGTTTTGCCTATAAATACTGGACTTTCCCTGGATTTTTTTCTCACCTTTTGCACCCCCAAACCTTCTGTTCTAAATCTCTTCTAATCCTTTCTAAATCCCTTCAAAATCCTTTGATCATATCTTCTTAAGCATTGGTTTCTAAGTGATCCAAGCTTCTACCATTCAAGTGCAAAAGAAGAATACTCCTTCAACAACTAGAGAAGAAGTATTGCAACTTAGTATCATCTTGTTACCTAAGTTGTTTGTGTAAACATTCATTCATTTGTGTATAAGTTGTGTATATTTGTTAGATAGGAGTGTGCATAATTGTTTAGGATAGATTAGTGTGTAAGTAGTGAAGTTGTGAAGAAGTTGAGGTGTATAAGTAGTGAAGGTGTAAAGAAGTAGAAGAGTACATAAGTAGTGCTAGGTTGTGAAGAAGGTGTGAAGCCGTAGTAAAGAAGTTGTGAAGAAGTCGTGAAGAAGTCGTGAAGAAGAAGTTGTGAAGAAGTTGTGATCTAAGTTGTGAGATTGGTTCTAGCTACGATTAGAACTCGACATTTAGCTTTTTGTCGTTAAACCGGTGTAAGCGAAAGTTGTGTAAAGTTTTCTCCTCCATAAGGGAGCTTGTTGACATAGTGAAGAAAACTCTCGAGTTAGGTGCTCGGGGAGTGGAGTAGGGCATGGAAGGTGTCCTTGTAGCCGAACCACTATAAATCTCTTGTCTCGCGGTTCGATCTTTCCATCTCTATCTTTCATTTCATTTCATTACTTTATTTACATTGCTTATTCATATTTACTTATATTTGTTCATATTGTTCAAGAGTTGAGTTCACATAAATTCGAATCTAAGTTTTAAAAGTAAACAAAGTTTTCATAATAAAAATTAAAAAGACGTAAAACTATTCAACCCCCCTTCTAGTTTTCCACAATTGGTATCAAAAGCCACGTCAAACAAGATTTTTAAAATAAATTGTATTTTAAAACTTGAATCGATCTATGGAATCGGAAAAATATTTAGAAGGGCAATCTATGCAAAGACCACCGCTATTTGAAAGTGATGGTTTTCTTTATTGGAAAAATAGATTCGAAACTTATGTGAAATCAAAAGATCTTGATCTTTGGCATGTTATTACCTATGGTGATTTTCCCCCTATTCAAAATAATCCTTTAACTAAAAGAGATGAAATTGTACCTTTTGAAAAACAAAATGATGATTTGAGAAAGAAACTAGCTAAAAATAATGAGGCAAAATGGTTATTTATAATGCATTACCACGTAAAGAATACGAAAGGATCTTTATGTGTGAAACCGCAAAAGAAATTTGGAACTCCTTACTAATAACTCACCAAGGTAATAGTCAAGTCAAAGATAATAAAATAGATCTTCTTGTTCAACAATATGAACAATTTATGATTCCGGAAAAGGAATCAATAGATAATGCTTTTGCTAGGTTTAACACTATCATCACAAGTTTAAAAGCACTTGATGAGAATTTTTTTAGTAAGAATTTTTATAGGAAATTTCTTAGGGCTCTTCATCCAAAATGGCAGGCTAAGGTTACGGCGATTGAAGAATCGAAGAACTTGTCAACTCTTCAACTTGACGAGTTGATCGGCAACTTGAAAGTCTACGAAGCAATAATAAAGAAAGACTCCGAGATGGTCAAAGGAAAAAGAGACGAAAGCAAGTCAATTGCATTGAAAGCTAGGAAGGAATCTAGTGAAGAGGATAGCTCAACCTCCGAAAGTGATGACGAAGAATATGCAATGGCCGTAAGAGAGTTCAAGAAATTTCTAAAGAGACGAGGAAGATTCACAAGACAACTACGAGATGAAAGAAGATCGCTTCAAAGAAATAGGAATGATAACTACGGGAAAAGAAAGTGCTTTAGATGTGGAAGCCCAAACCATCTCATTGGCGAATGCCCAAAGCCACCGGGTTATGATTACCAAAGCGCCTTTGTTAGTGGAGCATGGAGTGATAGCGACAAAGACGAAGTGGACAAAGCAAACGACGAAAAATGTCTTATGGCAAAGACATCAAATGAGGTACTTTCCGAAACCGAATACTTTAGTGACAAAAATCAATCATTAGACGAAAAAGACCTAGATAATGAATATAATAGGTTATGCAAATTAGGTCAAAAAGTCATGGCTAAAAATAAATCACTAAAACATATTAATAATCGGTTAGAAAATGAAGTACTCGAATTAAAAATTAAACTACAACATTGAGAAAAAGGAAAAGAAGTTTTTATAGAATGTAAAACATGTCTAGAGGTCAAAAATGAAAACGAAAAACTTAAAGATGAAATTTCCAAACTTGACAAGTTTAAAAATAGTAGTAACTCACTTAAGAAAATAATAAGTGTTCAAGGAACTTCGGGAGATAAAACCGGTCTAGGATTCAACTTAAATAATGTTTCAACTAGTGAAAATAAAAATGTAAAGTTTAAATGTCAATCTAGTAAACAAAAACCATTAGAGTCAAAAACTAAGTATATACTTATAAAAGATAGAAAAATACCTATTGCGAGTGATGAGGAAGTAAAAAGTTTTTATGAACCATCATTAAAAGCCAAAACCGGATTTTCTAAACCGAAATTAAGATCTAAAACTCCACCTTCAAATAGACCAAATAATCCTCATCCTCGGTCTAAAACCCCTCAACCTAGAAGAAATCAAGGTAGACAAAACTTTCCGAATAATAATAATCACCCAATTTGGAATTATTCACTTCAACCAAGTTTCAACCCATGGGGAATACTTTCACCATACTTGCAAATGCAAACCATGTTTGGTTCAAACAATTTTGGACAAATGGGACAATGGGGACCAAGTGGCTAAATCGTCACTCATTGAATAATTCGGAAACTCATCTATGTTTGGCTTCCATAAGTCAATATGACACCTTGAAGCGTTTGAAGAAAAATCTACTGAAGACTAAAAGGTACGCTTTCCTTTTAAGTTTATTGTTATAATATATGCTTAGATTAATGACTAGTTATTTCATGCCTATTTAGCTCATAATGCCTAGTTATATATATACACATAATAGCTTATATGAATTTACTTATAACCTAGAATCAGTAGTTCTTTTCCCTTTGGCCCTCTTGAGCTATAACATTTAAAATGGAAATCTTCTATGTCCACTATTAGAAAACTCATGGTGATGAAGTGAAATGAGTAAAGTGGATTAATCATTAACATAGAAGTAAGATTAGATTTCTCGCGTTAGAAAACTATGGATGAAACAAGCTCTCGTAGACTATGGCATTAAGTTAGATAAGTGTGCGACAACAAAGGAGCTATAGATGTTAGGTTATACCCCATTCAACAGTCTCGCATCAAACATATAGAGTATCGTCATCACTTCCTTATGACCATAGGATATGTAGAAGAGGGTAGCATGTGACAATAGCCTTAACCAATTCCCTTGAGTATGAGATCTTTAACAACCATTTTTTTTAAATCTAGGATTAATGATATTTGTTGTCAAAAATCTTGTATCTTTAAAAATATATATAAATTTCACATTTTGGAAAAATGATGCTTTAGATGACTATTTCACCTTTCTATTAACACGTTTTACTATCTCATTTATTTTTCTTAATCTATGTCCATAATTCTGTTTCAATCAAAATCAAAGATTGGGAATTTTTTTTCTCATTCTTCACAAACACATTTTGAAATAAAACCCAATCTATTTTATTCAAATAACTTTAACATCTACATAGAAACTCACTTTCAAACATTGTTGAATAATGCTAAAAATATTTCTTTAAATCATGCATGGTGATCTCATATTTGTCATCTATATTTATATACATGACATTTATAAGTGAACTAAGTCAAATCAAGCGGACCATGGTTTGTCTATTAAGATTTTGTTTGTAACAAGTCTAGAAGTCCATGCTATCTTAAGTTCCCATTTATTGCACATAGGCACACATTAGGATCCCTCAAATAGTTCATTAATTGGTGAAGTTTATTGTTTCATTAGGATCCCTCACATAGGCACATATAATTAAGAAAATACTTGGTGTAGTTTATTGTTTCCTAGTCCATATATATTACTTGCTTGATGAGTATGTTTACATGCTAGATGAAATTACTTGTTTGCTTAATCTCTTTAATTAACATGTTTTGCATAAATATCTATTACATGCTTAATTGCCTCAAAGAGTTGGACTTGCTTGAAACTAAACCCAAAAACACAACCCTTTCTACAATTTTCTGCCAAAAACCCATTTCCAGTAATCTGGAACCAATAGATGGGCGGCCCCCTTAAATCATAAGGCGGCCCCCTTAATATTTAAGGGGACCGGCCATCTGATGGTCGAAGGTGCTGTTCCCTTTTCTATTTTTTTAGCCCATTTCATCCTACACTTCCCAAAATTCACAAACATGTCTTATTCCAATCCATCCAACAAATTCTATCCATTCCTTAATCCCATCATCTCTACACTATAAACACTCTCATTCCTCATAATCTTCCATCATCTCATCATACCATCTCCCATCAAACCAAAGCCAAAAACCTCAAGGTTAGCAAGGATGACCGAAAAACCCGTTTGGAGAAGAAAACCTAACCCCCGAAACAAGTCCATCTCAAAAAATGATGTGGCTAAACAAACAACACCTCCACCTACATTTGTTCCCAACTATACTCCCAATCCTCAAGCTCATTCCTATGAACCCTTTCACAAACCTCATCATAATAATCAACCATCCATCTTTACTCTCAAAAATACACCTTCATCTCACCCAAATAATTCATATGATGAGCATGATCAATCCCAAAACAATAATCCCAATCTCATTCACAACACCTCACATCTTATTCAACCTACCAATGCACCATCCAAAACACTCACCACTATTGGAATATCCCCTTCTTCCATATCTCCATCCTCATCCACTCATAATTACCCAAGCTCACAAATGTCTCCACCACCAAGAGTATCACCACCACCTCCTACCAACTCACATGTTACTCCTATGTTACATGTTCAAACATCCATCCCAGATAACAACCATACTCCACCACCATCACCTTTCTAAACCACCCTCCAAAATTTACCTTCCTAAACCACACCATTCTTACACTATAAATACCCTTCTCCATCATTAGTACCACACTCCACCATCATCATCTTCATCCAAACACTTGAAGTTCATTGAAGAACTTAAAGAAGCCCATGAGCTTTGTGCTCTTCTTGCCTTACACCTTGCTCAACTGGATCAACTCCCTTCTAGCCCTCCTTCATCCCAAAATAACCTCAACCTCCACCTTCGTTCCAAACTACACATCTCAACCTTAAACCAACCTCATTGAAACCTTTCAAAACCCTCATCATATTGGTCAAACATCCAACTTTACTTCCAACTACACACCCCAATTTCATCCACTTCCACCAAATGACCAAATCCACATTCCCACGGAAAAGGAAAAGTTCCGTGAAGATATAAACCAAATCCATGACCGTAGTGATCTCCTTGCTATGCACCTTGCAACAAGGGCCAACCTCCATCCTCCATCCTCACCCTACTCAAATTGCTTACCTCAACCCCACAACTTGAATCAAGTTGATAATCATGTCAACTATTGTCCTAGTTGTGTCCTTCTCCAAAAACAAATCATTGCCTTAAATAAACATTTCACTTGTACTGAGTATCTTCTTACTAGATCTCATCCAACACCTCCACTAGCACAACACTCTAACCCTCATTCAACCGATTCCGCTCCAAACTCTCCACCTCCAAAAATATACCTCTATTAATCAAACATCCTTACCCTCACTCAACCAATTCCATCCCAAGCACTCTACCACCAACCATCAAAGCATAACTGTATGCTTATTTTCCAAGCTTTCGTGTCGCAAGCAAGTCCGAAAGCTCTCTTTGGCAATTTAGGACCTTTTTCTTGTTATATGTTTCAAGTATACTAATGAATGTCTTGCTATGTGTTCTTAATATTTGTTTGCCATGATTGTTGTTTGCCATGATTGTTGTTTTTATATTCCATATTTTACTTTGTATGCTTGTACTTCTAATATATTTTTTGCAAGCATTCCATATCTCGATTCTTTGATGCCCTCAAACGAGGGGGAGCACACATCAAGGGGGAGTTCTCGTTCCGACATTTTTTTGTATCTAAAACTTGTCGGCATAACCTTTTTGATTCTACAAAAGGGGGAGAAGTGAATATAAACTCACTAAATACTTGTTCAAAAATAAATTTTTGGATTTAATGAGTTTAAGTTTTGTAATCATCAAAAAAGGGGAGATTGTTGATATAAATAATGCCTAAAAACATTATTAATACTTCTTGATATCTCTATGTTTTGATAATCACAAAATGTAAACTCATTAAACATAAACTTATTAAATAAACAAGTATTTAGTTGTAAATATTCATTTCAACAACTCAATCACTTAAGGTATGAACAAACAAATGCTTAATGCATTATATGATCAAAGGAACTTTTTCTTAATCACTAGAACTTTTATAAAATGTCACAAACATTTTATATCATTTAGAAAAACATTTTTGGTAATAAATAAAAAGGTTTAATCCATTATAAATTTATGAATTCAAATTTTCAACCAAAAATGGCAAAAATGTTCCAGAAAAACCTTCCCCACAAAAAGACAAAACTGGGCAACGGTACAGATGAGCGGCCCCCTTAAATATACTAGGCGGCCCCCTTAATTTTAAGGGGATCGCCCCCTATTTAAGAGGACCGCCCCACTCCTCCAGCTGTCCAGTTTTGCCTATAAATACTGGACTTTCCCTGGATTTTTTTCTCACCTTTTGCACCCCCAAACCTTCTGTTCTAAATATCTTCTAATCCTTTCTAAATCCTTTCAAAATCCTTTGATCATATCTTCTTAAGCATTGGTTTCTAAGTGATCTAAGCTTCTACCATTCAAGTGCAAAAGAAGAATACTTCTTCAACAACTAGAGAAGAAGTATTGCAACTTAGTACCTAAGTTGTTTGTGTGAACATTCATTCATTTGTGTATAAGTTGTGTATATTTGTTAGATAGGAGTGCGTATAATTGTTTAGGATAGATTAGTGTGTAAGTAGTGAAGTTGTGAAAAAGTTGAGGTGTATAAGTAGTGAAGGTGTGAAGAAGTAGAAGAGTACATAAGTAGTGCTAGGTTGTGAAGAAGGTGTGAAGCCGTAGTAAAGAAGTTGTGAAGAAGTCGTGAAGAATTCGTGAAGAAGAAGTTGTGAAGAAGTTGTGATCTAAGTTGTGAGATTAGCTCTAGCTACGATTAGAACTCGACATTTAGCTTTGTGTCGTTAAACCAGTGTAAGCGAAAGTTGTGTAAGGTTTTCTCCGCCATAAGGGAGCTTGTTGACATAGTGAAGAAAACTCTCGAGTTAGGTGCTCGGGGAGTGGAGTAGGGCAAGGAAGGTGTCCTTGTAGCCGAACCACTATAAATCTCTTGTCTCGCGGTTCGATCTTTCCATCTCTATCTTTCATTTCATTTCATTACTTTATTTACATTGCTTATTCATATTTACTTATATTTGTTCATATTGTTCAAGAGTTGAGTTCACATAAATTCGAATCTAAGTTTTAAAAGTAAACAAAGTTTTCATAATAAAAATTAAAAAGACGTAAAACTATTCAACCCCCCTTCTAGTTTTCCACATAACTTTTGAACTTTCATTAGATCATCTATGCAACTAATGTTTTTATCAAACCTTTTAAATTTAGAATTTTGTTTGATAAGTTCTTCCTGTGTGGACTTCAGTGTTTCTAGTTCAAGTTTAAGTTTCTGACATGACACACATGTTTCTTTAACATCTTTACCCTTTTCGAATCGTAAAGCTTTCTCTTTTAATCAATAAACTTCGTTTTCCAAAAATTCCTTTTTGGTTTTTAAAAACTTGTTTTTGTTTATGATTTTTAGGGTAATTTCACACAGTTTGTTATATTCTATTTCTAAAGTGTCATCATCAATAGAGGAGTAAGATGAGTCAGATTGTACCTCGTTTGAGTCATGAGCCATAAAGAGCAACTTCATCATTCTTTGGCTCTTCGTCATCATCTTCACTGTCACTCCAAGCACCACTAACAAAGGCTCGTTGAGTCTTGTTCTTGGGTGGCTTCGGACAATCTCCAATTAGGTGACTAGTATCCCCGCACCTAAAACACTTCCTATCTATTTTGCCTTTCTTATCATCACGGTCTTTCCGGAAGGATTTCTTTTCTTCTCGAGGTTGTTTAACAAACTTTCCTCGTCTTCTGAAGAACTTCTTGAAATCTCTTACGGCCATGGCATACTCTTCGTCTTCGCTATCTGAGCTAGACTCTTCATCGTCACTTGACTCTACCCTAGCTTTTAAGGCAATGGACTTTAACTTTTCCTTTTTGCCTTTGACTATTTCTGAATCTTTTTCCATGTCCATCTCATGAACTTGGAGATTTCCTATGAGCTCGTCAAGTGGCATGCTTGAAAGATCCTTGGATTCTTCAATGGCCGTCACCTTTGCTCTCCACTTCGGATGAAGTGCTCTAAGAAATTTCCTGACAAAGTTCTTACTAGAAAAAGAATCGTCAAGTGCTTTAAGAGAAGTAACAATAGTATTAAACCTAGCAAAAGCACTATCAATGGTCTCATCTTCAGGGATAACAAATTGTTCATATTGTTGAACAAGAAGATTAATTTTTTTATCCTTTACTTATGAGTTCCCTTGATGAGTGATAATTAAGGATTGCCAAATATCTTTAGCGGTTTTACACATAAAGACTCTTTCATATTCTTTCCTAGGTAAAGCATTATAAAACATCATTTTAGCTTCATTATTTTTGGCAATTAATTTCTTTTGCTCATTACTGTGACGAGTAAGAAAACTATCCTCATCCCGACCGCTTGATATATCCTTAATTATAGGTTTATGGTCACCTTCTACAATTATGTACCATAGATCTATATCCTTTGACTTCACATAAGTTTCAAAGCGATTTTCCAATATATAAAACTATTTGCTTCAAATAGTGGTGGTCTTTGCATAGATTGCCCTTCTTTGTAGTTTTCAAACTCCATTGATCGTTTCAAGTTTTAAAATACAATATATTTTGAAAATCTTGAGTAACGTAGCTCTGATACCAATTGTGGAAAACTAGAAGGGGGATTGAATAGTTTTTACCATTTTTAAAATTAATTCTCTTTGAATACTTGACGTGATTTCAACTTAATGTAAAC
The DNA here is from genome assembly GCA_021014915.2 of Artemisia tridentata subsp. tridentata. Classification (NCBI taxonomy): domain Eukaryota; kingdom Viridiplantae; phylum Streptophyta; class Magnoliopsida; order Asterales; family Asteraceae; genus Artemisia; species Artemisia tridentata. The sequence goes on along the minus strand of CP139505.1, from coordinate 284,303,130 downwards.
AAACAAGCAATATAAGTAAAGTAAATAAGGGAAGAAAAAATCAAACCACAACACGGATGTTTATAGTGGTTCGGTCTACAAGGACTCTCTTCCTTGCCCTACTTCACTCCTCGAGCCTCTAACTCGAGAGTTTTTCTTCACTAAGAAACAAGCTCCCTTCTAGGCGGAGAAAACCTTTACACGTCGCTTACTCTTTTTCCGGTGCTAAGCTAGATACCGAGTTCTTTACAAGGGTACAACCACTCCCGACGTCGCTTACACTTTTTCCGATACTAAGCTAGATACCGAGTTCTTAACAAGGGTACAACCACTCCCGACACTCTATGTGTTTTGAGGACTAAAACACTAACCGATCACTACTGAATGTTTGGTATAACAATGATGTGTGAACTACAACTAAATCACATAGTGACTATGCTAACAGGTTTGCAACAGTATGTTGAACCTTGATGCTTGATCTCTTTGCTATAAAAGAAAGATCTCTACAAATGAAATGAATGAATGAATGAATGAATGGGTTAATAAAGTAAGAAAGAATGTATATGCAATTTATGCTATGTGAGTGATGATTGAGCTTGAATGATCAGCTTGCTATTTATTGGCAAACTAATCAAACAAGGCACGGATTTGGCGGACCCAAATTCTGGGTTCCGCCCTTTATGCTGTTTAGGTCCGCCGGGACATGACAGCTAGATCTTACCATATCTTACCAAGATCTTACACAATCCAACTCATTGCTTGAAGATCTTTCTAAAATATTTTACTAAATCTACAAGATATCTAAATGATGTACGCCATGATGTCATGTATATATTTACATTTTAAGAATTAAAATGTAAATAATGTAAATGTATATATGTATGTAACATGTATCCTAGTGATCATGTAGCATGTATATGATGAGTTTTAAAAGCTTATTACTATAAATGTAAAAGACTTTAACTTATATTTATGCTTTGCTAAAGATAAAGTTTATAATTGTCATTAACAAAATATAGCAAAGATCGTAAAATATAAATAACGTTTTTAGGACGATATTTGTATTAACAACATTGATGTAGTTCAGTAATATTTCTGGCCTGTTACCTAATATAAGTAAAAGCACAATTTTCTTTGGTAATGTTCAAGCGGATGTGGTAACTGAGATCCTCAACCTTCTTCCTTTTAATGTTGGGAAACTTCCAGTTAAGTACTTGGGGGTTCCTCTCTTATCTAAGAAACTTGGCCCTAAGGAATGTAAAAAGCTTATTGATAAGGTCAGAAATAAGGTGGAAGATTGGAAGAATAGTTATTTTTCATATGATGGTAGGTTACAACTCATTGCTTCTGTTCTATCATCCTTAAATGCATATTGGGCTGCAGTTTTCTTAATTCCCAAGACAGTTATTAAAGACATTGATAGAGTTTTGAAAGGGTTCTGATGCGCGTGCGTGTCGTTGCGGTTTAGCAGTTTTAATGCCTAATCAAGTTTTAAATTTATATTTAGCCGACTTATCAATAACACACACACTTAACGAGCAGTGTACCCGGTCAGTATGAATATAATGGTAAGTAGAGTGTCGATCACTAAGAGTGGAACGTATTATCTAGTTATTCTAATCAGTATTTTAATATATTAAGTTAGCTGTACAATCTAATCTAGCGCAAGGGGGTTCAGCCTGAGAGACTGGCACGATTTGGTTGCAATTAAATAATAAACTAAACCAATAGGCACGAATCAGCAAGTAGCACACACTTACACAGATAAATACTCGAGACAATAAGAGGGCTGTCCTTATGATAAGTAGTTTGTCACTTGTTTTATTGCTAGTGTTATATGAAGTGTATAGTTCGATGCAACGCACCGAGATTAAGTCCTTTCTCGTTGGTTCTAATCTTATCGGCGAGTAAACCCTTAATGATTACTTATGACTATCCCGTTTATCTTTCTCCTACTTTTCTACAGACCATAGAATGCATAGGCGATCTAATAAACAGGCGAGGGCAGAGGCATGGCGACCCGATCAACGCTCAGCTAGCCACAGAGGTTATCAATGCACTAATAAAAGTCACCAATGACACTAACATATAAACTTTAATTGATGAGAAAGCAGTTTTAAGGGAGTGCAACCTTTCCGTTGTCACATTACACAAGCCACCAATCTTGATGAATTAAAGTTTACTTACACAATAAAACAAAACTACTTAATGAATTAAACACATGCAGCACCTTCTTACAGCTCTTGTATCTTTGATTTGGGTGTGTCTTGTGCTGCTGCCTTGACTGAATTCGTCCTTGGTTTCTGGTCTTCGGTCTCGTATATAATATATGTCACATCGAATTCGTCTGGTCTTGGGGTATTTATAGTTTCTGTCTGAGGGTGAGATGCGGCGCATCTAGTAAGTAGATGCGGCGCATGTACTTAACTTCGCGTGGGGTCCAAGATTATAATATTCAGGAATATTCGCACACCGCCAGAAGATGCGGCGTATCTTCATCATTGGATGCGGCGCATGTCCTCTTGTATCTTGGATCGTATCTGGTGAAATATTGATAGTGATGCGGCGTATGTAATAGGTGAGATGCGGCGCATCTGGAGCAGAACAAGTTGGTTATTCTTCGTTGACCAAAGTTTCATATGCGGCGCATGGGATAAATCCATGCAGCGCATTCTTCAAAGTCAGGCAGTGGTCTTCATTCTCTTCATTCCAACAACCAATTCCAATCTTGATCATTTTACTCCGTTTTTAGTCCATAATTGCTAAGTTTCACCAAATGCTTGTTTTTACCTGAGAATTACAAAAGTAAACGATTAAGTATCAATCCTCATACATAATATAGTAAAACAAGTCAAATTAATAGGATAAATTATAGCAATAAAATGTACTTATTTGAGTTCATCAGGTTCCAATGGTGCAAAGGGGAGTTGAGAAAAGGGTCAGCAAAGGTAGCATGGAGCTCTATGTGCAGTCCTAAAAGTGAAGGTGGGTTGGGGCTAAGAATGTTGGGTAGTTGGAATGAGGTTTTGTTGATCAAAAACCTTTGGAACATTGCTGCTGGAAAAGACTCCTTGTGGGTCAAATGGGTGAATATTGTCAAACTCTAGGGTAAAAGCATTTGGGAAATACAAAAGAAATGCAATGACTGTTGGATTTGGAAATCCCTTTTTGACATGAGAGACAAGATAAAGGATCATATATGCAGTAATAATGGCCAAACTGTTTGGAAAGATAGCAATGGGAAGATAGTTGATTAGTCCACAAAAGTGGTCTATAACACTATATGCCAACCTGGAAGTACTGTAAAATGGAATAAGGTGGTGTGGTTCTCTCAATGCAACCCTAGGATGGCTTTCATACTTTGGATGGCTATGAGCGGTAAACTGCAGACTCATGACAGAATTATGAGGTGGAATAATGACACTAACATGAAATGTTCTTTATTCAAAGAAGTTCAAGACTCCCACAATCAACTTTTCTTTGAATGCAAATTGTTAATACAAATATCGTCCTAAAAACGTTATTTATATTTTACGATCTTTGCTTAGTTTTGTTAATGACAATTACAAAGTTTATCTTTAAGCAAAGCATAAATAAGATTAAGATTTTTACATTTATAGTGATAAGCATTTTACAAACACATTTTCACATCACAAGTTTTCTAGAAATGACATATACAAATTTACATGTTTATTTCTTAAAATGGAAACTTTATTAGTTAAATATTAGGATGACATCATGGCATGCATCATCTACACAATCTTGGTAAGATTTTGTGATATTTTGCTTAGATCTTCAAGCCAAAGAGTTGACATTTGAAGATATGGAAAGATATGGCAAGATTTGGAAAGATTTGGAGATCTCTTAGCTGGCCTGACACGGCGGTACCAAAGTGGTACACGGACGGATCCTTTTTGAGGGATCCGCCGGATCCGTGGACTGTTCATCAGCCTTGCCTATAAATAGCAAGCTGATCATTTGGCCAATTCATAACTTACATAGCTTAATTTAGATATATTTTCATTTACATATCACTAACCCTTAGCACACTAACATTACATAGATCTTTCCTTTTTTAGCAAAGAAGATCTCAACATAGAAGGATCAACATACTGTTGTCATCCTGTAGTATAGAGTCTGTGTGATCTTTCATCAGTTCACACATCATAGTTGCATCTTTTATTCAGTAGAAACCGGTTAGTGTTTTAGTCCTCAAAATACATAGAGTGTCGGGAGTGGTTATACCCTTGTAAAGAACCAAACGGGAGTGGTTGTACCCTTGTAAAGAACTCGACATCTAGCTTAGTGTCGGTAATCATTTAGGCGACGTCAGGTTGGTTCTTCCTTAAAACAAGAACTCGGTATTTAGATTTGTACCTGAAAAAGGTGTAAGCGACGTGTATTAAGGTTTTCTCCGCCGAGAAGGGAGCTTTGTTTCTTAGTGAAGAATAACTCTCGAGTTAGAGGCTCGAGGAGTGGAGTAGGGCAAGGATAAGAGTCCTTGTAGCCGAACCACTATAAACATCCGTGTTATGTGGTTTGATCTTTCCTCTCTTTACTTATTTACTTACATTACTTGTTTGTGTGCTTGATTGTTTACTTTACTTTGAAATCACGATATGTAACAAAGCGAATTAATTTTAAACGGTAAAAACTATTCAACCCCCCTTCTAGTTTTCCACAATTGGTACCAGAGCAGTGTTGCTCAAGATTTTCAAAATATATTGTATTTTAAAAACTTGAAACGATCATGGATTTTGAAAACTTTAAAGAAGGGCAATCTATGCAAAGACCACCACTATTTGAACCAAATTGTTTCATATATTGGAAAAATCGCTTTGAGACATATGTGAAGTCAAAGGACATAAATCTGTAGTATATTATTGTAGAGGGTGATTACAAACCCATAAGTAGTGATATTTCAGGTGGTCGGGATATAGGTAACTCTTTTACTCGTCACAGTGATGAACAAAAGAAATTGATTGCCAAAAATAATGAAGCCAAAATGATGCTTTACAATGCTTTACCTAAAAAGGAATATGAAAGAGTTTTCATGTGTAAAACGGCTAAAGATATTTGGCAATCACTAATCATCACTCATCAAGGGAACTCACAAGTCAAAGATAACAAAATTGATCTTCTTGTTCAACAATATGAACAATTTGTTATCTCTGAGGATGAGACCATTGATAGTGCTTTTTCTAGGTTTAATACTATTATTACATCTCTCAAAGCACTTGACGAATCTTTTTCTAGTAAGAATTTTGTCAGGAAATTTCTAAGAGCACTCCACCCGAAGTGGAGAGCAAAGGTGACAGCCATTGAAGAATCTAAGGATCTTTCAAAAATAACACTGGACGAGCTCATAGGAAATCTCAAAGTTCATGAGATGGTAATGGAAAAAGATTCAGAAATAGTCAAAGGCAAAAAGGAGAAGTTCATTGCCTTGAAAGCTAGGGTAGAATCAAGTAGTGATACAGAATCTAGTGCTAGTAGTGAAGATGAAGAGTATGCCATGGCCGTAAGAGATTTCAAGAAATTCTTTAGAAAACGAGGAAAGTTCGGTAGACCTCCTCATAAAGAGAAGAAATCCTTCCGTAAAGACCATGATGATAGGAAAGGAAAGATAGATAGAAAGTGTTTTAGATGTGGAGATTCTAATCACTTTATAGGAGAATGTCCAAAGCCTCCGAAGAACAAGTCTCAAAGAGCCTTTGTCAGCGGAGCTTGGAGTGATAGTGAAGGAGATGACGACGAGCCTAAGAACGACGAAGTTGCTCTAATGGCTCATGACACAGAAGAGGTACATTCTGACTCGTCATACTCTTTTATTGATGATGACACATTAGATATAGAATATAACAAACTATGTGAAATCACTCTAAAAATCATAAGCAAAAATAAGTTCTTAAAAACCAAAAAGGAATTTTTAGAAAACGAAATTCATCAGTTAAAAGAGAAAGCTATAAGGTTAGAAAAAGCTAGAGGTATTAGAGAAACATGTTTTATGTCAAAAACTAAAACTTGAAATAGACACATTAAAATCCACACAGGAGAGTCTTGTCAGACAAAACTCCAAATTCAAAAGGTTTGACAAACACTTAAGTTGTACTGATGACATAATGAAAATGCAAAGAATACCTCATGGTAGTTTCAAACCAGATTTTATGAGAAATGGAAACTTTAGTGACTTTCAGGAACAAACGGCAAAAGAAAAAGAAACTGTTCCAACTACTTCTGATAACCACGGATCTGGCGGATCCAAAATTTTGGTTCCGCCAGGTGTATCCAAAGGATCCGCGGAAACAGAAGTTGAACAGAAGGCTATTAAATTAGATCGTACAAATTCTGTTAATGTTACTAGAAAACCCAGCACGAGTACAGCTAATAACAAACAAAAATCATCAGTCTCTATAGGAAAAGGTCAAAATAAGAATAGGGTTAAAACGATTGTAGAGTCCTCATTTTATGAAGAAACCATGCCTAGGGAAAATTTTGTGGCAATTCCCTTTGATTATATGCTAGATATCAGTGAACCATGGTAATGTCGTGTCTAACCCAAACGGACCCATGAGATATTGGGAACCAAACATTTGAGCTTTGTCTTGAACTAAGGTATACTCAAAAGTCAAGTTAGAATCATATTAGTGAATCAAAGATGGTAAGTATTCAAGATACATGATGAGAAACAAAAGCCTTTCTCTCAACCTACCAAGTGTACGACGAAGGTATTGTCACATTCGGTAGCAAGCTTGATAGTCAAGTCATCAGAAAAGGTACAATTTCTCATGACTCTCTCACTATTAATGGTGGTGCTCTTGTAGGTAACTTAGGATTTAACTTGCTTAGGATTAGTCAACTATGCCATAATAAGTATAACATCCTTTTAGTGAAAATGGAAGTAAAATACTTAAGGATGGCATAACCGTAGGAAAAGGTGTTTTGAATAACGATTACGTTATCAAAGTAGATAAAACACCTAAAGACAAATCGTTGTCTCACTCCCTTGGACGATAACTCAAATCTATGACATCGACGCTTAGGTCACGTCATTATTATCTAAGGAACTCGCTAGGACCCTACGGGATGCTTTTGACCCGTCTCTATAAAACCTTCAAACCCATTCCTAGAAATGCCTTAGGCTTTGCCCATTTTGAAAAATCAAACCATGTCTACAAACTCAAGAAAGAATTATTTGAACTTAAGCAAGCACCAAAAGCTTGGTATGATCAACTTAAGACTTTCTTAGTAGACAATACTCTCTTCACCAAGAAAAAGGGATCACATGTTATCATATATGTGGATGACATTATATTCGGCTCAACTTGTCAAGAGTTATGCGACGATTTCTCAAAAATCATGCATGACGAGTTTGAAATGAGTATGATGGGGGAACTAAACTTTTTCTTAGGTCTCCAAATAAAACAATTAGAAGATGGGATATTCTTCAACCAATCAAAGTATATCAAGGATATGCTTAAGAAGTTTGGTCTTGAAGATTCTAAACCCATGAAAACACCAATGTCTTCCGAAACCAAACTCACCAAGGATGACGAAAGTGAATCCGTAGATAACACTAAATATAGAGGAATGATTGGTAGTTTACTCTACCTAACGGCTAGTAGACCGGACATTATGTTCAGTGTTTTTCTATGTGCACGCTTTCAAGAAGATCCTAAAACATCCCATCTTGAATCCATTAAACGGATATTTAGGTACATAAAAGGCACTACACATTTAGGATTATGGGACAGGTGTAGAAACCATAAGTGTATGCCAATTTAGACCATTTCGGTAATTATGTTAATAAGGAAAGTACAAGCAGTGTGAGACACTGTTTTACTTCATGATTCACTGAGAAACAAACAGTCCTCGCAACTTCAACTATCAAGGCAAAGTGTGTCAACAAGGAGTATGGATGAAGCAGGCTCTCAACGACTATGGAATTGTACTCAACGATTTCTTTGTGACAACAAAGGAGCTATCAATCTTAGCAAAAAAAAAAAAAAAAAAAAACCCAGTCCAACACACTAGAACCAAACACGTCATCACTTCCTTCGTGACAATGTTCAGAAGGGAAACATTTCAATTGAGAAAGTTTCCTCAGAGGACAACATTGCCGATATCCTCACAAATCCTCTCAAGAGAGAACCTTTCAACTAGTTTAGGATTAATGAAACCTAGTAGAATAAACGTTAGCTCAAACCTTAAGATTAACCAAACTCGGCAAAAACCCAACCTAAGTTCTGATCCTGCGGATCCAAACGACAACAAGGGCGGAACCCTTGTTTGGGATCCGCCGGATCCGTAAGTTACTGAGACAGTTTTAAACTCATTGAAACAAACACCCTTTACTGTACACCATATTCACCAAAACACAAATCTCACTGAACTCAACCCATAATTCACCAAACTCAAAAATTAGGTCATTCTCAACAACCAATTTGTGCTTAATTCATCACTATAAGTATCCTAATCCTATCTAATTTCTAATCTGAGTCTAGGATTCCTATTTGTGGCACAAAATCAAAACTTGGGGTTATGCATAAATCTTGAAAAATCATGAAGCATACTTTCAAAATTACATAACAAATCATGTTTTTCATAGTTAGGAATTGCATCTTGTAGTACATTGTCATCATTCATCAAAAACCCCATGAGAAATTTTTGCTAAAATCTTCTCACGACTAGGAAAAATGGTTTTTGGACATTGTTCATACAAATACAAAAACGTTAGGTTTTAAGTATCACTTGCATAATGTCTCTTGAATGCTAAAGGGAATACATAATTAATATGTATTTTCGGGTACATTCAATTGTAGCTACATTGAAGTAGGAGCATTTGGGTTATCTCTTGTTTAATCATAAAACTTGCATAGACATAATTTTCATGCATCAAAAGGAGTCGAGATAACCGCACCTCCACATTGTCCCCATGTAGGCACACACTAGATATATATATATATATATATACGTATGCTTGATAATTTCAACTAAACTATATTTTTTTTCATATCTAGGATAACTATGCCTCCCGCAACCAATTACGATCACAAACACAAAAAAAAATACCTACCTCAACACCACAAAACCAAAGGTCTCACCGAAGCTCAAGTTAATGTCTTCAAAACCTTAGAAAACCGGTATGTTCACGAAGGCAGAACCGTAGACTCATCATTTTTAGAAGAAACCAATATCCGTGAACAATTAGCATCCATCCAACTTGATTGTCTCCTCGACATAGATGAACCTATCATTCCTAGGTTTATTCTTGAATTTTATGCCTCCGTAAAACTTAGATCTGACGACTTTGGAGCTTTAAGCATCCATTTCAAAGTAAACCAAAGTCAATTCAGCTTTCCTTTAAATCAATTCGGAGAAGTTTTAGGTATCCCAAATCAAGGAACTTGCTTTTATTCAGACAAGTGGCCTTTGTCCATTCTAGAATGCAACCTTGGTCGTTCACATCCATATGATACACCTCTCACTTCCAAAGAAATCATTCGAGACCATCTCTTCAATCCTAGAACCAACCTAACTAAGAAAATCCGAGGTAAACAAGTAAATCGAGATCCATTTGCCATGGAGCTTAATGAACTCAAACCCGAATTTAAGAAACTAGAGGAAATTCTTAGAGCCAATGTCATTAGCACTGTCGGTAATAGGGATCACATGAATGCAAGCTTATGCTACATGCTCTACTGTGTATCGACCCACCAACAATTCAACTTAGCCTACTATATCGCCAAAAGAATGACCGATATACCTGCCTTAGGCACAACCGCCATGCCATACGGGATGCTTCTTACCCGTCTGTTTAGAGCTTCTATACCTATTCCTCGAAATGAGAGTGGTTTCCTTCCTCTTTACACCGAAATCCCACACACCTTTGTTCCTCTTAGCGATTATAGGGTAGCCATAGCTAGAGAAAAACGTGCTCATTCTCCATCCCCATCTTCATCATCATCAGCTAGTGACGAAGACGGCTTGCCTAACTCTAGGATTCCTCCACCCGAATACTTGAGTGAACTTCCTTCCATTGAAAATGAATCCAAAGAGCTTCAACAAACAAATGGAATGATAAAGAATCTAGGTCGATGGATCATGAAACTTCAGAAGGGTCAGAAGAAAATAATCAAGATGTTGAGCAACAAGTGACAACCAAGGAGTGTTTGGTTTTAGATTCTTTTTAGAGTTGTTTAGTCAATGTGATATTGAACTTGTGTGGTTCTTGAGATATTATGTTTGTACTTATCTCCTACATGAACTAACTTGTAGTTGCAGGTCGATAACACATATTGTTATCAATTTTCCGAGATTAAGACCTCGTTTGGCTTAAATCCTATTTATGGTAAGATGTTATAATTGGATTAATCTATGTGTATATGTGTTAGAATCTATATGTTTAGCATATTTGTTTCATATATTAGCTATTACATATGTTTTAGGAGATTTTTCGGGTTTTGACCAAGAAACGCTAAATTTGACCTTCATTCTGTTAAGAAACTGAAAATCCATATGGCGGATTTGGCGGATCCCATAAATTGGTTTCGCCTAGTGTTTCATTTGGTTTCGCCTGTCCAGAACCAACGGATTCCACGGCTCCCACACTTTGGCTCCGCCTTTGTTGTCGATTGGATCCGTGGGTACTAACAGTAACATTTTTCAAAACTTTCCCGATTAAATGACTATTAGATTCTTCATTTTAGGAGCATTTCACTGATCATTGGGATGATTAGGAATCTTTAGAACAAGTAGAAAACAATAGAATCAACATTCCCACCAAAATTTGAATATTCAAATTTTTGTCTAGATTACCCTTTTCTAACACATCAGGACTCCTTAGCTAGGTTCCTTGGAATCCGTGAATCAATCATATTCCATTCTTTTGAGTCATCTTCTGCATTTCTTCATATCAACTCCATTTCTATGGATTGACCTTCACAAATAGGACAAACACCTTTATCTTGCTCCATGTGTTTGGAAACTAACACCTCCTCAAACATCAATTTCCATGCACTTTAGAGTAGTATAAATTAGAAGCCTTAGGATGATTTCAACTCAAATTCTCATAATCATACCTGCACAGCTTCACAATACACAAAACCAACAACTCACACATGTCCAGACCACACAGAAGGACTGCCAGAATTAGTGTCAGACCATACTGGCTTGTAAATCCAACCTCTAATGTGAACTTCCCTACCATATCCACCACTACTTCAACACCCATCATCATTCCTGTGGTTAACATACCATCACCCGTTTCAACTCAACTATCAAGATCACCTTCACCTATCATAAGTCCACTAGGTAACTCACCATCACCTACATCAAGGTCTCCATCACCTACCATAACTCTAATAGATAATACACCATCACCAACTCTATCTCAACCAAGATCACCATTACCACCATTAGCTTCCTCTCCAATACCCACATCATCTCAAGTAAGAAAATCATCATCATTTTTACAACCCCATGATTTACTTAGCACACTCCAAAACATTGATGAGTCAATGTGGATCAATCAACCAAACATTCAAGGCAATGAGGAACTTGATTCAAACCCACATGATACTAAGAACTTAGAATCCATTTGGCTTGCCTCTATCACATCTTCATCAAACCCAACCAATCCTTCTCAATAGGTGTTCTTAGGATTCATCATAGTATTTTCTTTGTAGGATTTATTTCCTTCTTGTAACGTCATGTTTTGTGACTTATGTCACAAACAAATTTTTAATGAATGGATGTTATATGTTTATGCTTGTACGTGATCAATATCAAGCTTATTATCTCATTTTAGGATACTAACATCATTGTGTGGTTGTTTTAAACTCCACATATTGCATTGATCAAATGTACATTAGGTACAAAAATTTGATCAGACACTTAAATTTTGACTTTCTAGAAGTCAATGGGTTGACCTTTCTTGGTTGACTATTGCATATGCATATTGCTTCTTGATTGAAGTAACTAACTTATCTTTTGTAGCTTTTCTCAACCTTGATTCATATACGTTGGTACCCTAGCAACGGGGAGTATAGATCGAGGGGGAGTATATCTTATACTAACTCATCATTTTTAGCATTTCTCATCCTTGAAACATATACGTTGGTACTCTAGCAATGAGGAGTATACATCAAGGAGGAGCATATCATAGTCTAACCATTTGTTTTGTAGGAGCATTCATCATATCATACTCTTGAAATGTATACGTTGGTACTCTAGCAATGGGGAGTATACATCAAAGAGGAGCATAGCATATTCTAACAATTTATTTTGTAGGTTCATACATCATATCCTTGTTACTCCATTTAGGGGGAGTATAAATCAAGGGGGAGCTTTAAAGTTCTCAAAATCGCATTCCGTTAAGCATATATTCTTTTTGTTTCAATAAAAAGGGGGATATAGGATTAAGTTTGCATCAACTGTGATATATCACAGTACATTCATTTTTAGCTCAAAATAGATTTTAAAACTTGCATAAACTAACTTAATCTATATTTTTAAAAGACTCATCCCTTATTTAAGCTCTCTACTTAAAAATACACTTTATGTTTTGTCATCAACAAAAAGGGGGAGATTGTTAATACAAATATCGTCTTAAAAACGTTATTTATATTTTACGATCTTTGCTTAGTTTTGTTAATGACAATTACAAAGTTTATCTTTAAGCAAAGCATAAATAAGATTAAGTCTTTTACATTTATAGTGATAAGCATTTTACAAACACATTTTCACATCACAAGTTTTCTAGAAATGACATATACAAGTTTACATGTTTATTTCTTAAAATGGAAACTTTATTAGTTAAATATTATGATGCATGCCATATGATGACATCATGGCATGCATCATCTACACAATCTTGGTAAGATTTTGTGATATTTTATTTAGATCTTCAAGCCAAAGAGTTGACATTTGAAGATATAGAAAGATATGGCAAGATGTGGAAAGATTTGGAGATCTCTTAGCTGGCCTGACACGGCAGTACCAAAGTGGTACACGGACGGATCCTTTTTGAGGGATCCGCCGGATCCGTGGACTGTTCATCAGCCTTGCCTATAAATAGCAAGCTGATCATTTGGCCAATTCATAACTTACATAGCTTAATTTAGATATATTTTCATTTACATATCACTAACCCTTAGCACACTAACATTACATAGATCTTTCCTTTTGTAGCAAAGAAGATCTCAACATAGAAGGATCAACATACTGTTGTCATCCTGTAGTATAGAGTCTGTGTGATCTTGCATCAGTTCACACATCATAGTTGCATCTTTTATTCAGTAGAAACCGGTTAGTGTTTTAGTCCTCAAAACACATAGAGTGTCGGGAGTGGTTGTACCCTTGTAAAGAACCAAATGGGAGTGGTTGTACCCTTGTAAAGAACTCGACATCTAGCTTAGTGTCGGTAATCATTTAGGCGACGTCAGGTTGGTTCTTCTTTAAACCAAGAACTCAGTATTTAGCTTTGTACCGGAAAAAGGTGTAAGCGACGTATATTAAGATTTTCTCCGCCGAGAAGGGAGCTTTGTTTCTTAGTGAAGAATAACTCTCGAGTTAGAGGCTCGAGGAGTAGAGTAGGGCAAGGATAAGAGTCCTTGTAGCCGAACCACTATAAACATCCGTGTTATGTGGTTTGATCTTTCCTCTCTTTACTTATTTACTTACATTACTTGTTTGTGTTCTTGATTGTTTACTTTACTTTGAAATCACGATAAGTAACAAAGCGAATTAATTTTAAACGGTAAAAACTATTCAACCCCCTTCTAGTTTTCCACACAAATATTCAAAGAACATTTGGAGTAGCCTAAAAAAGAAAATGAGAAAGGAATGGTTGACTGACACTTGGGACAGTGTAACTGAGCGGTTTGCTATTGGTCCATGTGGCAACACAATTAATAGTGTTCTGGCTAGAATTACGTTGGCCACAGCTGTTTACCACATCTGGAAGGAAAGGAACACAAGAATATTTACTGGCGAGGAATTGGAAGCACAAGTGGTGTTGAGTCTCATTGTGGAGAAAATCAAGCTTCAGTTACTATGTTTGAAAGTCAAAAGATCAGCCCAAACTCTCAAAGTTGCTCAAGAGTGGGAAGTGGAATTGAAAACACCCTTACTGTGAATTTAAATGGATCAGTGGCATGGTTCAAGGGGTGTTTGGAATTGGAAGTTTTGATTTGGCTATAGTTCACTGAATAAAGGGGTGTTTGGATACTTGGATAACAACAACAATCAATTAATTGTTGATGTCCTTTTTATTGTAAAAAGTCAAATTTGCTTCTGATCTTTATGCAGGCCATTACATCTGTGAGATTCCTTGTACCTTGGAGTCCTAACTGTGTGACTGTACCTAAATTAGCCCCATATTCTAGTTTGGCCTCGGGAGGGAGCTAGATAGCTATGCTTGGCTGTTTAGGAGGTCTATCTAAGTATGGATGTACCATAAAGTAGGGTCTCCTTTTGTGAAGGGTAAATGGCTTGGGCGGCTGATATGTTCGTTTTACACATATCTTTTCGTCAAATTTTCGAGTCAAAACAACCAAAAACACTTTAAAACGATCAAATAATGTTAAAAATATCTTTGAGATGTGTTTTTGTGTATTCCATATGCAAAATGATTGAAAACGATTTAAAAACAAACAAAATTTGCATAAATGGCAAGTCTAGTCCCTCAAGCTTAAAAAAAAATATAAAAATAATAAAAAAATAAATTTTTGGTCCTTGGAATAATAAGCTTGGCAATTTTGGTCCCTGGATTAGCTTTGAAGATTCGGCAGATTTGGTCCTTGAAGTTTCAACAAATTACACCTATGGTCCTTGTGTTTAACCAAATCTACCCTATTCTCTAAAAACCTCAACCGGATCATAAAACCACAAATAACCAATCACCCCAACCCACGTTAAACCCCAACAGCCCACAACACTAAACAATACCCAACAGCCCACAACACTAAACAATACCCAACCGACCCACCCAACACCTCTAATAGATAAAACTCGGTCAAATTCCCCATTCCCAGTCAAACCCCCAATTCACAAGTCAAAATCCCTAATCTTGTCTTCTTCCCTATCCCGCCAAGAACACATAAGCAGCCAAACCATCACTATCCACTCTACTCCCCAAAACTTTCACCGTTTTACCCACTTCTCTTCTCCCCAACACCAAAACCCTTCCCCTTATACCTCCCCACTCACGGGTTTCACCTCCACCTCACCTATCCGAGGGAAGTTTTGGGCGCCAAGACCATTTTAAAGGCTGAGATCATTTCTCTTTAATCCAAGGGCCAAGATTCTCTCAAAAGAAGCACAAAGGAGGATTCACATGGATTACTCTCACGGAAGAAACACAAAAGGAGACCGGAGTATTTTATTTTTTTCTTAGTAGTATAAATAGAGTAGTGAGGTTACTGTGGTAACCAGGTTTATTTTTAGCTTTTTTTTAAGGTAATTTGTATTTTTCTTTTTAATGTAATTTAAATTCGGTTTTAATTTTAATGGTATTTCTGTTTTAATTTTTATTCGCTTAGTTTACTGTTTTTTTTCGCTTATTAAGTTCTTGTTACTGCGTATTTTTATTTAGTTATTGTTTAGTTATTTAGTGTTTTTGAGGTGAATCGTTTAGAATTTCTGCTCTTGTTGTTTTGCTCTTGTTGTTCTTGTTAGTTTAGTAAACTCTTTTAGTTCTTGTTCTTGTTTGTGTTTCAGTAAGTGAAAAAGAAAAAAAAGAAAAAAAAATAGTGTAAGTGTTGCTTTAGTTGAGATTGGATTTGGATCGATGCTTGTTTATTTGTTGTGCTAGGATTTGGATCAGTTATTGTTTATTGAGTTTGTTATAGTAAGGCTGTTTTGACTTTTAAAGTCAAACGGGTCAATAGGGTAGCACTAGTCGTATTTTTAGTAACTGCTTATTAAGATTGAACGTGTTTTGTTTAATGTTTGTGTTTGAGTTGATTTTGCATATGGTTTATGTTTAATGTTTGTGTTTGAGTTGACTAATAGCAGGTTAATGTTTAATGTTTGTGTTTGTTTGGGTTAGTCTTGCTCTCTTGAATTTGTTATTAAGGTTTTAAGGTTGTGTTTGAATTGATTTATTATGTTTTGTTTTGATAAAAGTGGTCATTAGTTCGTGAAAGTGTGTTATTGATTTGTGTTTTGGGTTGTTCAAAAGAAGATCAAGAAAAGAAAAAAATATATATTGTAAAAACTGCTCAACCTGGGACTCGAACCCAGGGCAGCAGCAACTCAACACATCAAACCAACCATCTGCTCTAAGCCCATTTGCTATTAAACTTTTGCAACAGTTTTATTTTAACCTAGTTTCTTTTTAAACTCATTAAGCTGTGTAGCTTTGTAACAGCTTATTCAGACAAGCTGTGTCATATTTGTTACTTTTCCTAGTTACTTTTTACCTCAAAGTATTTATCCAAAAAATTTTCAGATTTTTAAAATTAGTTTTAGTATTTTTAGAAATTTAAAATAGTTTAAATAGTTTTTAATTTATAAAAAAATTATTAAAAAGTCAAAAAAATATTTTTCTTTTTTCCAAAATTTTCTTTTTATATTTAAGTCGTAGGAAAATTAATTCGGTACTCGTAGGGCTAATATTTTTAGAGTTCACTTTTATTTTTGCGCGTTAACATTAATTAAAACGTGCATTTTTAGTTTTAAATATCTTTTGCGTTTCATTGCTTTGTGTAATATTACCACAACACCAAATAATCTCCAAATCAAATCATCAAGCATTTTAATTCCGAACCTAAAACGAAATCCTCGATTCACACCTCGCTGGGACACGACCCGGGTGATCACTTGCCCGGTATCACACACATCACATTCACGGGTTTTGCAAGTTTTACTTTTCCTAAGGTTTGACTTGTCATTTCCCAAAGTATCACGTGTGCACGATACTATATTTATTTATATATATACTACACACGGATCAAATTTTGGCGCCGCTGCCGGGGAGGTTGTGTTGCGACAATATTGTTTAAGGTTTAAACGATTAGTGACTTGAGATCCTTCTTCACGAAGTTATCACTTCCAAAAAAGTATAAAAAACAAAAATATTTTTCATTTTCTTTCTATATATATAAAAGATAAAAACACAAAAAGATTTTCCGTTTTTCTTGTTAAATTAATAAAACAATAAAAAAAATTACCGTCGAAAACCAAGACAGAATACTACCTAACTGGGGGTATGACCATTAATAAGTTCCCAAACAAAAGATTAAAACTTGCCTTTGTGTCGCTTGCGAATTCGGCTCACCTTTGATTGATAAACAAACTAAAAAGGAGGTTCTAGGATGGTCTTGACATTAAATTGCAGACCGAAAGGAGCGGGTTTTTAAGGACATTTATTGCCCACCTTTGCTCCTCCGCCACCCTGTGCGTTTTTCTTTCAAAGAGCTACCGTACGCTTGTTTGATTTAAGGTTTAAGTTCACTTGTGTTTTGCCTCGGTCTTGTTTTAATTGAAATTGTTTTTGATAGTGCATGCGCACTCGTTCTTCTCCGTCAACAAGTCCGTTACGTGAACTCGTGCATACCTCGAGAAGACGTAATCGAAGACGTAATCGTGGGCATTCCGCCCCAATAGCCGGACCCGAGATTCGTGCTATTCCCGTTCCTCCCATTGTCACAATGGCGGAGGAACGTACCATGTGTGAGCTTCTCCAAGCACCCACCGAGGGTTACGGAGATGCTATTGTTGTTCCGGCAATCGTTGCCGATAGCTTTGAGCTTAAGACCGGGTTGCTATCCTTAGTAACTTCGAGTCAATATTTCGGATTTGAGAGGGACGATCCTCATTCCCACATTCGATGGTTTAACAAGATCACCTCTACCATCAAATACCGAAATGTACCACAAGATGCAATCAAATTGCTTCTTTTTCCTTTCTCTCTCGAGGGGTCGGCCCGAACTTGGCTAGAAAAACAACCCCCTCGTTCTATTTTAACATGGGAAGATTTGGTGTCAAAATTTGTGAATGAATTCTTTCCTCCATCAAAAACCACAGCCCTTAAAAATGAAATCACCAAATTCACTCAAAAATTTGATGAATCCTTTAGTGAAGCGTGGGACCGTTTTAAAGAATTACTTCGCAAATGTCCTCACCATGGTTTCTCCGAGTTACATCAACTCGATACCTTCTACAATGGTTTGAACCATTCCGATCAAGACTCTCTAAATGCCGCCGCCGGTGGTAATCTCTTGTATCGGACGACTAAAGATGCTTTAGCCATCATTGAAAATAAGTCTAAGGTTCGTACTTCACGAAGCAAGCAAGTTGTTTCTCAAGTGAATGCTTCACCTTCTACTTCATCTCCCGTGAGTTCTTCTAGCACCGATGCTAAGATTGACAAACTCACGGAGGCTATTCAAGCTTTGGTTCTTTCCAAGCATAAGAAACAATCTTCCCCACAAACTTCTTCACCCACTCAAGTCAAAGCGGTGGAAGAAACTTGTGTCACTTGTGGTGGTCCTCATGCATACTACAATTGTACTGCCACCGATGGTAGTCAATGTGAAGTTAATCCGGTAGTCGGGTCTCTCAATCAAGGAGGTAATCAATACCGTCCTCAAGTTGACCCAAACTATCGTGCTAACAACCAAAATGGACCACCCGGATTTTCTCAACCCAACAATCCAAATAGATTCAATCAAAACCAACCGAGAGGGCAAAATGTTCAAAATCAACTTCAAGCCCCGATCAATCAATACCCGACCCAAGGGGGTAATTTCAATCAAGGCTTTCAAGCTTCTCATTACCAAGCCCCCGTTGGTTCCTCAAATGAACTTGCTAACTACATCAAGTTAAATGAGGCCAACATGAGGTCAATGCAAAATCAAATCATCACTTTGAAAAATGATTTTCAAACCTCAATGTCAAAACAGGGTCAAGAGCTTAAAAGGGAGCTCAGAAATACAAACTACAAAATTGATCAATCTCAAGGTAAAATTGAGAACATGTTTGCCAGTCTCATGAGTTCGATGAATCAAGGTTCAACTTCGGGAGCTCTTCCGGGAAATACCATTCCTAACCCGAAGGGTGAATTAAAAGCTGTCGCCACTCGAAGTGGTAAAACACATAATGGACCCTCGACTCCTATGCCCCCTCCACCGGGGGAGGTGAATCGGGATGCCAAGGTGACAACGGACAAGGTGCATTTTTCAAGCCACAAAGTACCGCACACGTCCAACCTTCGGTGGTCCAAACTCCAATTCCGGAACCCGATGTTCCGAAGACAAATTCTAAGCCTTCAATTCCATATCCTTCAAGGCTTAATGATCAAAAGCTTAAAGAGAAAAACAATCAACAAATGGAAAAATTCTTCCAAATCTTCAATGAGTTGCATTTTGACATAAGCTTCGCAGATGCTCTCGTTCTTATGCCCAAATTTGCATCTACACTCAAAAGTTTGCTAAGCAACAAAGATAAGATGACTGAGATGGCAAAAACCCCACTTAATGAGCAATGCTCGGCGGTTCTCAAAAAGCTTCCCGAAAAGCTCGGAGACCCCGGCAAGTTTTTAATCCCATGTGATTTCTCGGGGATGGTTCAATGCCCTGCCTTGGCCGATCTTGGCGCGAGCATTAACCTTATGCCACTCTCGATATGGAAGAAATTATCTCTTCCGGAGCTTGCATCTACTCGCATGACACTCGAGCTCGCTGATCGTACTATAACTCATCCGCTTGGAATAGCCGAGGATGTTGTGGTGAAAGTAGGAAAGTTTCACTTTCCTACTGATTTTGTTGTAGTAGATTTTGATGCCGATCCTCGAGTTCCACTCATTTTGGGTAGAGCTTTTCTAAGAACGAGTCGTGCTCTCATTGACGTGTTCGCCGAAGAATTAACCATTCGTGTTGAGAATGAAGAGATCACGTTTAACATTAATCAGGGGTCTAAATGCAACGTTGCTACTATTGATCAAAAATCTGAAAAAATTGATTCGAAACTTTCAAGATTTGCGGTCAAAAGTGTTGCACAACATCGTGCTAAGCTCAAAGCAACGAACATAACCCCTGGTTCAAGTGAATGGTTCAAAAGTTGTAATGCGGAAGTTAAGAGTGTTTTTGATTACGATGAACACGAATTGGAGGATACAACGGAAGCGGTAAAAACTGCTAGCTCTAAGAGCACACCACTTGCCCCACCTTCAGAATCGGTTTGTCGTATTGATATTGCCAAAAATCCCACTCTTACTTCCGCATCACTCATTTCCGACTCTTCTCCTCCGTTTGAGGAAAGTGATATTTCTAAGGAAGAGTTCGAGGTCTTCTTGTTTGATGCTCAAATTGTTGAGCCCGATGTTGATCCGGGGGGAGATGGTCCGATTTTAGAAAAAATGATTTTTGATGAACCATTGTTTGCTCTCCCCCCAAAGGATGATGTTGTTGTGGAAAAGCCGTCTTATCCTTCCGAGCTCGAGCTCGAGGATGCTTTTCCCGAATTTGAGAGTTTTGTGTTTAATGATCAAGAGGAGAGAAGTGGCAATCCCACTCCTCATCCGGATTATTCACTCTCGGCTTATGAAGCCTTTCGTTTTGATATCGATCATTTGGAAGAGACGGGAAGTGTAAATACCACTCCCCATTCTTATATGTCTCTTCCCGAGTATGATGTATTTCATTTTGATGAAAATGATCGATATCATGAGGAGTTCTCGGTTGAACTCCCTCATATGATATCTCCTCCTGAATATGATCATTTCTACTTTGATCTGGAGGATGATTCTAGTGTGGGGGGAGGTGTGTTGAAAGATTTACTTCTTGAAGATTGTATCCCAACCCTCCCTCCCGTTGAAGCTGATGATGCTTCTGATGATGAAGAGTTTTACATGATCATAATAAAAATCTTGCTTCTCTTCATCACATATGGTGTGATTGCTCTTTCCCTTTTCTCCTACGGAAATGAGGACACCATATTTGACCCCGGTATCGCCCTTAATAGTTTCTTCTATTGAAATACCACGGGTTTTATCTCATCGGTGTGGAACTTTCTCATGTTCAAGTGTTTATCCAAACAATTTGAATGAAAGTCCGATTGAGATTGGTTTCCACTTGCTTCCCCATGGACAAATGAATTCGGGGTCGAGTCAAGCTAGCGACTCGGTTAACAAAAACAGTAGCACACCATATGGGTTTTCACCCATATTTCTGACTTCTTTCTACTTTCTACCACCCTAGTGTGGGGGAGATGCCCCCCGCTGTTGTACATAAATTTCAAAAAAAAAAAAAAAAAAAAAAAAAAAAAAAAAAAAAAATTTGCAAACACAAATAAATGGCCCGTAATATTTCCCTTTTACGTTCTCAGTTTCGGCATAACAGCCGGTACTTTGAATATTGAGGACAATATTCATTTCTAGTGTGGGGGGAATTCTCACGAATTTAATCACGTATATAAACCATCTAATTCCCCCCGTTTTTGGCCAAATTTTTTTTTTTTTTTTTTTTTTTGGTGTAAGTGTTTTGCACTTACACAACAAATGGTTATCAGTCCACCATGTCTAACACACAAAAGGATTGGCTAATCCAAGAGCAAACGGTTCTTGGTAAAGATTTATCAAATCCGTTTACGGCTTACAATTTGCCAAAAATTGTATGGTATTCGACTCACCATATCCTAAAAAGATGAAGAGTTGGCTAGCCCGCAAGATTATGGCTTGTGGTAAAGGCAGTTGGAAAACCATAATTGGTCATCAGCTCACCAAAGATAATAAGTGGTTTTATCTAAGAGTTGGCTAGTCCAGAAGCAAATGGCTTCTGGTAAAGACAAACCAAATCCGTTGGGAGCTGGTGATTTGCTCAAAATCATATGGTTATCAGTGTACCATAGTTCTTACTTGAACTGAAACATTTGGCTACTCCAGAGGTGATGGCTTCTGGTAAAGAGATACATCCATCAACTTTTCATAAAAAATTGCTAGGGACTAGCAATTGCTCAGTGTGGGGGATTTGATATGTGTCGTTTTACACATATCTTTTCGTCAAATTTTCGAGTCAAAACAACCAAAAACACTTTAAAACGATCAAATAATGTTAAAAATATCTTTGAGATGTGTTTTTGTGTATTCCATATGCAAAATGATTGAAAACGATTTAAAAACAAACAAAATTTGCATAAATGGCAAGTCTAGTCCCTCAAGCTTAAAAAAAAATATAAAAATAATAAAAAAATAAATTTTTGGTCCTTGGAATAATAAGCTTGGCAATTTTGGTCCCTGGATTAGCTTTGAAGATTCGGCAGATTTGGTCCTTGAAGTTTCAACAAATTACACCTATGGTCCTTGTGTTTAACCAAATCTACCCTATTCTCTAAAAACCTCAACCGGATCATAAAACCACAAATAACCAATCACCCCAACCCACGTTAAACCCCAACAGCCCACAACACTAAACAATACCCAACAGCCCACAACACTAAACAATACCCAACCGACCCACCCAACACCTCTAATAGATAAAACTCGGTCAAATTCCCCATTCCCAGTCAAACCCCCAATTCACAAGTCAAAATCCCTAATCTTGTCTTCTTCCCTATCCCGCCAAGAACACATAAGCAGCCAAACCATCACTATCCACTCTACTCCCCAAAACTTTCACCGTTTTACCCACTTCTCTTCTCCCCAACACCAAAACCCTTCCCCTTATACCTCCCCACTCACGGGTTTCACCTCCACCTCACCTATCCGAGGGAAGTTTTGGGCGCCAAGACCATTTTAAAGGCTGAGATCATTTCTCTTTAATCCAAGGGCCAAGATTCTCTCAAAAGAAGCACAAAGGAGGATTCACATGGATTACTCTCACGGAAGAAACACAAAAGGAGACCGGAGTATTTTATTTTTTTCTTAGTAGTATAAATAGAGTAGTGAGGTTACTGTGGTAACCAGGTTTATTTTTAGCTTTTTTTTAAGGTAATTTGTATTTTTCTTTTTAATGTAATTTAAATTCGGTTTTAATTTTAATGGTATTTCTGTTTTAATTTTTATTCGCTTAGTTTACTGTTTTTTTTCGCTTATTAAGTTCTTGTTACTGCGTATTTTTATTTAGTTATTGTTTAGTTATTTAGTGTTTTTGAGGTGAATCGTTTAGAATTTCTGCTCTTGTTGTTTTGCTCTTGTTGTTCTTGTTAGTTTAGTAAACTCTTTTAGTTCTTGTTCTTGTTTGTGTTTCAGTAAGTGAAAAAGAAAAAAAAGAAAAAAAAATAGTGTAAGTGTTGCTTTAGTTGAGATTGGATTTGGATCGATGCTTGTTTATTTGTTGTGCTAGGATTTGGATCAGTTATTGTTTATTGAGTTTGTTATAGTAAGGCTGTTTTGACTTTTAAAGTCAAACGGGTCAATAGGGTAGCACTAGTCGTGTTTTTAGTAACTGCTTATTAAGATTGAACGTGTTTTGTTTAATGTTTGTGTTTGAGTTGATTTTGCATATGGTTTATGTTTAATGTTTGTGTTTGAGTTGACTAATAGCAGGTTAATGTTTAATGTTTGTGTTTGTTTGGGTTAGTCTTGCTCTCTTGAATTTGTTATTAAGGTTTTAAGGTTGTGTTTGAATTGATTTATTATGTTTTGTTTTGATAAAAGTGGTCATTAGTTCGTGAAAGTGTGTTATTGATTTGTGTTTTGGGTTGTTCAAAAGAAGATCAAGAAAAGAAAAAAATATATATTGTAAAAACTGCTCAACCTGGGACTCGAACCCAGGGCAGCAGCAACTCAACACATCAAACCAACCATCTGCTCTAAGCCCATTTGCTATTAAACTTTTGCAACAGTTTTATTTTAACCTAGTTTCTTTTTAAACTCATTAAGCTGTGTAGCTTTTTAACAGCTTATTCAGACAAGCTGTGTCATATTTGTTATTTTTCCTAGTTACTTTTTACCTCAAAGTATTTATCCAAAAATTTTCAGATTTTTAAAATTAGTTTTAGTATTTTTAGAAATTTAAAATAGTTTAAATAGTTTTTAATTTATAAAAAAATTATTAAAAAGTCAAAAAAATATTTTTCTTTTTTCCAAAATTTTCTTTTTATATTTAAGTCGTAGGAAAATTAATTCGGTACTCGTAGGGCTAATATTTTTAGAGTTCACTTTTATTTTTGCGCGTTAACATTAATTAAAACGTGCATTTTTAGTTTTAAATATCTTTTGCGTTTCATTGCTTTGTGTAATATTACCACAACACCAAATAATCTCCAAATCAAATCATCAAGCATTTTAATTCCGAACCTAAAACGAAATCCTCGATTCACACCTCGCTGGGACACGACCCGGGTGATCACTTGCCCGGTATCACACACATCACATTCACGGGTTTTGCAAGTTTTACTTTTCCTAAGGTTTGACTTGTCATTTCCCAAAGTATCACGTGTGCACGATACTATATTTATTTATATATATACTACACACGGATCAAATTTTGGGCCTATGTATGATGAGTGGAATAGCGAGGAGTAAAAGATAAACCTGCTTGGTCCACTCAATACATGGGCATAGGAGGTAATGGTTGGTCATCATGGAGGGAGAGTGTTCCCAAGCAACTGAAGCCTTCCTTTGAGAGGGAAATGTAGGTTGTTTTGGCAAAGCCCCCTATGGATGGGTTATGGGTGCCTAGTGATGCTATTCTCCATCTCTACTTAGACTACTGTGGTGGCAAGTTGAGTGGTCTTGGTGGAGTGGAGTAATGAAAATGTAGCTAGATGGTAGGTGCTTTAAAATGTGAATTTTGTATGTGAGAATTGAGAGTTAAGAAGGAAAGTGACTGGTGTTCTTTTCCTCTGTTTGTGTATAATGTCTGAGATAAGTCTCATCAGACATAGGCATAGGTTTATTAGATATCGGCTGATCCGTTTTAGTCTGTTTTTGTATTTCGTTGTATCTGATGTGGGAAATGCCCAATATCAGTTTTATGGTTATTCTCATGATGTAAATGTTTGGTAAGTAATATAATTCACCTTTTGCGCAAAAAAAAAAAAAAAAAAAAAAAAAAAAAAAAAAAAAAAAAAAAAAAAAACATGTAAAATCAGGATCAAGTTTAGCTTAGCATCATCGAGACGAGCTCAACTAATTATTAGCTTGAACAAATATAGTCTTTTAGATTCTATATGTTACTAGCCAAAAAAATATAGATACAAATTTTTATTTTTATTTATTTATTTATTTATTTATTTATTTATTTATTTATTATTATTATTATTAGGGTAAAAGACATAAATGCTTAACGTACTTACAAAATAGACTCATTCTACAACTATACTTTTTTTATTGTCAATATGCCTGATTAAGTTCATATTTTTTTTTTCATTACACATAACTTATAAGGTTTGTTAAGGGTATTTTCGTTATTTCCCACGTCTTCATCTTCTACCTCCTTTAAACAAAGGGTAAGCCGTAAATGATTAACGTACTTACAAAATAGACTCATTCTACGTACTATACTTTTTTTTTATTGTCAATATGCTTAATAAAGTTTTTTTTTTTTTTTTTTTCCCTGAGTTTTCTGTGATAAGATATATTATTATTATTATTATTATTATTATTATTATTATTATTATTATTATTATTATTATTTTTTTTTTTATTATTTTTTTTTAATTATAAACATCACTTTATTAGAAAATCATAGGATCTACAAGAAATTAGAAGGGAGCCGAGATACTAACTGGGCCCCCACTCCTCTAGCTATTGCAAAGCTAATCCTACTAAAAATATGAGCAGCGGCACGCGCTCCGATGTCTTGAGTCACAGAGAACTTTCGGACCCGCTTCAGTAGGGCCACAACATCCTTCCCAAGTTCCCCAAAGGAAGAAAATGAGAAGGGGAGAAACCCATATCCAATGTCGGCACACTTGGTCTCATACTTGACGCGTTTGCGTTGTGCTGCATCAACCACCACCCGTCCTGGCACAAAATCAGCCATACCAGTTTGCGTCAGAGGAGATGACCCTGTCAAATCGACACAAACATCTTGCCCACCGTCCCAAGAATAGAGCAATATATCAGCTGGGCGTAAGTTTTTGTCCCTTTCATCACAAAGGCCGATGTCAACCTCTTTACGAGCTGAGATCCCAACTCGAGAACAAATGTCAGCGAGAGTGTCGCGCACCACGTTGTGCCGGTGCTTAATACCAATAATACCAGCACACGACACTGCATGGTCCCCATAAATGTCCCCCTTCTCATTTTGTTATTGTTGTTGAATCTTTATTTTGTTATTGTTTGGATGATATTTGTTGTGATATTGTTGTTGAATCTTAAGTTATTTTGTTGGATTTAATTTGCATTATTTCGTTTGATTGTGTCGGAGGAAGTGTTTGTGCTTGCTCCAAACATAATCAGCGACTGAGAAGAAATGTTGTGAAAGGGAGAGCCCTGGTTGACAGGCGGAGTCTTGTGGGCTCCATTTTTGGAGATCGAAGCCGGTTCTAGGGTGTTGATTATTTTGATTTGGGTTGTTGTTGGTGGGTTTTCGGTGGCCATAGAAGAAAGTGGTGGGTGGTGGAGCTCAGGTGACATTCTTTTACTGAACTATATGGTTTTTTGTTTTGGATTGGTGTTTTAAACTGAGTATTGATTGTTTAGGGTTCAAAATATGAGTTCTGTAAAATCATTTACAATAGCAGCAACATAACTGGTTGTCAAACAGTCAAAGTCAAAGGTTTTAGTTTGTTTAAAGGAGGTAGAAGATGAAGACGTGGGAAATGACAAAAATACCCTAACAAACCATTAAAGTTATGTGTAATGAAAAAAAAAGGAACTTAATTAGGCATATTGACAATAAAAAAAGTATAGTATGTAGAATGAGTCTATTTTGTAAGTACGTTACCCTTATTCAATGGTTGATTGTTGCATAGTCAAAGCTTTAAGGGCATTTAAGTCATTTCAAATGAGAGTGAAGATTTAATTATGTGTAATGAAAAAAAATACGAACTTAATTAGGCATATTGACAATAAAAAAGTATAGTATGTAGAATGAGTTTATTTTGTAAGTACATTAAGCATTTATGGCATTTTCTAGAAGTTGTACGAATGAGAGTTTTCGTGTGTATAAACACTAGATTTACAAGAACGAACAATTAAACTAGTGATTGAAACATAGTATTGCCAATGAAATAATTTACATGCATATTGATGTCAACAAGATGTTAGAATTTCTTAGTGATAATCTGGATGGTTTAGTTAGATCCCTAATATTTGTTGTTACAATGAGGACTTTAAGTCGTAAGAATAGGAGGAATACGCACGGATCTAGTCCCTAGAACCGGCGCCTTGGTGTCGGGAAAGAACTCGAAGTCTGGTAGAGCCGTAATATCTCCAGCATCAGAAATGTTGACTGGATAGCGAAGCAAATGGCCAAGAAGATCTTCAATGAAAGTCGGGCTAGAGTACAATTTCCAGTTCTTATCTGCAATATCATTTACCATCCTAATGCACTCGAGGCTTTCTGGATGGCGAAATGCGTCATGTATGTAATGAAGATGCTCGAACCATAACGCCATCCGAAAACCAAAGATAACACCCCGAGCTGGCCATTGAGTTGCTATGTGGTTCGGCTGGTAGCCACCAATTGCAATCTCAGTGTCCCTAGCCCCGTCCATTGATCTTTGATTGATGTTTGCTGACCCGATGATTATGTACTCGTCGTCAACTACAAACAAGTCGTTATAAAAAAGTTGTTAACAACACAAAGTGACTATTTTACTACTAGATAAGTTGGTAACTGTTACTCCGTAATTTATTAGAGAATAAGCACTTGAAATAAGCAGTCCAAAATACTTAAAAAAAAGAGAGATGGTAATGGAGTACTTACCGATCATCATTTTAGCATGAACATAAATCATGAAGCGCCGCGATTGTTGAGCTCTATGATAATCAGAATCCGGCTCTGGTTTCTCAGTTGGTTCGTATTCGCCAGGTTTTTTTATCTCGCGGTTCCCAAGGCAAAAGAAGGTCAAGTAGTCTCTGGGGTCGGCATCGATCCCTTTGGCATGAATCTCAGAAGCAATGTCCTTATACATCATTTCCATTGTTCTTTTTTGCCAATCTAAAATAGCCTGAACGGATGCGCTTTCTGGAATCCCTTCGGGCCACATTGGGATCACTATGTACACTGCAAATCTCTCGTTTGCTTTAATCTTACTCACGATTTTAAGCGCGAGCTCCTTCGGTATGAGATTTAGAGCCCCAATGTCCTCAATTTTGAAATCGGTGCTTGTTTTCCAACTGTATGAGCTCCCAATAAAGTATTGGTTTTCGATGTATATGAAGTTTTTTGCACGTCGTATGGCGTTAATATATGCATCTTGAATGCTACGATCAATCACATTATCTTTTCCCGTAACTAAACCTGCCAAGGACGCTTCTTCAGGCTTTAGAGGGAATCCCGACACTGCACCTCCATCGACCGATCGAAACAATTGGACATTCCATGTGTCATGTTCTTCAGATGGACCAATTGGTGTGGGGTGAGTTATGAACTTATCAAGCTCGGGTAGTGTAAATAGATATTGCGGCCCAACTTGTTTAGACCACCTTTGTTCGAAATTGTACAATACGTCCCAAGCGATTGGGCCTTCAAGTTTACAATGTATGTCATGCCACGGCTCTCTTGGCCCACCTTTCTTGATCGAGGCTCCCGGGAAATTAGGCTGGTGAAAATCGTCATGATGAACGTCTTTTAGAGTCCGAAACAAAGAATGATCACGAGAATCATATCGACCGTCACAAAGATCAATACCACCAACAAATCCGACAATCCATCTCATACCAGACGGATCTCCAGGATTGTTGCTATCTACAACAATCGTTTTCTGATGATGAGTAAACATAGTAGCAATTTGAATCCCTTGAACATAACTGTTTTTATTTTCGGGTTCACGAGGGCATAAAACATAATGAACCCTCGTGTTGCGAAAATAATCTGCCGTTTCTTGATCATGTGTCGCCATTAGTCCGTCTTTTTTAAACGTCTCGACCGATGTTCTATCATCCCAAACAAGCATCAGCACATTCACACCCTCATCAGCTTTTCGTTTCAATAACTCCCCTAATGTCACATCTCCCCCTGGTTTCGCCCTTCGTGGGTCTCGAATCAACACAATTTTTGTATAAACCGACCACCCCGATATATAAATCAAATGCTTAGCATCATTAATCGCGTCAAATATGTCCTCCCAACATCTTTTTGGCTCATAATACCCTTCGGACACTAAGTACGATGTATAGTTATCATCGACTATATGTGCATCGGGGTATAATGTCACTTCACATCCTTCCCTTTGTCGAAAAAACGTGTAGGGTATCCCTCCAAATTTAGGACTTTTAATCCCTTGTGACCAATAACTATCTCTAACAACACTAACATATTTCACTTTAACATGAATCCTTGAACGTCCTTGTATCGGGTTATGATTTTCGTCTAGTAATTCAAGCCATCTATCAACTTCTTTCTCGTTAAAAATCTCCTCAACGGGGAGGTACGCTCGACCGATTAAAATAGCACCCACGGGATTGTCATACTTAACAGTAAATATAACGTTTGAAACATTGTGTGCACAATATATGTGAAATGACTCGTTCCAACGAGGGTTGGATGGTTCATTTTCGATCATCCTGGTTCTCGCAACTCTTGCTTTTTCCAAGTCAACCGTAGCATAAACTTTTGTACGCACGACCTGATAAAAATTTTATTAGAAGTTGATATACGATTATTCCTTTGTTTTTAAGTTTTGAGTGTCTGATTATTTACCTCGGGGTTACAAAGTATCATTTTCTTGATTTGAGCTAAAAACTTTTTCCCACTTCCTTTTCCCTGACTTGTTGGCTCCATGGAAAGAAATCAACATAAATAACGAAATAAATGAACTATACATTTTTCATACGATAAATATCTGCAACATTTAGGGGTTTGCAAAATTCGGGTTTCACCCGCGAAAACCAAAAACCAAAACTGAACCAAACCAAAAAAGACGAGTCGGATTTATAACCGAATAGAATTTGCTAAAATCGAATCGAACCGAATTAAATATTCAGTTCTCGGTTCGGTTATTGTTTTGCCAAAATGAAAACCAAACCGAAAACCGAAAACATAATTCACATATATATTAAAAAAAAGAATTAAAACACTTTTATAGTATAAATATAATGCGCTATAAGAACTACAACAGTACATGGGTTAATGCGAATAGAGGTTTATGGTGTTTTTTTTTTTTTTTTTTTTTTTTTTTTTTTTTTTTTTTTCATTTTTTATAGTGAATGATCATGTTTAGCTTAATCTTAATTTAGTATATCAGATTTAAAATCAACAGTAAACTCGTTTTATCTTACATATTTCCGAACTGTCTATTTCTATGAATTATAACATCTTTCATCCTAACACTATTTGCTACCAAAAAAAAAGAAAAAAAAAATCCGGTTTAGAGCCGTTGGTTAGTTCAAGGTTCCGAGGGTCTCATGGTCGGATTGGTAGTCGGCTGGTTTAGGGTCATTTTTCAACAAGGTTGAAGGATTAGCGAAGGTAGACAGAGGTCAAGGTCGTTTGTGGTCTTACAAAAAGGTATTTTCATCCTTTTAACATTCCTACAAATCACCATGTCACCGCCCGGTTGATTTGTGTGGCCAGAAGTCTAGTATGAACTTTCAGCGGTTGTCGTTTTAGTGTCAAGATCGTGGTTTACGTGATCGGTTTTTCATCTGATTGCATGCTTTCTATCAGGTGATGCCCTTAAGTGGTGTCGTGTTGTGTTGGGATTGGACAGAGGAGGTTCTCATTTGATTGGTGAATATGTTTGGGGTCAATATGATGCATCTAAATGTTGTAGTTTGTTTTAGGTCAGTTTGGGTATGCATGCTCGTTTAGGGTCATTGTAGTTTAATTGTTTAAGTTCGTGTAGGTGTTCAGGGTCAGTTTTAACGTAATCATCGTTGTTATTCCTAACATTTTGCTAGTTTATTTTATGTATATACATAATATACGTTAGTTGTTACCCTAAACATTCGTATAACCCAAAACTAAAAAAAAAAACATTCTCCTTAATGATATTCTTATAAAACACAACCAAAAAAACACACTTACTCCGCTTTAACATGTTAAAAACAAAAACGCCCGTTATTGCAATCACGAGGTGCCTATAACGCGCAGAGAACGCACATGGCGGTGCAGTTGGCGCCACTATATGCCCTAAATTTTGCTAATAACGAGGTGGGTAAACACCCTACACCGGGCACTCTTAAGTTTAACTAATTTAGTTGTTGGTCTGCATATACTATTAGACTGCTAAGTGCAATTTGTGTTATAGGTGTGTTATCCACTTGCCACGTCAATTTTTAATCTATAATATTCGTATAACATGCAACTAAAATAACACCCTCCCTAATATAACCCAAGTTATAAGTTCCTAAGACCCACAAGTTTTATTTATTTTACACTAAAAAAGAAATAAATAAAATAACATAAAATAAAATAAAACAATAACATCCGTTATGCATATGGCGATGATGCTATAAAGTAGAGGCCCCGATGGAGCTATAACGCACATGGCGATGTGATAGGCACCAAAGATGGCCCTATAACCTGTTATCCGCCACTTCAAGTTTATGTAGGTTCGTGGTTATTGTAATTCGGGTACAGATGAGAAAATTTTGATAGCTATTATAAGAAGGGTACTTTGCGAAATATATTTTAAAAGTTGACAATTATTTCTGGTTAAAACTATATCAAGAAAAATAAAGGATAACCTTTGGACGTGACGACTTAGTTTCCTCAACTAATTAACCAGTCAATTGTTCGTAGCAAATGTGTATTTTCATATTCTTAGATAATTTTTCCAATATGAACAATATATATAAATCGATTGAAGAACCACGTAATGTGTAAAAAGATTTGTACCTTGAAACACACTTTAAAATCCCGTCCATTATGTAATCTATCGACCTCCAAAATGCTTGCATGAATGGTCCCATGAAGCAAATGTGGAGCCATTTTGTCTCCTGTAAAAAGTTAACAAAGAAATCATGAAATTATTTTGACGTCATTATGCATTGTTATTGTAAAAGACAATTGCAAAAGGAATTATAAGAATCAAACCTTACAAATGAGTATAGAAATGTGACCATATGGGCTAGTATTTATGCAAGATGCCAAATGAATGATTCCTTTTGGTCATTGGGAAGAAAGAGATCGCTTTTTACGAATATGTTTCATTTCTTAAAACCCTACATATCTTCCCTCATGGATGTACTTGTGTGTAAGTTTTTGTCTATACAAAGTACAAACATCTTCATATATATACTTGGGAAGAAAGAGATCGCTTTTTACGAATGTGTTTCATTTCTTAAAAGGGAAAATTCTCTAAATACCCCAAGGGTACATATGTGCTCATCCTAAATACTACAAATTTTTTTCCCCAATATCTTATGGGAGAGGGTCGCCTAAATATCTTGGGCGAATTTGCTAAAATTGTGCCATGTGTCTTTAAGAGAGTGTCTCTACCATGTAGGTACATAATACTAGTTTATAGAGGTACTTTCTTGGGCGACTGGGCCCACATTCCTTGGGCGACTTGGCTTTTTTGACTTTTTGTCAAAAAGTTATTAACTGCATTTTGGTCCTTGTAGTTTGCTTGGTATTTCATTTTTGGTCCTTGTGATTATTATTATTATTATAAAAATTCGAAAAAATTTATAAAAATTCAAAAATTGTATAAAAATTTGAAATTTTTTTAAAAATTCGAAAAAACTTATAAAATTTCGAAAAGTTTATAAAAATTCGAAAAATTCATAAAAATTCGAAAAAAATTTAAAAATACGAAAAAATTTATAAAAATTGGAAAAATTTATAAAAATTCGAAAAAATTCGAAAAATTTATAAAAATTCGAAAAAACTTATAAAAATTCAAAAAATTTATAAAAATTCATAAAAATTCGACAAATATAGAAATTCGAAAAAACTTAGAAACATTCGATAAATTTATAAAAATTCAAAAAATTTTAAAAATTCGAAAGAATTTATAAAAATTCGAATAATTTATAAAAATTCGAAAAAAATTTATAAAAATTCGAAAAAACTTATAAAAATTTGTAAAAATTCGAAAAAACTTATGAAAATTCGAAAAATTTACAAAATTCGAAATTTTTTTAAAATTCGAAAAAAATTTATAAAAATTCAAAAAATTTATAAAAATTCGAAAAAATTTATAAAAATTCGAAAAAACATATAAAAATTCGAAAAAATTTATAAAGATTCGAAAAAACTTATAAAAATTCGAAAAATTTATAAAAATTACAAAAAATTTAAAAATTCGAAAAAACTTATAAAAATTCGAAATATTTATAAAAATTCGAAAAAATATATAAAAATTCAAATAACATAAAAATTCGAAAAATATAAAAAAAGTTATAAAAATCCTAAAAATATAAAAATTCAATTTTTTCCAATTTTTATAAATTTTTCGAATTCAAAATTTTTTTAGAATTTTTATAAATTTTTGGAAGTTTTCGAATTTTTAAAAAATTTTCAAATTTTTATAAGGGATAATTACTAATTTAGACCAAACACCAAATGGTCTATACCATATCCCGGTTGCCCAAAAAATGTCCCCAGTTGCCCAAAAAATGGCGATTGTTGCCCAAAAAATACACTGAAAATCCTTCAGTTGCCCAAAAAATTGCCGGTTGCCCTGGGAAACAAAATTATTTTTGGCTTTCGGGATAGATAGGGAACCGCCCATTTGTGTTTGGTCTAAATTAGTAATTATCCCTTTTTATAATTATTCGAATTTTTATAAATTTTTCTAATTTTTATAAGTTTTTTTCATTTTTTTATAAATTTTTTCGAATTTTTATAAATTTTTTCGAGTTTTAATAAATTTTTTTCGAATTTTTATAAATTTTTATAAGTTTTTTCGAATTTTTAAATTTTTTTTTTAAATTTTTTCAAATTTTTATAAATTTTTTCGAATTTCTAAAATTTTTTAGAATTTTTAAAATTTTTTTGAATTTTTATAAATTTTTCGAATTTTTATAATAATAATAATAATCACAAGGACCAAAAATGAAATACCAAGCAAACTACAAGGACCAAAATGTAGTTAATAACTTTTTGACAAAAAGTCAAAAAAGCCAAGTCGCTCAAGGAATGTCGGCCCAGTCGCTCAAGAAAGTACCTGTATAAACTAGTACTATGTACCTACATAGTAGGGACACATGACACAATTTAAGCAAATCCGCCCAAGATATTTGAGCGACCCTCTCCCATAGGGTATTGGGGAAAAAATAAATTTTGGAGTATTTAGGGTGAACACATATGTACCTTTGGGGTATTTGAAGATTTAGCCCTTCTTAAAACCCTACATATCTTCCCTCATGGATGTACTTGTGTGTAAGTTTTTGTCTATACAAACATCTTTCATATATGCCCTTGTATTTTAGTATGGAGCTAATTCCCAAAATAGTATTTTAATTTAACTTTTTTCAAAAAATAGCAGAAAAATAATGCCCTTTTCCAAAAAGGTCATGTGCGAATATGCGAATGTGCGAATCCATAAATATTTTGACAAGTGCCTAGACACTTTTATAAACAATTGTGCGAACGATGGATGTGCGAATGTGCGAACGACGGATGTGCGAATGTGTGAATGTGCGAACGATAGATGTGCGAATTAGTGAAGTCACACATTCGCACATGATCTTTTTGGGAAAAGGGCATTATTTTTCTACTATTTTTTGAAAAAGTTAAATTAAAATACTATTTTGGGAATTGGCTCTTTAGTATGTCACCTTTATGTCACGGTCTTGTCTCTACAAGGTTTTCCGTGCGGCACTTAGTCTCGACTAAAGTCAGCCTTGCTCGAATATTCAACGATGTATGCAACTAAATAAAGCTTCAAAGAATGGAAACAGGTGGAATATGAAAACACTTTGTATTACTTAGAAAACTTTTACAAGGTAGCTTACAAGTGAACTTCTTATGGATGATCTCTACAAATGAGGCTTACATCTATTTATACTACTATGTACATTATTCTACAAGGTTCATAGAAGCTTCTAGGATTTTCATAAGCTTCTAGTAAGCTTCTAGAGCTTCCAACTTATTCCAACATCTTCTAATATATTCCAAAGGCTTCCAAGCTTATCCATGATCTTCCAAGAGAAGTGTAGAATAATCCGGAATCCCGAACAACCTTGAAAATAATCGCATCGAGTAGGCGGGACGTGACATCCTCCCCACCTAAGCTCGCGACGTCCTCGTCGTGCCTTCCTCATGATATCTCTTGATCTTGTCCGCAAATTGCCACAATAAGTCTTCGGCCTCCCAACTTGCTTCACTATCGGGCAAATCATGCCACTTGATCAAGTACTCCTTGTAGCTCGGCACTCCTCGTATTCTTATAGCACTCCTCGTTCCGGGTCTTCCTCGTCTCCATGATAAGGCTTGAGAAAGCTAACGTGGAAGACCGGGTGAATCTTCAACTTGGGCGGTAGTTGAAGCCAATACGAGACCTTCCAACACGTCCTATCACCTGATAAGGGCCTTCATACCTCCGTATCAAACCTTTGTGCACCTTTCTTAGTGATTTGAATTGTTGAGGCAAGAGCTTCACCATTACTTGATCTCCGACCTCGAACTCAACACATCTCCTTTTTCCATCCGTCCATTTCTTCATCTTCTTAGCCGCCTTGTCCAATGATGCCCGGGCCAAGTCCGCTTGCTCGTGCCATTCCTTCATTGTTTTGTAAGCGGTTGGGCTACTCCCCTCGTATGATGCGGCTAAGGCATTGGGAGTCAATGGTTGGCGCCCCGTGACCAACTCAAAAGGACTATTCCCCGTGGCTTCACCCCGTTGCATGTTGTATGAGAATTGAGCAACATCAAGGAGTTTAGTCCACTCATGTTGGTTGGCACTTACGTAGTGCCGAAGATAGAGCTCCAATAGTGCGTTTACCCTCTCCGTTTGCCCGTCCATTTGGGGATGGAAACTCGTAGAGAAGTTCAACTCCGTCCCCATGATCTTGAACAACTCTGTCCAAAAGCGCCCCGTGAATCTAGGATCTCGATCGCTAACGATCACATGTGGCACTCCCCAATACTTCACCACATTCTTAAAGAAAAGCTTAGCCGTATCGTCCGCGGTAACGTCGGGTGGTGCGGCAATGAAAGTTGCATACTTCGAGAATCGATCGACCACCACTATAATACTCCCACTTCCTTCCGACTTCGGCAAACATGTGATAAAGTCCATGGAAACGCTCTCCCATGGTCCCTTGGGTGTAGGTAAAGGTTCCAACAAGCCTCAGGACTTCTTTTGCTCTAACTTGTCTTGTTGGCAAATAAGGCACGTCCGCACGAATGTCTCTACATCGTCCTTCATCCTTGGCCAATAATAAGTGCCTTCAACTAATGCCAACGTCCTCTTGATCCCTGGATGACCGGCCCACTTTGAATCATGACACTCTTTCAAGATTACCCGTCTAAGATCACCCCACTTAGGCACGTAAAGCCGATATCCTTTGGTGAACAACATGTCTCCTTTAAGCCAAAATATCCGAGTCTTTCTATCTTTTGCTAAGGACATGAACTTCTAGGAAAAAGGATCATGTTCCAATCCTTCCTTGATTCAATCTTGGAGTAAGAATTGGGCTTGGGTGTTTGTAATACCCCGTAATTTTCCGGATATATGTTTTATGAGGAATTATCTCTGTTCTTCATGTACGAATCTTTCTGAACTTATTTGGTTTGAAAACGTGAAGTTATCTCTCGAAACGTGGAATTTGTACACAACTCATACTGGCACAACCGACGATTTGATTTGATTATTTTATTATTTGTGAGAAACGAGGCGTATGAATAGTCATTTTTATTGCAAAAATTATTCGGAACGCAATGGTGAAATTCTCGTGTCTTGAATCGGTCGTTTGCTAGTTTAAACGAGCCCCGAGCCTCATTTCAAGAAAGATTGCTAAAATTACAGAATTGATCCCTGGACTAAAGTTCCACCTCCAGCCCTAAACTTTTGTTATTTACAGCTTGGGTCCCTAGGGTATTTCACAACTTTTAGTAGCCTATATAAACATTTGCTATAACTATCTTAGGGTTAAAAATTCTTTCTTCTTCCATAGCAGCCGACACCCCTAGCCTCTCTCCTGATCTTCTTCTCCGGCCACATTCTAGCCATCTCCGGCCACACTCACCGCCCTCCTCTTCTCACACCGCCACCATGTAAACATACCTCGTGAACTCCTCATCACACCCGGCTGCTACACGCGCCCCAAAACCCTCACCACAACTATTATACACGCCTCCTCTGGCCATCCCTTTCCACCACCTGCTACCATTTTCACGCCACCGCCTTTTTGCTGTTTTGAAACGACATAAGAATAGATCGAAGGTCTATTTTCCAAAGTTGTTTTGGGTTCGAGCTTTTCACCAGCTACCATAGCCCCACCACCGCCGTCGTCCTCCTCCACCTCACTCTTTTTCTCCCTCGTTGTCCAAGTGGTATAGTAAAACCACTTCCTGTGCTTTTATTTTATTAACTATTATAACTATTTTGTTATTGTTTTCGTGGAATTCAAAACGGACATAACTCTTTATCATTAATTTTGTGGTATAAAAACCGTAATTATAAATGATTTATTGAAATCTGTCGTGTGGTAAGAACTCGTTTAAGAGGCTGTTTGTTTGTTCGATTAATAAACCGAGTCCACTCGACTCAGCCGAGTCGACTCAGTGGGTCGGGTTGACCCGTATTCGATTATGTTATTATTCAAGGTTTTGGTGTTTACTTGATATGTGTTATCATTATTGTTAAAATCAGTCGTGGTGGCTTAATCTTATTGATACGGTTTGTTTGTGAAAACATCACAAGGGTGTGCGATGTGGTTTACTCTCGGTTCAACGAGACACCTACATAAGGTGTGCTCGTTTGGTTTGAGTCCCAGTTTAACAACCCATGAAGGGTGTTAGTTTATATTTGAGTTTTTTGTGAATCAGTTTAGCGCAAGGTGAACAACAGGGTGCGTTTGTGATTGAAATTTTGTGGGTTGGGATCAAAGCTATTAGGGCGCGATTGGTACTTGAAATTATTACTATGGGTGCAGTTTGTTAAAAGTAAGAGTGAGTTGGGTTTTGTTTAAGATTGGGCCGAAGCCCATTGTAACTAGGGTGCATTTGGTTTGTTAATATTTTTTTTGGACTCCAATGTCCATTAACAAAATAAGTAGGGTGTGTTAATTGGTGGAATATATTCATTAAGTGTTAAACGTGGTACTATCGTGTTTGACTTGTGTTGATAATGGCAATCATTGGTACGTTTCGGATTATATTGGGAGTGTGATTTGAATTTGAATTGTGAATTTGGATGATACATATACATAATGGAATAAATATTTGGAATTGACTATTATATATTTTGGACATCTGACAATTATGGATCGTTATCGGATTTGCGATGTTAGATATTGGATTCATTGGACATTTTGAGACTTGAGACGGTATAATATATTAAACTCGAAAAGACTTTAATATATTAGACTCGGACCGGACACAAAATCTTCGATAAACCCAAAACTAATAATTACGCGGATGATAACGAGACATGAACTTATTAAATATTGTAATTACAGATTTGGTTAATTAAAATCATAACGACTTGAGAAAACTGATGTTATTAGTTAAACTTAATTCCATTTATAAGACTTTTATGTTTTGGGATATCGGGGTAAATACCGAAACGTACAAACTGATTTATTTTATTTGAAGTGATTAATTGTCGTTAACTTCTAGAATTGTCTTCTTGGTTTTAGTTCTCGTCAGTATTTTCTCGATTATGTCGATGTCTATTCTCTTTGGCGTGAGTTGTATGTCGAGTCTACGTTTTCTTACCACACCACACGAAACGCTGATACTAAACTTTTGATGAATTTTGAAATCGAGTAATCCACGAAAACTACGACACGTTGTCTTTTATAGACTTTATTATTTTGTGCGACGTATTTTGAGATAACCGTATACGTATTAGGTTGTGCCGATCCTAGACCGTTGTGTACCGCTGTGCTTGTACCCCCGGGTACCGTCGTGCCGTATGTTTTGAGACCGTTGTGATATGCTCTAGATGCCAGTTGTGTCAGTCGTGATCTTTGCATTACTGTGGCTAAGGTGAGTTCATGGCCCCTACTTTTAACCGTTTTATAACTATTTTGGGGGAGAATACATGCTCATTTCTACTTAAACTCAACACTTGTTTTACTTTAAACGTGATTTGTTTGCTCCAACGTACTGTTTGGCTGAAATATCTGACCTGATTACTTGTATGCGTTATGTGTTTGCCTGTTTATTGATGTGGCTTGAAACTGTTATGATACTGTTACGCGAGCTGGCTAAGGTTATTATTCCATGTCTGCTATTGTGCGGAGTTATTGTTATGAGCTGCATTAGTGCAGGACTACTATACGCAAGGGCTCTTTGTGCCTAAAACCAGTGGGCTCCTGTGCCTATAAACTACTATAGTGTGCACCTATACGCAAGGGCTCTTTGTGCCTAAAACCAGGTAGTCTATACATATCCGCAAAGACCCGTCCTTCTTCCTCTGAAATAGTACCGGCGCACCATATGGGGCTTTCGAGGGTCGAACATAGCCCGCATCCAATAGCTCCTTGAGTTGTCTACGCAATTCTTCCAACTCCGTTGGTGGCATTCGGTAAGGGGTTTTGGCCGGTGGCTTGTGTAGAAAATTAGAAGGGGGGTTGAATAGTTTTACCGATTAAATCTCTTTTTAAAACTTATAGATCGACTTATGTCAATCTAGTTTTGACGTGTTGGATATTGATAGTATTAAAGCATATAAAACTAAGCTACGAGATAGAGTTAGAGAGACACAACCACAACACAAGTATTTATAGTGGTTCGGCTACAAGGTCACCTTCCTTGCCCAACTCCACTCCCCGAGTCACCTACTCGAGAGTTCGTAAACACTTCACAACACAAACTCCTTTCACTTGGCGGAGAAGCCTTCACAACGTCGCTTACACTTTATCCGGTACAAAGCTAGATACCGGGATTTTCCACGAGGTAAAGCCAAACCTTCGTCGCCTACACTTTATCCTGTACAAGGCTAAATACCGGGTCCTTAGCACGGCGGACCAAACCAACACACCTAGCACAACATGACTAAAGGATCTAACGTCCTTTTACACCTAACGACTCAACACATCTACACTACCCTTTTGAGAAGAAGAAATAACAAGATTCACTTCTGTGATCTTGGAGGAGAAGAATCCTACCAACTCATATCACGAGCTTGCAAGTATTCGAGAGGTCGTGATCTTGCCTTTTGGAAGGAACCTAGAGAATCACAAAGAGAGACTACATAGAAAGATCCTTGGATCTGAGGTTAGAGAAATTAGAATGTAGAGAGAAGATATATCTAAGTGGGGTGAGAAACAAGAGAGAAATGGCTCACTATTTATAGGCAAAACTGAGCAATGTTCACCGGGATCCGGCGGATCCCTTCCCAAAGGGATCCGGCCAGTGTAATCCAAGGGATCCGGGTATCTGGTAGTACCAGTTCAGATTTTGGTTTACAATTTTGGGTTTTGGGTTATGGGTTAAGGTCCATGGGTCAAGTGATGTCATGAATGATGTCAAAGACATCTTGGGTCTTGGGTCATGGACTTTGGGTTATGGGTTATGGACTTTGGGTCATGGGTCATTGGTTTTACCCATTATGAAGTCATGCATGATGTCATGCTAGTGGGTTATGGGTTATGGATCAAGCTCCATGGGTTATGGCCTTGGTTTTTGGGTCATGTATAGTCCAAGCCTTTTTCTAGTGATTTACAAGTAACATGTATTTTATAAAAATGTAAGTAACTAGTTTACTTAAGTGTTTTTATAAAATGGTTTTGGTTTTATGTAAACTTGTTTAACTAAATATGTTTAAGGTTTGTTTAATGAAATGAGTTAGTAAGCTTTTGGCTCAAAGCGTTTACGTATTTTATCTATCTCGTTAAAATGATTTTACGTTTGTTATCGACAAAACATTAGAAGATCGTAAAATATAAATAAACGTTTTTAAGGTTTATTTGTATTAACAATCTCCCCCTTTTTGTTGATGACAAAACATAAAATTATTTTAAGTAAAAGGATAAAATTCGTAAGTTCCCCTTTTTTGTCGAAACAAAAAGAGTGTCGAAAAGCAACTAACCCGAGTGCAAGTTTTAAGAGAAGTAAAGATGTAAATATGGAGCAAAGAGGGTAAAAAGTGCTTAGTTGCTCCCCCTTGATGAGGGCGTCAAGTAATTAGGAAGACTAAACGTGATTATTGCAAATTATTTGCAATGTTTTTGCTTTGAGGAAAGCTCCCCCTCATTGAGGGCGTCGAGTGCTCCATGTGTATTTTTGAAAATCTACAAAACAATGGTTAGAAAACAAGTATATGTTGTCCCTTTGTCCAAAATTTGGCTGCATAAAAATTTTGTTAGTTATCTATTTGCCTGGATCCCACTGATCCTTTTCAGAAGGGATCCGCCAAGCATAAACTCAGGGATCCGGCTACCTGCAGTTATGTTAGCAGTAGAAGAGGATAGAAAATGATATGAACACAAGTAATAAACACACCAAATATGTTCACATAAGCACATAGTCATGAAAAATCATTTAATAAACATAAGAGAAATGATACAACAAAGGTCAAATCTCTAAAAACTAAGAAAATGATCTTAACATGAAAAATTCCTATTGACTAAAAGGAGGCCTAAGACTAAGGATAGTGAGACCACTTATGCTTGCACTTCAAGGTTTTTCGGGTAGGTTTGGCTTGGTGATGTCATCAAGACGTTCAAGGAGATGGTAGAACATGAAACGCACTTCATCACGTAGTTCATGAACTAAGGTTTGGACATGTTGACAATGATTACAAGTATCATCGTGGTGTATTTTTTGAGGTCTTAAGATAGAAGGTTGTTAAGGCATGTTTGAGGTAGAAGCACCTAGATGGAAAGGTTGTGGATATACCACGGGTGTTGGTTGAGAAGTATGTGTGGGTGGAAGCGTGTCATTGTTTGGTCAAGATGGTTGAGATGTTTGATATCTTCTCATAACCCAAAATGGGTCATTTGAGGGTGGAGAAGAGGAAAGCAAGTTTGCTATGGGTGGTGGTATGTTTATGTCAACGTCTAGGTGATAGGATGGTGGTTGGGTTGACAATCTATCAAAGGAAGAGAATGTGGGCAATGGTGGTGGATTAGAAGGTCCAGGAGGTAAGTCCTCCAATGAGTTCAAGAATGGATGATGAGAGGTAGGAGGTGTGGTACAGGAAAGGATTTGAGGTTGAAGAGGTGTGGCAAGTATGGGTTGAGTTGAGATAGGTGTTGGCTCATTTAAAGGAGGAGGTTGTGGTGAGGTTGTTTTGGTGGAAGGAAGTTGTGGTGGAGTTGGCTCATTTGAAGGAGGGGTTTGGATGTAGTTTGATAGAGGTGTTTTAGTACAAGATGCTTTGATGGGCGAGGCTTCGGTTGAGGATATTTCATACACAATTCGTACGATTTTTCTTGGTGGACTCCTAGTGGATGATCTTGCACTTGGTGCCTTAGTCATGTTTTTAGGTAGGTTTAGAAGGTGAGTTTGTAGTAGAAGATGGTTTGTTTAGGTGTGGTTTGGAAGCACAAACACAAATGGTTTAAATAGTGAAGGGTCAAGTATGGTAATTAAAGCCTAAACCACTAAAATCCTTTGAATTGTAATGATATGCATGCATCAAGGTCAACTGCAGTGATACAATCTTCTAGGATATATATTAAAGGTAATGTGGAGTGTTTGAGTGGATAAAGTTGAGTTTTGGAAGGTTTTTGATGATCAAACCTGTGTCTGTTTGCCCGGATCCAGCGGATCCTTTTCAAAAGGGATCCGGCTAGCTTTAGCTGAGGGATCCGGCTAACAGATCAGGTGTGAGAGATAAATGATTATGATTAAGCTATAGCAGCCCTATGTTTTCTGGTGTAATGAGTGTGAGAAGTTGTCTTAAATGTGAAAATCCTGAGTGGTTTAAGACTAATAATGAGATGTTGCCATTAATGGTCTTTTAGTAAGGAGAAAGAAATCTAAGGTAGGCTAATAACTAAACATGAGTTAAGAAAATCATATCACTAAGTGTTAATTGTATGTAGGTTTCAGGGAAGGCTTGTATGAAAAATTT
The DNA here is from genome assembly GCA_021014915.2 of Artemisia tridentata subsp. tridentata. NCBI lineage: Eukaryota > Viridiplantae > Streptophyta > Magnoliopsida > Asterales > Asteraceae > Artemisia > Artemisia tridentata. The sequence goes on along the minus strand of CP139505.1, from coordinate 284,259,951 downwards.
AAAAATTCTTTAAAAATCATAAGAATTAAAAGATATATTTTAGAGCATTTTGAGGTAGAGATGGTGGAAATAAATTTGTTAAAAACTTATTTAAATTATAGATAAGTGTATAATGATCAGATGGAGGTGATGCAAGAAGTGATACTGAGAAATGGTGGTTATTTTGAAAATGATAAATCATAAACATCTCGGAAGAAACTTAAGTTAATCCTAAGAGATCAAAAGAGCTACTAACCTCAAAGTCAGCTCAATTGTGACTAATAGTAGATGAATAACTAGTGTACTAAGGTTAGAATGGTTGAGGGTGATAAGAAGTGATAAAAATTTTACTCTGTGTGACCGGATCCTCCGGATCCTTTCTAAAAGGGATCCGCTAGTTATAATCCGGCTTCTGAGACAGTTACTTTCACAGTAGGCTCGTAGAATTATCCTCACTAGTAATAAGTTGAATCTAGTAGATCAGGCAATACTTATATAAGATAAAGCAAGCAGGACACGTATATACATAATCAAATAAGGCACAGAACAGATAAAAAGTATTATACAAGAGCATAAAAGAAACATTCAGAAAAGTAAATACAATAGTTCAATGACTACAGTAGTCTTAAAATTTATTCAAAAGATGATTTAAACCACAATTTTCAATCTCTTCACTTTTTCTTCTTTCCCATGTTTGTGATAAAATGAGCAAGACACTTGATCATTCCCTTTGTTTGTTTGAATTCTTTTGTTTCTTTTGGAAGTTTGGGAAGTTGTTCGATATAAGAGATTGGATCAAGACGAAAGTTTGAAATAGGATTTTCTTCATCGACTTCAACTTCATCTGAAGAATCTGAGAGAGGACGAGGCCTTTTGCCATTTACCAAGAATCTTTTGGCACGACCTTCGGCGAGGGGTACCATGACATGATTTGCAAGAGCATGGTCATTGTTGATTGGAGAAGGTTGGATTGTACTAACGTACCTAAGGAGACGTGTAAGGAGCATACCATATGGAAGAACCATTTTGTCAGTTGTGAAAACACTCACCATTCTTTTGGCGATGTAGTATGCAAGGTTGAAAGGTTTTTGGCGTAAGAGAAAAAAGATCATTTGAACAAGACAAGCATTGGGGTGGTCTTTATTCCCAACCAAACAAATGACATTTTCCCTAAGAATTTCTTCCCACTTTTTGTAAGTTGGAATCATTTCAAAGAGTTCCATTTGAAAAGGATCACGATGAATGACTTCCTTGTTGCGAGTCATTCGAGATTGATCAATTCTTTTTATGATGACGGTATCTCGAACTAAGGAGGGTTCGTCAAGAGGAGTGAGATATGTATGATGATAATCTAGAGCAAGATGTTGATTGGCGATGGACCAATCATTGGAATACATGCAAATTCCATTGCACGGAATTTGAAGGATTTCAGCAAAGTTAGTGGGAGATAGAACAGTGTTTTGGTCGTTGATAGTGAAGGAGATGGACATAGATCCGTCATCGTTTCGGATAATTCGAACACTTTTGTAGAATTGGAAAATGAACACAGGACAAATTTATGCATTAATGTTAAGAAGGCAATCAAAGTTGATTGTGGAAAAGACTTGACGAATATTTGTATCATCAAGATAGGATTCTTCAACGACACGTCCTTCATGAATGTGACGTTTATGGAGCATTTTGAAAAAAATTTGATCGTTGGGAGAGAGATCATCCTTACGGTAGTATCTAGGAATGTAGTAAACGGTATCATGATGGTCTTGTTGGGTAGACTTAGGCATTTTGATCCTTGACAAGTTTAAACAAAAATAAGGTTTATCTTATATAGAATAGGAGTCATGTATGAGTGTTCTTGGTTAACCATGTGTTGGGTCATGAAAAACCCAAGAATGCTTCAAACATGATTTGGACACAAATTAACTAAGTTTTAACTTAAACCGAGAACAATTCAAGTCACTGAGAGAACAGCCTCTCAGTGAGTCATCTTCAGGATGCTTAAGGCGAATTCAAGAAGAAGGATTCACTACTCAGGAAGGCGGTACTCCCTGAGTAGGACTTAAGCCAAAGAAGAAGATGATGGTTCAGTGAGTGTTGGACAAGAACTCACTGAACCCCAGTCTCCTCAACCAACAAAGTGATTGAAGGACTGAGGAATCAACGCCTGAAGAAAAGGCGGGAACAATAGGGAAAAGATCTGAGAAGATAATAGTGTCAGCCCAACACTCTTCTCTTGTCAGATCCAACCTTCCCTATTGCGGCTAAAAGTCATGGAGTGTCAGCCAACAACTCCCAAAGTCTTATTAGCCCTTTCCTATTGGTTCTTGGAAATGACAATTACTATTTGTAATTGTCAGACACGCAACCTCAACAACTTGTATTATATTTAATCACTTATACTTAGATTACTTGTGTATAAATAGATCAGATGGGAGAGAAGTTAAAGTGTGCTTTGTATATTTAAAGTCTTGAACTTTTACAAAGGAACTTCTCTCCTACAAAGAGTATACAACTCACTGAGATAGCTCAGTGGGTATATTGTTACCACTCAAGCAAAACTTGAGTTTCGATAGGAGACACCCCATACCCTTGTCTATTCAATCCCAAGTGTTTGTTCCGCAAAACACTTGGGTATAGATTCTTAGAATTATTTCTAATAAGAATTTAAATGTTGAAAAATATTGTTGTTTTTATATTCATGTTTTATAACTGTTAGATTTAATCCTAAACATTGTATTAGTCATAAACACAAATAGATTAACTTTCTAGTTAATTCTAATCGTGTAAAGGGACCAACAAGTGGTATCAGAGCCTCTGGTTTATAAAATCTTTTAAACTAACCAAGAGTGCTCTAGGTTTTTAAAACCAAGATCCTACTATGGCTGATATCAATGTACCCCAGCTAGTCGACAAAAAGGGTGGCAGCTACTCAGCTGTTGCACCCAGACTTGAAGCTGGAAAATTTAGCAAATGGAAGAAGCGTATGATTTGCTATCTTACTGGTATGGAACCCTACTACATCACCTGTATCAGGGATGGCCCATTTGTCCCAAAGACTGCCACAGGGCTAATCAAGCCTGAGGCCCAATGGACCATTGATGAGAGGAGGGTGGTCAATCAAGACCAACGCCTGAAAAGCATCCTTATATCATGTCTTCCTGACGATGTAATGGAATCAGTCATCAACTGTCTAACAGCCAAGCAAACTTGGGATGACTTGGTAAACAGCTTTGAAGGTCCCTCAGATACCAAGGAAAATAGGGTCATGGACCTTAAACTTGAGTATAATACTTTCAGGGCAAAAGACTCTGAAAGTCTCTCACAGACCTACACCAGATACAAGACTTTGATAAATGAATTATCAAATGATGGTGTTGTACTGTCCAAACATGAGACAAATGTTGGCTTTGTCAACAGTCTCCCTGAGAAGTAGCTCAACTTCTCACAAGGCCTGAGGAATGCTAACCACATTTAGACCCTTGAGCTCCCTAAAATTTATGGGAAGTTTGTCTATGAAGACAACTTGATCTCAAGGAGATACCCTGACTCAAAAGCTTTTGAGTCCAAAAAGGCCTTAACCTCCACACCCATATCAACTGCTTTCTATTCTAATGGTGTTGTGCAGGATATTCAAGAGGATTCTGAAGAAGAAATTGATGAAAGGACTGATGAGGAGTACCTGAATGACCTGAACTTGGAATTCCAAGAAAGGGCACTCCTTGCTAGTTCAAAAAGTTTCATCAAAAGAAATCAGTCCAACTTTACAAAATCAAAAGCAAATGAGACCACTAAATGCTTTAAATGTGGTAAAAAGGGTCATTTTGCTAGGGACTGTTATTCTAAAACTATCTCAGAACCTTTTTACATATTTTCAGGAACTAGCAAGTTTCAACCTAAAATGTTTCAGTCCACCCAACAATTCCAAAACAAGGGTCAAAAGGATTTTGAAACAAAATATAGGAATATCAAAGCTAAACTTGCACTTCTTGAAACTAACCCCATATTGCCTCAGGCTGCTCAAACATCTAAACCTATTCAGACTAAGAACAAGGTTTTAATAGCTGAAGCATATGATTGGGATGATGAAGAGGTTTCCTCAGATGAGGAAATAAGAGTTAGTGCACTGATGGCACTTTCAGAAGAGGATCAGGTGGCTGTGGGAAAAGGCCATGCTAGAAATGGAGAGTGGGTCAACATCACCATGAAGAAGGTAAATACTTTACTTTCTATGGATGATGATTCTGATCGGCAGTCTTACATGAATTATATTTGTGTTGATTTAAAGTTTGTTGAGGAACAAAGGCTTAACTTGCTTTCAAAATATAACAATATTGTGTCAGAATTGAACAAATGTAGAGATGAACTGCTTATACTTAAGCAAGCCAAACTAGAAACAATAACTCTACAAATTCAGAACACTGAGATTTTGAAACAAAACCAAGTCCTTCAAACTGAACTTAACAAAGAAAAGGCTATCATTCAAAGCTGGACCAAGAAGAACCCTAAGGTTTTTGACACTGTGGGATTAATCTCTCAGAAAACCATTGGTATTGACCCTCTTATGGTTGATCCAATTGTGTGTCAAAATGAAATAAACTTTGTTCCAGCTGGCATATCTTTTGAGCAAGAATTGCTTCCCAAGTCAAATGACTGGATTGTCAGGGACAACCCAGTCAGTAAGTTACCAAACTTTGAGACTGGAAAGATCTTGCTTCCTGAAAGTCAGGCTTTGAAAAATATGCTTGGACTCACTGAAAAACTCAGTAAGCTTGAACTCACTGAACCACTCACTGAGTCCTTGAATGAGTCTGAATCAGAATCATACCCTCCACTTCCTCCACTAAATACCCTTCAGGGTGCTGCACCTAACTTAGGCCTCCCACCTATGGTCTTCTCACCACACTCTCCAAAAGAGAGATCAGGAAGGGGAACAACCATCCTGAAGAGAGCAAACCTTGATGTCTCAGTAAATACTGATGACTCATCAACTTCAGTCCCTTCTGAAGTAACAACCCAAAGCCCTGACTCAAAATTTGATCAGTTGGCTGAAATGGTCAGGAAGCTAGGAGAGAAGATTGCATCTTCTGAGAAATCTTCTCAATCCAAGAAGGAACAAAAACCAACTTCCTCAAAGACCAAACCTAAACCCACAAAACCCCTGAAAAGATGTGAGCTATGCAACTATACAAATCATCTCACTGATGATTGCTATAGAGTCCTTTATTGCATGATTTGCAAAAAGGAAGATCACAGGACCTCTGATCATAAACAATGCTCAGTCATGTCAAACTTTTTAGGACTTAAGTCTCAGTGCCTGAACTACCCTTCTGATTCTAAGCAGAAACAGAAGCAAAAGGCCAAGCCTTTTCCACCCTGCCCTTTGTGTGGATTCAATGACCACCACCCTGAGGATTGTCAATATGACAAACATTGTGAATCTAGTGGAAGTTCCACTCAGAAATCCTCAGGAAAAGAGAAGGTCATTCAGTCAAGAAGAGGAATGAAACAATCCTCTCAGACTACTGAGGCTACCCCTACAACCAAATGCAAAACATGTGGTAGCTCAGTCCACTCAACCTCTGACCATGAATCAATTAATACTTTCATAAAGACCTACAATACCAAACCCTCCATGAAATGGAGTCCTAGAAAGAACTGACCTAGTTTACTATTTGTGCAGAAGCATGCCAGGGATCCTGTTTGGCATCTAGACAGTGGATGTTCAAGGAGCATGACTGGTGTTAAGGAGTGTCTGCACAAATATGTGGAAGAACCAGGACCCAAAGTGATATTTGCTGATAATTCATCATGTCTCACTGAAGGTTATGGTTCAGTAAACTGCAATGGTATTGTCTTTACTAGGATAGCATATGTAAATGGTCTTAAGTATAATCTGATCAGTGTCAGTCAACTATGTGATGCAAAATACATAGTTCAGTTTGATGATAAGCAAGGAACCATCTTCAATGCAAATAAGGAAATTGTCCTCATTGCACCAAGAAGACAAGATGTTTATGTATTAGACATGTCCAGTCTAACTCAGGATGGAACTTGTCTCTTTGCTAAGGCCACTGATACACTCAACTGGCTTTGGCATAAGAGACTCACCCACCTGAACTTTAAGAACATTAACAATCTTGTAAAATAAAACAAGGTCCTTGGCTTACCATCTCTTGTGTTTTCTAAGGATAAACCATGCTCAGCTTGTGAAAAAGGTAAACATCACAGAGCATCCTTTAAAACCAAAACCAACTCTTCCATCAGGAACTGCCTACATCTTCTCCATATGGATCTATTTGGACCTGTCAGTCCAAGGTCTATTAACCATGAGAAGTATACTCTGGTCATAGTGGATGAATACTCTAGATACACCTGGGTATTCTTCCTGATAAAAAAGAGTCAGGCAGCTGAAACAATCATGTCCTTTTTCAGGAACATTGAAAATCAAAATGACATTAAGGTCAAACAAATTAGAACTGACAAATGGGACCGAGTTCAAAAATAATGAACTTGAATGTTTCTGTGATGAGAAAGGTATTTCCCAAAACTTTTCCTCTCCATACACACCTGAACAAAATGGTGTTGCTGAAAGGAAAAACAGAACACTCATTGAAGCTGCTAGGACAATGCTATGTGGATCAGTCCTTTCCAACCATTTTTGGACTGATGTAGTCAAAACTGCCTGTTATACACAAAACAGATCCATAATTGTCAAGAGACATGGGAAAACCCCATATGAGTTATTCAAAGGAAGAATCCCTGACATCAGCTACTTTCATGTCTTTGGGTGTCCTGTGTTTATTCATAATCACAAGGATCACCTAGGGAAATTTGATGCAAAGGCTGATGATGGATACTTCCTGGGATACTCACTTGTCTCAAAAGCCTTCAAAGTGTTCAACACAAGGAGACAGCAGACTGAGGAAACATTTCATGTTACCTTTGATGAGAGCACTGAAGCTATCAGGTTCTCAACTGCCTCAGTAGAAGAGATAGGAATTGATAATTCTTCAAGATATCCTCCTGATGAATATCTGTCTGAAAACAATCCTTCTACTCAGTATCAAGATGATGCTAATCTCTCCTATTACATAATCCCTCACAACCTACCTAACCCAACCATCACTGAGTTTGTTGAGGCACATACACACACTGATGACATCAATCAGTCAGTTCAAAATACTCAAGAACCCAACAATCTCAGTGAGCTGGTAGATACTCAAGATCCAATCAATGATCATGTGTCTACTCCAGAACCAACCCCTCTACCCAATCAGGCCTCCACAAGTTCAAATCAGTATCCAGGACCTCAAGAAAGTTGGACTAGGTCTCAGGATATTGAACTTGTCAATATTATTGGAGAGCCTACTGAAGGCATGCTCACCAGGAGCATGGCTGCTAGTCTAAGAGCAGCCTCATCCAATGAATGCCTATTTGTGGACTTCATTTCCACAATTGAACCCAAAAGTGTTAAAGAAGCACTTAAACATCCAAGTTGGGTTCAGGGCATGCATGATGAACTGGAACAATTTGACAGAAACAAGGTAATGACCTTGGTCAAATGTCCTGAGAATGTCTCAGTCATTGGCATGAAATGGGTATTCAAAAATAAAACTGATGAAAATGGCATAGTCATTAAAAACAAAGCCAGACTTTTAGCCAAAGGCTATAATCAACAAGAAGGCATTGACTATGAGGAAACATTTGCACCAGTAGCAAGGATGGAAGCCATCAGGATCTTCCTTGCTTTTGCTACATACATGAACTTCAAGGTGTACCAAATGGATGTTAAAAGTGCATTCTTAAATGGTTCACTGAAAAAAGAAGTTTATGTTGAGCAACCTCCTGGATTTGAAAGCCATGAGTCTCCTGATCATGTCTGTAAGCTTAACAAAGCCCTTTATGGACTGAAGCAAGCTCCCAGGGCATGGTATGAGACTCTCTCAGCCTTCTTAATCCAAAACAAATTTGTCAGAGGCAAGATAGACAACACATTGTTTATCTATAAGACAAATAATGATGTCATACTAGTACAAGTGTATGTTGATGACATCATCTTTGGCTCAACAAGTTTCAAACTTTGCAAACAATTTGAAAAACTAATGGCAAAGAAGTTTGAAATGAGCATGAAGGGAGAACTGACGTACTTTCTTGGTCTTCAGATCAAGCAGACTGATAGAGGAACCACTATCAGTCAAGAGAAGTATGTAAATAATCTACTGAAGAAGTATGATCTCAGTGATTGTGCCTCAGTCAAAACTCCCATGGTTCCCCCAAACAACCTTGGTCCTGATCTAACTGGTAAACCAGTAAATCAAACTCTCTTTAGAGGAATGATAGGATCACTGATGTATCTACTTGCATCAAGGCCTGATATCTAATTCTCAGTATGTCTATGTGCCAGATATCAATCTGACCCAAGAGAATCTCATGTCACTGCTGTGAAAAGGATATTTAGGTACCTGAAGGGCACTCCTAACCTTGGATTATACTATCCAAAGTGCTCAGGACTTGATCTCAAAGGATACTCAGACTCTGACTATGCTTGATGCAACATGGACAGAAAAAGCACCTCAGGCTCTTGCCAAATTCTTGGTGGGAAATTAGTCTGTTGGAGTGCTAAGAAGCAACAATCAGTTGCCTTGTCCTCAGCTGAGGCTGAATATGTTGCAGCAGCTAGTTGTTGTGCAAATGTACTCTGGATGAAAAGTCAACTCAGTGACTATGGAATTCAGTACAAGATGGTACCCATCTTTTGTGATAACACAAGTGCAATTGCAATCTCAAACAACCCTGTTCTTCATCAGAGAACAAAACACATTGATATCAGATATCACTTCATCAGGGACCATGTCATGAATGGTGACATTGAATTACACTTCATCCCTACTGAATATCAGTTAGCTGATATCTTCACCAAACCTTTGGATGAACCAACTTTCACAAGGTTGAAAGCTGAATTAGGAATGTTGGATATAGAGAATCAGTCCACTGATTGATTCCTACCAACTGAAGTGTAAATTCTTAAAATCTCAGGTCCCTGACTCAATGTGTTCATCAGTGAAAACATCTCACTGAATCCTCATCCTCAGGAACTAAACCCAAGTTCCTGAATCCTTGTTTCTCAGGAATCATTCCTCATTCCTGAATCATCAGTGACTAATCCCAAGTCCCTGAAAAACCAATCACTGAATGAAGAGTCATTCAGGGCCCTGAAAAGAGACATTAAATACTGACTTAAATGCTCTAAGTATCTAGTTAGTAAATGTCCGAGGTTGGTAACTGAACACATATTTAATTCAAGAATATTTGTTCTTTTTTGCCTTTCTGGCTTCCACCTCTGGGCCACCACATTCCCACTTGGCATTAAATGCCTCTCCAATCACATTTCAAATATGTGATGACTTATCTCTGCAAGTTGCACTTTTGCAGAACTGCTCAACTGTTCACTTCGACTGTTGCGCCAAACCAGGAAAGTGGAGTGTTGGCATTAAATGCGGATCCCAAAAAATATTATTCAAAACAATTTGCAATAATTCTTTTTGAATAAATTAAGATCGCTCAAATGACCAAAACACCCCCATCTCCACTTTCCTATAAATACCCCAACCAGAAGAATACATACACATGTTTTTATAGAATTTTAAGCAAAACTCTGCCATTTTTAATTCTCAAAAACAAATCGTGTGTGCATTCTTAAGCTTTAGAAACCCTTTAACCTTAGTAAAACCCAGACTTACCCACAAATGGCTTCTTCTAAAGCTGTGACATATGCCCCTAATGTGGATTTCACATTGGAGGGTGTAGACCTAACCAAAAACAATGTGGTGGGAAATTTCTCATATCCACAAATCTACCCAGCCTACAAGAACGTTATGAAATATCTTCGTAATTGTTTTCTTGCAAAGGCTTTCACCCACACCCCCCAGTCATCTACCATGACTATTTGAGGGAATTCTGTTGTACGGCTGTGGCAACCAGCCCCAAAGACACCAAAGAGTCAATCATCACCTTCACGGTGATGAATGGGAGTAGAACCCTCTCCTTTGACTACTCAGCATTCATCAAAGCCACAGGCCTTGACTTTGCTGAAGCCTTTTCACCCAACCCTACTGATCAGGACATAAAGAATGAACTGATCTTTCTTGCACCCCATGACCCCAGACGTCCAACAACGTCTGCGGGGGGCTTACTGGAAAAGGCTCCAGTAGTCAAAACATGGTTCCACCCTATTTGGAGGATACTGATGACATTTGTCATTGATGAACTCAAATAAGTACATTTTATTACTATCATTTATCCTATTAATTTGACTTGTTTTATTATATTATGTATGAGGATTGATACTTAATCGTTTACTTTTGTAATTCTCAGGTAAAAACAAGCATTTGGTGAAACTTAGCGATTTTGGACTAATTATGGAGCAAAACATGCAAGAAGTTAAGAGTCTACTGAAATGAAGAAGATCAAGACTAATCTGCTCCAGATGCGCCGCATCTCACTCATTACATACGGCGTATCTCTATTAAGATATCACCAGATACGATCCAAGCACTAGTACAGATTCTGCCTATCGTCACACTGGAAATGCGTGACTATATGCATATAGTCACACACGTTTTTTTTGGGTGTGTGTGACAAAAAGTCGCGCCACCGTAGGTATCATATGGTCACATTGTTTAGTTTGTGGCCGTTTTCATCGAAAAAGAGTGACCAAAACCCGAATATGTGTGACTAATTAGGCACAAGTTTTGTTGGATTCATCAGTATATGTGACTATTTCCCATCCTATGGCCACACGAAAATATAATAAATGTGACGTTTGTGATGATTTAGTCACACATCGTGTGTTGTTTTTTTCGAGTTAGTCACATACAATTTAAAAAACAGTGGCCAAAAGTGTTAATAAGTGTGACCATATGCTGTTTAAAGTGAAGAAATGTGTACTATTGATCATCCAATGGTCACATGAATTATTAGTTTGTGTGGCCTTTTGTAATATTTAGTCACACAAAGCATGTTTGCTTTGGGTATTTAGTCACATACAATTAAGCATAAAGTGGCCAAAAGTGTTAATAAGTGTGACCATATGCTGTTTTAAGTGAAGAAATGTGTATTTTGTGTGACTATTGATCATCCAATGGTCACATGAATTCTTAGTTTGTGTGGCCTTTTGTAATATTTAGTCACACAAAGCATGTTTGTTTTGGGTATTTAGTCACATACAATTAAGCATAAAGTGGCCAAAAGTGTTAATAAGTGTGACCATATGCTGTTTTAAGTGAAGAAATGTGTATTTTGTGTGACTATTGATCATCCAATGGTCACATGAATTCTTAGTTTGTGTGGCCTTTTGTAATATTTAGTCACACAAAGCATGTTTGTTTTGGGTATTTAGTCACATACAATTAAGCATAAAGTGGCCAAAAGTGTTAATAAGTGTGACCATATGTTGTTTTAAGTGAAGAAATGTGTATTTTGTGTGACTATTGATCATCCAATGGCCACATGAATTTTATGTTTGTGTGGCCTTTTGTAATATTTAGTCACACAAAGCATGTTTGTTTTGGTTATTTAGTCACATACAATTAAGCATTAAGTGGCCAAAAGTGTTGATAAGTGTGACCATATGCTGTTTAAAGTGAAGAAATTTGTATTTTGTGTGACTATTGATCATCCAATGGCCACTTGAATTTTATGTTTGTGTGGCCTTTTATAATATTTAGTCACACAAAGCATGCTTGTTTTGGGTATTTAGTCACATACAATTAAGCATAAAGTGGCCAAAGTTGTTAATAAGTGTGACCATATGCTGTTTAAAGTGAAGAAATGTGTATTTTGCGTGACCATTGTTCTTCCAATGGTCACATGAATTTTTATTTTGTGTGGCCTTTGGTACTATTTAGTCACACATCGAATTAAACAAAGAGTGACCAATAATGTTGGAGCAGAGTTGCTACTGCTAGCAGTACTAAGGTAGTCCAAGGTAGTCCTGCTGAAGCAGAGTTACTGCTGCTAGTACTATGCTAGTGCTGCTGGAATGTGTATATATATTATATATAAAACAATATTAAAAAACACAAGAAATTTCAAATTGACTTAAACTCGAATGTATATAACTGGACAAAATATACAATTGTAATGTCGTACTTAATTAATCAAATATCTAAAGACTTTTGAACCTTCACCCCCTTAGCAGTTTGCCTTAAGTCGTTAGCAGATATATATTGTTTCTTCGTTGGTGCCTGTGGTACACATTTAGTCACATGGTTTGTTGGTGTAACCTGTAGTAAACAAAAGACGCTTCTATCAAACATTGAATTACATATGAATAATTATATATGTAGGTTGAAAAAACACATGTACGTACCACCTCTTCAAAAATAACTTGATCCTTTGGCCATGCAACGAAACTACCTTCGACTTCCTTAACTGTTTTGAACCCATTATTTGCTACGTCCGGTATGCATGCTGCATCAACTAACGATGAATCAATTGACACTCTGTAGCAATCATTTGGGAGTGGTAGGTTATGCAGCATTTGCTTTCCATGAGACTGGTATACGGTACCAAAAGCAACGATATTTGATTTCTTTGTGTGCCAGAGTTTGCACTTAAGTGTCTACAAAAAATAAAATAAAAAATTGCATGTATATATCAGAAATTATTTAAACAAAAGAATAACAAGAAACATGTTGAAATACATACTGTTGGCAGTGCTTGTGTTAGAGACACATCTTGTTGCGATTGGGAATCTGGAGACCCGTTTCGTCGCTTCTTTTGCTTTGGCTTATTGGGTCCGACAGTTTTAGCAAGTTCCTATATGTATATATAAAACACGTTACATTATTTAAACAAAAGAGTAACAAGAAACATGTTGAAATACATACTGTTGGCAGTGGTTGTGTTGGAGACGACACATTTTGTAGCGATTGGGAATCTGGAGACCCGTTTCGTCGTGACTTAAGGTTATGCTTAGGCCTGACAGTTTTAGCAGCAGGTTCCTATACGTATATATAAAACACGGTACATTAGTCGATCATGTATGTAAAATTCAAAAATCAAAGGGCGATCTTTTATTACTATACTTACCATTGTTTCCGTTACCTTTTTAGAAGTTTCAAGGCCATTGGATTTCTCCTCAATTCCCGCATCTTTAGGACTTACAACACCACTTGTCTGAGTGCCATTGGAGTCACCTGCAATATTTTCAATGGCCATTGGAGTCACCTGCAATATAAATTAAGAAATACAGTCACTCATCAGTTTATGTTCAATGCCTAGTATCATTAGCATCAGTGGTGTTAGCATTAGAAAATGAAATTGTTAACAACATAAAAAATGGCTTACAACTGAGGCTATTGGCGATGGTTGAGTTGGCAGAGTTATATTCATCCCTTTATCATTCAACTGTTGCAGAATTTGAGAAAGCATTATATTTGTGTTTTCCACCTCACCGGATAATTTATTGACCTACACATCTTTTTCGGTCATCTCGGCGGACAATTTTTTGATCAATTTATCTTTTTCTTCACGCTCGCGTCTCTCATTATCCAGTTGAGTTTGAAGTAAGGCAATTTTTTCATTGGCTTCTTGTTTTCTTCGAGGAAGGCCAAAATACTCTTTGTATGTTACTGCACCTCCCACTCCTCTGGCATAACCGCCCTTTTCCTTACCAAATACAAATGTCATGGCATCAGTGCCATCATCAAAACCCGATGTTCCTTCCTTGATCTTGTCATCAGCTTCTTTCTGCACAAAAAATATAGGAAATGTTGGGATTAAAAGTCTTCTTGATGCTGTTAGAGTAACTGCTGGTATACAAGCTACTACTGCTAGTACACAGTTAAATGTTGCTGCTATATAAGCATAATAATAGAATTAGCAGTCAAACTTACAAGTTCATCTCCCTTTGATTTAATATCATCATTTGGGTATTCGCCGTCTTTGTTTACCCTTCCTTTCACCCACATTACATCACGGGGGGGTTCTTCATCCGCTTCAATCTCTTTATTTTCGATCTAATAAACATCAAATGCATACCCATGTAAAGTTAAACCAAGATAAACGGAAATATGAGGATGCTTACACATGTACAGTTAAACCAAGATAATCGAAAATATGAGGGTATTAATGCAAATGTGCAAATTGGGCAATGTAAACGGATTCATTTCTCATACTGATCGTCTCTTAATTGGTAAAACAAACATTGTGTAATCTTACCATTTTCTCTTTGACATAAGCATATCCACCTCGTCCCATTTTATGCTGATAAATATTTTTGGAACGCGCCATTTTACCTTTCTCAGATTTCTCCTAAAAACACAAAATCATAAGGCGTTTAGATGCGGTAATGCTGCAAACTGAAAATAATAAAATGACATATACACTTAATTAAAGATAACTAATTAAAACCTTGTATGCTTCGGTGGTCGTGTATTTAACATACTCGACCCAGTCTTCTGATTTCATTATTGTATTATACAAGTCCGGGACTTCATTGAGTTTGGAAGGTGTATTTAGGTTGGGCAAAATGTAGTTGACTTTGAGCTTCCTTCTGTAATTCCTTAGCATTTTACCAAGACTAATCATTATCAATTTTCTGTATTGGACGTCAACAACAAAAAATTTCTGAAAAGATTAACACAATGTTGTTAATTAGTTGCACATAATGTAACTGCATACATAAACTTATGTAGTATTGGGTTACAAAATAGTATATATGTACCAAGATTTCATCCCATAGTTTATCTCTTGCTTCTTTATTCACCTTCTTCCAGTGTAGAATCTTCACACCTATCTGCTCACGAGCCACATCTCCTAAAAAACTCACAAACACTGCTCTGTTTTCCCCTGTTACCCTACCGAGTGCATCGAAGGTTACCTTGAGCTTTGTTGCACCAGGTTTGTCATGCTTCGCGCGAAACTTTACTAGCCTGGTTGAGCCCCTCTTAGCTACTATCTCAGGTGTTTGGTTGGTTACAGGCTCATCTATATCTTCTTCATCAGAAGACTTTTCGGATTCATATTCTAAGGCGTTATCATCATGTACAATATGATCAAGAGGAAGCAAAGTATGGTTATCAACAATGGGTTCAGTTTCCATGACTCTTGAGCAACAAAGGGTAAAAGAAAATGATTATGGCTTAGCTTGGAGAGTAATGGTGAGAGAAGATTTGATTTTTGTTTTTTATTTGCAGTCTTTTTTTTAAGGAGAGAAAAGAGGCTATACACCAAGAATATGAATCGTTTGTGATTCAAAAAATTTCGATCCAAAAATTTGCCTCCAAGTTGTAATTTGAAATTAACAATTGAATTATTTGAAAATTTTCCCTTTGAACCTGTTAATTAAAGCATAAACTTGATTTTTGTTTTTTATTTACTATCTTAATAATCGCAAATAATGTATCATACTGTGCAACCATCACATCAACAGTACAAACGTAATTACTACATATTGTACCCTTACCAATTACATTTACAAAACACAAATTACTAATTACCTTTTTGTTATTTGGTTTCATTGTTTGCGTGCTTGTGTTTGCCAGAAGAATGTGTGTGTTGATTAGGGTTTATTGATTTTTGTGTGTGTTTACAAATGACCTGGTAAAGGGATTAATTGCTGGTTGAATATTGAATTTGTGGTTTGGTTTAACTATAGCTGACGTGGCAAGATTTGTTTAAAAAAAAAAAAAAAAAAAAACTAATGGTGATGAGGTGGCGGTGAAATCCGGCTATAGCCGGTAAATAGGGATGGCAACGGTTCGGGTTCGGGCGGGTTTTAGTATACCCATAACCAAACCCGTTTTATAATATACCCGTACCCGCCCCATATCCCACCGGATACCCGATTAATATTATCCATCGGTTTTTCGGGTTTCCCCGTGGGTATTAGTTATCCGTACGTAGTTGAATATTATATGGACAAAATTGGCGGTATTAAGATTAAGTCACGCTAAAATCCACCGAAAAAACAAAAGAAAATACTCTAACCACTCCCAACAATAACTCAGCTTTAAACTTTAACACAATGCCACGTCAGCTTTAACACACTCACCCTTAATTAACTGAGCTTTAGTTATACACAAATGTTTAACGAATGAGCCGAGATGATATTGTTGTATACGAGATGTTTAACGAATGAGCCGAGATGATATGGTTGTATATATACGAGATGTTTAACGAATGAGCCGAGATAATATGGTTGTATACGAGATGTTTAACGAATGAGCCGAGATGATATGATTATACACGAGATGTTTAACAAATGAGCCGAGATGATATATATGGTTGTACACGAGATGTTTAACGAATGAGCCGAGATGATATGGTTGTATACGAGATGTTTAACGAATGAGCCGAGATGATATGGTTATACACGAGATGTTTAACGAATTGAATGAGCCGAGATGATATGGTTGTATACGAGATGTTTAACGAATGAGCCGAGATTATATGTTTGTACATGAGCAACACACCCAACAATAACTCACGCAACCTTTCGACCCTGTTTCATTATTTCTTAAAAGAGTTTAATTTCTAGACCAACCCTGATAGCTGGATGGTCTTGAGGCAACTCACGCAACCTTTCGACCTCTGGATCAGCACGATTATGCATCTGTAGCATAATACGAGTTATCTCACCTAGCAAATTGTTAATCAATTTGAGTTCTTTTTCTTGTTCATTGTGTAATCGGGTGAGGATAGCCTTTTGCACCTCTGCTAGTTAATTTGTTAGCCACAGTGTTTGTGTTAAAATTAGTGATACTTGCGAGAGAGTTTTATAAGAAGTTGTGTGAGAAAACGAAGTGTTGTGAAAGTGGCGCGCTTTGATAGTGGAAAGCCGTTAAACTAGCCGTTGGAGGCTATTTTAAAAATCAGATTGAAAGTAAAAGTAACCGTACGAGTATTATTCAAATTCAAACGTAAAGTAACAGTACAACATATTAATAACGAGCGGGATATTTAAATTTTAAATTTTCAAATTCAAATTAAACAAAAAGGCGGGATATATTTAAAATTTATCAATTCAATTCAAATTCAATTCAATTTATAAATTGAAAATAAAGTATCAAATACAAATACATTAAACATGAAATAGAAATACATTAAACATGAAATAGAAATACATTAAATGTCAAATAAAAACTACGTTAACATAAACAATGATTGATTAACATAAACAACATACGATTAACATAAACAACGGACGATTAATAAAAACTATCATCTGAATCTGGGTAACCATCTTCATAGGATTCGGAAGGTGTGAAAAAACCAGAATCCCACCTTTGCCTACGTTCTTCATCCTCCCTGGCTTGCCGCTCCAAACGATCAGCTTCCTCTTCTCTTTCAAGTGCTTCCATTTCCAGGAGGACTTGCATATCTGCTTCCTCTTGCCTAAGTTGTTCCTCAGTTAACCCAAACGGATTTGGGTCTTGGTTATGAACTGGTTCATTTTCAGGTTGATTATTCACCGGAAAATTTTCCGGTTGGAAAACCGGAAAGATATGCTCGGGTGGAGTATGGAATTTTTCATTTTCGCTAGGTGGGCTTGGAAACTGTTGGCCAAAATCCTTTTGGCGAGGTGGGCATGGAAATTGTTGGCCAAAATCCTTTTGGCGAGGTGGGCTTGGAAATTGTTGCCCGAAATCTTTTCTGGAAGACATCTTGAATTTGAGATGCTTGGATCTTGAGTATTTGAGAAGTTTGGAATGTGTTTCTGTGTGACTTGTGCTTCAGAAGCATTGGTATTTATAGGGTACAAATGCACACGTTTTATTAACGTGACTTTGAATTTTAATTGTTGGGGCTAACCTGCGTTAACGCAGCGTTAATATGTTGTACTTTATCTTACGTTTGAATTTGAATTTGAATTTTAATTTGTTAAGGCTGAGTTATTGTTGGAAGTGGCCTAAATATACCCATACTTCTCAAACACATTCAGACTGCGATAGATATTAAAGCATGTATTTACATTAAACATGTACTAGAAAATATCAATTACCCTAATGAAAAAGTCAATTAGTCATTAAAGTTAGCACACAAATTACATTAAACATCATTAATATAGAAAATATCAATTACCCTAATGAAAAAGTCAATTAGTCAATCCAACACCAAACATACTTCTAGATCAACTACACTAGTCAAATCCAAACCAAACACAAACCAAATCTGATCAATATTATCCATCTGTTTACTTTTGGCGCCTCTCGATGGTCCCTCTTCCCGCCTAAAGTATTGGGAACCGTTCGTATACCTCTCTAGCCTATTTGTACAACTCGACATGGAAAACCGTTCATAATTAATCAACCGTACCATATACAACTCCTTTGATATTTTCATTAGAAAATAAATTTCAAATTTCAATGGCTGACTCCTCTTCAACTCCTTCTTCCAACAAAAACAAACGCCCAAGGGATGATTCTCCTCCACCAATGCCTGAAAAATATAAAAAAATTGGCATATCCCAAAATATTTGGGAGAAATGTAGTAAAGGCCAGTATGGTGTTGAAAACGCATTGTTAGAAATTCACAACAAGCGTATAAAGATGTATGAAGAAAGGAACAAGAAAGATTTAGAGGTCATTGAGGAGCATCAGAAGAAAATTGAGGAGAGGAGCAAAAAAATAGAAGAAGAAAGAGAGAAAATAGTTGATGTTTACAGAAGTATTGAAGCTAGTAAATATGTGTCTTAATGTATCTTTTCTTTATATATTTTGCCTATGTATATTTTGCCTATGTAAATGTAAACTTATTTTGACTTGGTTTAATATATGAATGCAGTTATTATGTACAAGTTTATGATATTTGAATACAGCTATTATTATTGTACTGCTAGGTAAACAATTGTACTGCTATCGAAACGTTGTACTGCTGGGTATCCTTTTAGCAGTGGTTGGGAGTGCAGGGTAGTTTGTATCACTTTTTACTTAAAGTGTATAAACCCCCAATTGCTGCACACAATCACATTCACGCACACATTACTCTCTCTCTTCCACTCCCTAATCGAATTTTAATTGTCAAATTGCAAAACCCCCAAATCAAATCATAATGTCGAACCTAACTTTTACCGAACCTCATAATAATGTTGCCTTTTTAGAAAAATCCAATAAGTCTGTAGATTTTACTGAGATCATTGATTTCCTTAATGCAAGCTATATTAAGTTTGCATTAACAGTAAAACCTACTATATATACTTCCAACATTATCCAGTTTTGGTCGTCTGCTAAGGTCAAAACTATTAATGGGGAAGCACAAATCCATGCCCTTGTAGATGGGCAGATGATTATCATTACAGAGGCGTCTATTCGAAGAGATCTTCTCCTAGATGATGCTAACGGAGTTGAGAATCTTCCAAATACTACAATCTTCGAAAAACTTGCACTGATGGGCTATGAGAGATATACAGATGCTTTAAAGTTCCAAAAAGGTAATTTTTCTCCTCAGTGGAAATTCTTAATTCATACTGTCTTAGTGTGTCTAAGTCCAAAGACCACTGCATGGAATGAATTTAGCAGTAATTTAGCTTCTGCTATAATTTGTTTGGCTGAAAATACTCAAAGATTTAATTTCTCAAAATTAATTTTTGATAATATGGTTAAGAACTTGGATGGTTCTTTGGCTAAATATTTTCTATATCCAAGGTTTTTGCAACTCTTTTTGGACAACCAATTTAAAAAAAAGAAAAGTCACAAAAATGTTTATCCCACTCCCTGCCTTACCAAAAAGGTTTTTGCTAATATGAGTAGGGTTGGAAAAGATTTTTCAGGGAGAGTGACACCTTTGTTTCCAACAATGTTGGCACTAGCCCAAACCCAAATGGGTGAAGGTTCAGCAATCCCAGCTGGTACCCATCACACACCCACAGAACAACAACAAAAGACCTATAAACGTAGGACTAACACCAAGAACACTGAGCTACCTCAGGCTAGTGGTTCTATACCAACTGTTGCAGATGAGGATGTCACTGGGGGGGAGAGTGACATGTTGGCAAGGGCTGCCACTACTGTGTCTAGCTTAGCAGCAGCACAGGACAGTGGTAACATCATTAAGACCCGAACCAAGACAACTTCTAATGAAGAAAGTTCCTCTGGAACTGATTCAGGTGAAGGTCCCAGTCACATGGAAACAATGGGGGGTTCGGATGTTCATCCTAGGGGTGAGACTGAACTTAACTTTTCCAGTGATCCACCTCTCGGGCTAGGTAACACAAGCCGAAGTGGTGAGGATAGTATGCAACTTTTGAATGAATTGAAGGATACCTGTGCCAAGCTGTCTGCACAAATTGGTGATCTGCGAGCAATAGCTTCTTCCCAAGATGGAGTCATCAAAGCTCAAGGTGGGGAGATAAAGGCTTTGAAGAGAAGGGTTAGGTATTTAGAAGGAGTCAAAGGATCAAGAATTCCCAAACAAAAGGTTAAATCTTCTGAAGCTTCTAAGGATGCTCCCAAACAGGGAGGGAATGAAGGCAAAGTTTCAGGGGAGGATAACCAAGGGAATCAAGTGGTGATTGATCATCGTCTGGGCAAGGTTACAAATGCTGATAGTGCTACTGAGCCAATTACAGTTGGTACTACAAAAGCTAGTACTGCTACACCAGAGGTTTTTGCAAATGCTGTTAGTGTACTTGCTGAGCTGAAGACAGCAAAACCAGTAACCAAAGGTGTTGTGATACAAGAGCCATCATCCTCTCCAAAAGCTAAACAATCAACTCCACAGGTACAAGGCAAAGGTAAAGGGATTCTTACTGAAGAGCCTGTGGAGAAACCATTATCAAAAGAAGTGCAATTAAAAGTTGATGCTGAAATTGTTATGAAATTCTCACAAAAGTATGATGCAGAACATCAGACAATTTTGGAACAAAGGAGAATACAAGAAGAAAAAGATGCAGAGTTAATAGCTTCATGGGATGAGCAAAGGGCTCAGGTTGCAGCTGATTCTGAGCTTGCTAAGAAACTACATAAACAAGAGCAAGATAAGTACTCAGTAGATGAAAAAGCCAGGATGCTGAAAGAATTTTTTGATGCAAAAAAGAAGTTGTATGCAGAACAAAGATATGCAGCTAAGAAGAACAAGCCACCCACTCAAAAACAAAGAAGAGATCTCATGTGCAGGTAGGTTTTTTTTTTTTTTTTTTTTTTTTTTTTTTTTTTTTGCAAAGGTATTTATATTAATATCAACAATACCCAATATGTACATCATATCATAAACATCTACTCATGTGCAGGTATTTGAAGAATGTGGACAGATGGAAACTAAAGGATTTGAAATTCTTGGATGATAAAAGAATTGAAGAATTATATGCAATTGCCAAGAGAAATAATGATCTCTTCTTGAATGACAGTTCAAAGAGAGCAGGTGAACAGTTGGAAATAGAAAGCAGTAAAAAGAGAAAACAAGAACAAACTGAGCAAGCTGTTGTTGAAGAACAAATGCAAGCTCACACTGAACTTGCAGTTGACTCTGTAGGAGAAGCCATGGATGCACAACCTTTAACTGTCAAACATCCCATTGTTGATTATAAGTCTGGATCTTTTGGGGAAACAGTTTATTACGATATTAAGAGGCATGATGGTTCTTCTAGAAGGTATGTAAGCTTTCTTCACATGGTTCATGATTTTGATAGACAAGATATGATATCTCTATGGAAATTACTCAAACAAAGATTTGGTAATAAGACACCAGAACAAGCTAATTATGATAGAGAAGTCTGGAATTATTTAAAGGTAATGTTTGAACCAAATCATGAAGATGAATGTTGGAGAAGACTAACGCACAATACTGTTAAAGAATGGAAAATTTTTCAACGATGTGGAGTACATGCTTTAACTGTGAATGAGTTGGTGATCTACATGCTTGTAGAAAAGGATTACCCTTTAAAGTTTCACAAAGACATTCTACATCAGATGTTGCGTGGGAAGAAAACACTCAAGCTTCAGCTTAATTATGATGACATGGCATATGAACTGCTCAGGAAGATGGAAGAGTATCTAGGACCCAAGGACAAGAAATAGAATGTATAGTTATTACTGCTACAATGTATAGTTTGACTTAAACATGTATAGTTATTACTGCTAGTATGTATAGTTATTACTGCTAGAATGTATAGTTATTACTGCTAGAATGTATAGTCTGACATTTATCATGTATATGTCCACTTGCAGTCAAGCTTTATTGTATTTGCAGTTTCCATTTATCATGTATATGCACTTGCAGGCACTTTAGTAACATGTTACTTCATTATAAAGTTGAAAATTGACTTTAGAAAGTCAAGTAATCTGGTTCCAGCTAGGGGCAAGTAACATACTTACATACTACATACTGCATTAAACTAGATAGACTATAAAATCCCAGCATTGTAATGGGGCAAATTAAACGAAGAGTCATGACTAACAGTCTGAACTCAAAATATGACTCTATGATTTAGACACCTAAATAAATACTTCATGTGACCATATGTAACATCTTGAATTTAGTCACACAAACACTCAATGTGACTAATATCAAGGTTAATGATAACTGAGTTCACATTTTGCTATACATATTAGTCACATGAATATTTCAGTGTGACTATTTTCAATGTATTGGTCACATATAATACCCTTATAATGTGGCCATAAACATAATTTAGATGCACATTTGTGGTATGGTGTTACTATTGTATAGCCTATAGTCACATGATTGTGCTACAATTAAATGTGACCATACACATTAGGAATTGGCAGGCAAACACACACTTAACTTTAGACACACATATTAACTTACGTGACTATTTGTATCGAATTTTGGTCACACTTAATCATGTATGCCTATGGTTTAGTGTGACCATATATGACATTTGGTCACACATCTCAAGTGTGTGACATATATTTGTCACTTTTAAATGCATATCGTGACTATGCTTCAAACTTACTTTTCAGTTGTCACACATTTCAAATTCATATGTGGCTAAATTTTCAACAAAAACTAGCAGTCACGCTTAAATAATGTGTGACAAACTTGAGCATATGATTTAGCCACATACACAATTACTTCGTGTGACCATATATGGATTTTGGTCACACTTTTCAATTGCGTGACATATATTTGTCACATATGTATATATATAGTGTGACTAATGTTTCAACCTTATTTGTATCCGTCACACGTCCCAAATTATAAGTGACTAAAAAATCAAAAAAAAATTTACCAGATACGTATAGTCACGAAAATATTCAAATGTGTGGCTATAGCCTCGGATGTAATTCCGAAATGGTCACACAAGTCGGATCAAGTGTGGCTGTTTATTTTATTCTGGTACATTTAGTCACATAAAAAGGCGACTGTGTGGCTGTTCGAAAAACAGCATGTGTGACTAAATCCCATTTTTGTACTAGTGAAGATACAAGAGGACATGCGCCGCATCTAATCATGGAGTTACGCCGCATCTTCTGGCGGTGTACGAATATTCCTGAATATTATAATCTTGGACCCCACGCGAAGTTAAGTCAATGCGCCGCATCTACTTACTAGATGCGCCGCATCTTCCCTCAGACAGAAACTATAAATACCCCAAGACCAGACGAATTTCGGGGGAATATATTAGATTCGAAGACCGAAGCAGCAGAACCCTAGGACGAATTCAGTCAAGGAGGCAGCACAAGACACACCAAACGAAGATACAAGAGCTGTAAGAAGGTGCTGCATGTGTTTAATTCATTAAGTAGTTTTGTTTTATTGTGTTAGCAAACTTTAATTCATCAGGATTGGTGGCTTGTGTAATGTGACAACGAAAGATTGCACTCCCTTTAATACTTGCTTTCCCATCAATTAAAGTTTATATGTTGATGTCTTTGGTTACTACTTATTAGTGCATTGATAACCTCTGTGTTTATTAGTGGCTTGCGGGCATTTGACTGCGGAAAATAATGTGGCTCCCACGGTTATTACTAAATTGATCACTTAGGAATAACTTTTAGACATAAGTAATCATTAAGGGTTTACTCGCCGATAAAAATAGGACCAACGAGAAAGGGTTAACTACATACACTTCATATAAAGCTATCAATAAAACAAGTGACAATCTACTTAATCATAAGGACAGCCCTCTTATTGTCTCGAGTATTTATCTGTGTACGTGTGTGCTACTTGCTGATTCGTGCCTATTGGTTTATTTTATTATTTAATTGCAAACAAATCGTGCCAGTCTCTCAGGCTGAAACCCCCTTGCGTTAGGATATTAAAATACTGATTAGAATAACGAGATAATACGTTCCACTCTTAGTGATCGACACTCTACTTACCATTATATTCATACTGACCGGGTACACTGCTCGTTAAGTGTGTGTGTTATTGATAAGTCGGCTAAATATAAATTTAAAACTTGAGTAGGCATTAAAACTGCTAAACCGCAACGACACATCACGCGCATCAAGTTTTTGGCGCCGTTGCCGGGGAGTGAATTGTTATTATCTGTTAATTTGATTAGTATTTTAATTAGGTTTTTCTTTTTATTAGATTAATTGCATCATTGTATTATTTTGCATATTTGTTGTTTTGTGTGTTATTTGTTTGCTTTTATTTTTGTTTTTGTGTTTATTTTTGTTTGTGTGTTTTAATTTTTGTTTTTATTTTTCGTATTTTTTTCTGTTCTGCTATCGTTGTACTGTGCTAAATCAAACGATACGGCGCATCTGATCTCTCAGATACGGCGTATTGCGTTTAATTTTTTTTTAAATACAACGCGTTTAATTAATTCGATACGACGCATCTTTTCCCCAAGATACGGCGTATCTGTTTTTAATAAGAATTTTTTTTTCTAAGCGATAACGCCATACGACGCATCTGCTTTAGCAGATACGGCGTATCTTTTATTTTAATTAAAAACAGTTTGCGAATTATTAAACAGATACGGCGCATCGATCTCTGTCGATACGGCGCATCTTCTGAATCAAAAATCTCGTATTTTTAAACGTAACGAAAATACGGCGCATTAACTTTCGTTAATACGACGTATTTAATTTTAAATAAATATCGATTTTTGATTAATTAATTCGATACGGCGCATTCATAAATTCTAAGCGGCGTATCTATTTTCTGGATAAAGTCTGATCTAATTTTAACGATTATAAGATACGGCGTATCCAACTTTTTGGATACGGCGCATCGTCCACAGATATCAGCTATTTGTATTCATATATCCGTTTCTAAATTCATTAATTTTTCTTCTTAGCGAACTGATCCTACTGATGCTTTTGTGATTATTTCAGAAGGAAAATGGAAGGATTCGGAGAACTAATTGACTTCGACTTCGAAGCCAATTTTATGAACGATGTATTAGTGCATGAAAAATCACCCGAAAGTTACAATGGGGACTACATTGAACTTAATGACCTTAATGGACCATTAGAATCCAATGACCTATTCATGGATGATGCGGAATCTGAGTTAGAAGAAGGAGAAATTCTTGAAAGTCCAAAAATTAACGTTATTAATACTAGGAATTACGATGAATTTGAGGGGTATGATGGTTCTTGGGACTATGGTAGAAGGATCCACGCCGATTGTGCTTACAATTTGCAATTCACATGCATGATTGGGTACAAGTGTATTGACGCCAATTTCTTTCCTATTTTACCAATCAATGTCATGTCAAGAAGGTTTTACAATTCCATTATGAGAAATAAAGTGGAGTATAAGGGAAAGAATGTAGTTGGTGCCTTCATTAATGTCCCGATCTTCGTTGGACGCTTTACTATTGTAACTGAGTTCGCCGTTGTTGAAGACATGAATGCCTATTGTGACAGCAATATGGGTGACGTGATTGTTGGAAAACCATTTTGTAGGGAGATCACTATTAATGCAAAACGATTTGAAGGAAAGATCACCTTTCAATGTGGAAACGACATTATCACTTATATGATGCCCCGAACTCATCCTGGATTTAAACATGCCACTAGTAGGATCTGCTACAAATTTTCTCCATTCCTTTTTATTAGTGATGATGACAATATGAGAGGGATTGAGTACCCATACCAATTGATGGAAGGATTCTACAATGGAGTGTTGAAGTTGGGACCTGAATATATACATGACGAATTAGTTGCTAAATGGATCCTACGTAAGCAATGTGGGAGTCAATGATCGATATTAAAGAGCTGAACGTGAGTCTAACTTGAAGACTCTGGAAAAAAGACAAGTGCTTACCGGGAGACAACCCGGAGAATTTTTATTATTCTGTTTTCTGTGTCGAGTCAGTCAGGCCCGCATGAGGATACGGCGCATCTCAATTCTGAGATGCGACGCATCTCCTGCAATGGTCATATCTTATTTTAATTTTTCTGCATTTTTATTTTCGACTTTAAAACTTTTTATCAGTTTATTTTAATGCGGCGCATCCCTGGTTAAGGATGCGGCGCATCTTTATTCTGATCCGTATTTATTCCAGGCTCGATACGGCGTATCTTCTTCCATAAGATACGGCGCATCGACTGACCTGATGATTTTCAGTTTTAATTTTTAAGTTTTATTTTTCCTAACTACTAATGTATTATGCAAGTTTGAACCTTTATTATCTTAGGTGTGTTTTAAAGTGTTGGTGGTATTATAGTTTCCTGGATTTCCTGTGGATACATCAAGTATGAAGCTTAAACGTTCTAATCCACAAGAAAGATGATTTTTGCTCTTATCAAATGGAGGATCATACCGAGCAAATCTCAGGGGAGTTTTCCTGTTCTAATTCTTTTATTTTCCAGTTTTTAACCTTTTATACAAACAGCGAGGACGTTGTTTAACTTAAGTGGGGGGATTGGAGAATTAGAACACTTAACAATTACTTGTCCTAAACTTTTTCAAAAATTATGCTTAAAATGTGCTTAATATATCAAACTTAAAAAATTTTAGCATGTTTTTGTTTAAGATCTAAGTTGCATAGCTGCACACAAGACGTTATTTTCAAAAATTGTGATTTTCAAAAATTCACAAATCTATGAGTGTGCCGGTGACTTGTAAACTTTAGAACTTGGCTTGTATACTATTCGAAACCACCATAATAAGTATTATATTTATATAATTGGAATGACTTGTCTAAATTGGTAAAATTCTAGGATTACACCCAAATAGCCTATTATATGTTATGTGTTATTAACTAACTACACTGGTTAGTTAACCCCCGTATAAACCCTTTTGTTACTCTCATTTTTAGAGTAAGATACCCCTAGAAAAACACTCAGAGCCATTCCTTTCGTTTCTTACACCTATGTTTAAAATGTTTCGTTATACCCTTACACCTTAGCCTACCCTGTAGATTAGAATCCGTGGTTGGTTAATTGCTATAGGCAAAGTGTGTTTCCTTACATTACCTGTGTTCGCGTGCGTAATTCATTATCTATGGTTAGGTCGGGAAATTGCACAATGCAATTGGAGTGAAAGTAAATATTGTATATCTTTGAGTTATTTTTCGTGTGTTTACTACTTTCACTATTACCGTTATTTCTGAAGTATGAAAAGTATGGAAAAATTATCCAGAATTATCATTATAGTGATGTGGTGAAATTTTACACATCTATGTTTATGTTTGAAAAAAAAAAAAAAAAAAAAAAAAATCAAAAAAATAAGAAAAGAAAAAGAAAGAAGAAAGAGTTGGATGTTTGTTTTTAAACCAACGATGTAAAGTTATGTAAGTGGTCGATATCACCACTAAATGTTATACTATATCTATGGATTGAATGGGAATTGGCAGTTATGGGAACGCCAATTAAGGTTTATTCTTTGATTAAGATCTTGTTGAGTATAATTCGTGTCTACCTAAAGCGTGTGTTTCAAGTGTTAAAGCGTGAGTTATTCGATGATATGAGTCTTATTCATGGGATGGTTGGGATAGTGATTAACCACACTTAGGATTTTAATTTATTAGTTTTGTTTATTTTTCATTTTACACCAATTTATATCCCAAATGTTATCCATACCCTTTATTATTCTTTATCCAACCAAACCTTTGATTTATTGAGATTAGGGATTTGAGCAATCTTAAGTATCGTAGTCGTGGATTCGGCTATGTATTTATGATTTTGTCGCCCTTTTTGATATATTATTATTGGTGAAGTTTGGACCTATCTTTAGCCTATTCGAGTTAAGGATTTGAGCAATTGCAAGTATCGTGTTCGTGGATTCGATCATGTATTTGTGATTTTGTCGCCTTTTCTGGAATTTGAGATCGATAGTGAAAGAGAATAATTAACCCTTAAGCCTACAAACCCTTTTTACCGCTTTAGACTTGTTATTCCTTAGCTTTAGTGGAGGAGATGTGTATACTTGCCAAGCTTATGATAGAATATTCGTCACGGCTGGACAGTTAAACGATTAGATTTGCTTTTATCAACTTATTTTACTTTACTTCTAATTCGTTAAGTGTTTAGTTGTGTGATTATGAAATAAACGAATACATGCTTAAATATAAAAATAAATCCTAACATCTTTTAGGATACATTTTCATAAGAGAAATTCTAAGGTTTACTTGGGGACAAGTAAAGTTCAAGTGGGGGGATATTTGATGAACTCAAATAAGTACATTTTATTACTATCATTTATCCTATTAATTTGACTTGTTTTATTATATTATGTATGAGGATTGATACTTAATCGTTTACTTTTGTAATTCTCAGGTAAAAACAAGCATTTGGTGAAACTTAGCGATTTTGGACTAATTATGGAGCAAAACATGCAAGAAGTTAAGAGTCTACTGAAATGAAGAAGATCAAGACTAATCTGCCCCAGATGCGCCGCATCTCACTCATTACATACGGCGCATCTCTATTAAGATATCACCAGATACGATCCAAGATACAAGAGGACATGCGCCGCATCTAATCATGGAGTTACGCCGCATCTTCTGGCGGTGTACGAATATTCCTGAATATTATAATCTTGGACCACACGCGAAGTTAAGTCAATGCGCCGCATCTACTTACTAGATGCGCCGCATCTTCCCTCAGACAGAAACTATAAATACCCCAAGACCAGACGAATTTCGGGGGAATATATTAGATTCGAAGACCGAAGCAGCAGAACCCTAGGACGAATTCAGTCAAGGAGGCAGCACAAGACACACCAAACGAAGATACAAGAGCTGTAAGAAGGTGCTGCATGTGTTTAATTCATTAAGTAGTTTTGTTTTATTGTGTTAGCAAACTTTAATTCATCAGGATTGGTGGCTTGTGTAATGTGACAACGAAAGATTGCACTCCCTTTAATACTTGCTTTCCCATCAATTAAAGTTTATATGTTGATGTCTTTGGTTACTACTTATTAGTGCATCGATAACCTCTGTGTTTATTAGTGGCTTGCGGGCATTTGACTGCGGAAAATAATGTGGCTCCCACGGTTATTACTAAATTGATCACTTAGGAATAACTTTTAGACATAAGTAATCATTAAGGGTTTACTCGCCGATAAGAATAGGACCAACGAGAAAGGGTTAACTACATACACTTCATATAAAGCTATCAATAAAACAAGTGACAATCTACTTAATCATAAGGACAGCCCTCTTATTGTCTCGAGTATTTATCTGTGTACGGGTGTGCTACTTGCTGATTCGTGCCTATTGGTTTATTTTATTATTTAATTGCAAACAAATCGTGCCAGTCTCTCAGGCTGAAACCCCCTTGCGTTAGGATATTAAAATACTGATTAGAATAACGAGATAATACGTTCCACTCTTAGTGATCGACACTCTACTTACCATTATATTCATACTGACCGGGTACACTGCTCGTTAAGTGTGTGTGTTATTGATAAGTCGGCTAAATATAAATTTAAAACTTGAGTAGGCATTAAAACTGCTAAACCGCAACGACACATCACGCGCATCAGTCATTCAGGTCCTGGGTGGAAATAAATCCTCTACGGAGCAGTTGAACTCATCACAACAATTGATGTTGTTCAGTCTCCTTGAGGGTACAAAAATAGACATCGGAGGAATAATCTTCCGAGACCTTGTTGCTAAGCTCTCAGGAAAACATAGGCAAAGGCATATGTCCTATCCTAGATTTGTTTCCTGTGTGCTTTAGGACTTACTTGGTTCTGACTATGTGAGGACTGATGCAGAAGGTACGAAGCCTGACGTCCTGCACAAGTCAAACTTCACTAGTAGCATCAGTGAGGTTACACATATTGCCCTGACTGAATACATGCAATCAGTCATTCAGGGTAATGACGCTATCTCTCCAGTTCCTTGACCGACCAAAAAGGTGAAGAAGACAAAGAAGGGTCAGTCCAGCCAGGTGGTTAGACCCAAGCCACTCGCCACTGAGACTGATCCTCAAAACCAACTCAACCTTAAAAAGAGGTTGAAAAAGGCCGAGACCTCTGAGACACCCATTTCTGAGACCCTCTTGACCTCAAAACAAAGGCCAACGGAAGTCACTGAGCAATCATCCTCAGTGAACTCGGGCACACCCATTCCACATGGTTCAACTGACATACACAAGTCAGAGGGATCAGGAAGCATTCCCCCCTCACATCCCGATGAAGGTACTGATAAATCACAATCAGTACCCAAGGGAGAAAAGGGTCCTGAATCCTCGGTAGGGCAGCACCACCCTACTGGGAAGAGGACCCACACCCCCTCACATCCCGATGAAGGAACTGTCAAAAAACAATCAGTTCCCAAAGGAGGAAAGGGTTCTAAATCCTCGGTAAGGCAGCACTACCTTACTGAGAAGGGGACCCACAAACATTCACATCCCGCTAACGTTCCTAAGCAATCACCCTCAGGATCTCAGGGAGAAAAGGACCCTAAATCCCCTGAAGGACAACACAATCCTGATGGGAAGGGGGTCCACAAACTTTCACAATCAGTACCTAGTGATACTACTGGAAAGCACCCATCAGTAGTTGAAGGTGCTAAGGGGGACAAAGACTCAGAGGGAAAGAAACAACCCGCTGATATGGAACCCATCAACCCCTCAGGCGGATCCAGTCTCTCAGGAACTGCCCCCAAAAGCCAGGCTGGTGTTACCCCAGTTATTATGGCTAGTCAGGCTGAGCAAACCCACTCAGTTATTATGACAACGGGGTCAGGACCTGACCAAACCGAAGGAAAGTCTTTTTATAAAGAGGAGCCGGTTGATTTTTTGGGTATTGAGTCCATGGGGGACTTTCAGGCTTTTATTGAGTCTGATGAAGAGCTCAGGGAAGAGAGTGAAGAAGAAATGTTTGAGGAAGGTGAGGATATGGAAACTGATGTACAACCTGAACAACCTGAACAATCACATCAGTCATCTCCAAGCCAAAGTGAAAAATCAGGTTCTCAGTCTTCTGATTCTTCTGATACTGGGGACATCCTCCAAAAGTATGATAACTCTCTTCCCCTCACTGAAAGAACATTGGTCAAATTCCTACTGAAGACCAACAGAGCTCTTTTCACTGGTCTCACTGATGAGATGTTTGATCATCACACTGAAGCTGCTGTTCACTATGCCAACCTGAAGGCAGATGTTGAAACTTTTCATGATGATGTGATCAAAATCCAATCAGACACCAAACACTCCCTGACAGCCATTGATCTTCATTTCCAGAAGTTCAATCTTACTCTTGAAGGCATCACCAACAGCCTTGGAACTATTCAGTCAGCTGTCAAGGATGACCCCGTACTCACTGAAAAGGTCCTTCAGGCTGCTGAGACTTATCAGAAGCAGTCAGCTGAAATCAGTGATCTTCTCAGCTTACTGAAGGATTCTAAGCTTCAGGGTCTTACTACTTCCTTGGACTCAATCAGGACTTCCATGGGTCTTCAGGAAAAACATCTTGGTACTTGGGCACAATCTTCAACATCTTTGGCCTGGTCTCTTGGGTCAAGGATGTCAGGCATCGAAGCTTCTCAGGCTTCTCTGGCGGATCAGATCTCAAGTCTTCAGAAAGACACCTCGGACATCAAATCAATGATGACTGAGATCTATCAGGCCTTCAAAGGTCCTACTGCTCGAGTGACTCCAACTCTTGCTATCACCATGGCTCAAGCAACAGTTGAGGGGGAGAAAGACACTGGAGTCTCAAGCCAAAACAACCTCCTTCTCACACTGAGGGGGAGATTCCTGAAGCCTCTTCCTCCCATCAAGATAAAGGCAAAGGCATCCTCACTGAACCTGAGCCTCAACCAGCACCGATCTCGGTTGCAAAGGATCCTGAATCACCACTCAGGATCCCATATGAAATTGATGGAGTTCTTCACCACTTCTCAGCTGATGAACTCAGTGCTTATCTTTAGGAAGAGGAAGCAAAGAAGAAGTTAAAGGAGGAAGAGAAGGCGAGCAAGCCCGCTATAATTAAGGTTGTTCATGAAGAGGTTGAGAAAATTGGTCTTGAGGCTAAGGATCTCTCAGGAAGAGAAGGTGGTATGACCTTTGTGAAAGCTCAGTCTGAGGAGATGACCACTCTCAGAAAGAAAAGAGAGGAAAGGAATAAACGGGCTGAAGAGATCAGGCAGAACAGGATTAAGAAATATCAGTGGTATATGACTGAAAGGTTGAAGCCATAACCAATCACTGATGTTCATATTCAAAGAAACACCAATCCTGCCGTTGTCACTGTCTACAGAGGTGCTGACATGAGAAACTTCAAAGTTCATAATCCTTTCAGATTCGCTGACTTCGGGATCACTGAATTGGATGAGTTGGGTCCATTAATAGCAAAGAAATCAAATGTTGTGGTCCCTAATCTGATGAAGTCTTTGAGTCTGAGGTATGAAAGATTGGCAGCAGCACCTCAGGAACTTGGCATTCCATCTCTTCTTCCTGAAACTGCACAAACAGCTCCCTCTCAGTCTTCTTCAAGGAAAAGAAAGAAGATAGAAGCTGAGCCTGAGATCAAGATTCCAGGTCTTGACTGCAATAGGGCTCTCCCTGAAGGTGTTCCTTTCAGGAACAATATGGTCATTGAACAGCCTGAAAGAGGTTTGTTCTTCATTGATGAGTTCGGTGACAAAGCCTTCCAAAGGTGGAGTGATATAGATTTGTCAGGAATTAAAGCAATGCTTGGCTTTCTAATGATGGCCTCTCCACTCAAGAGTCCTGAAAATGTGAAGTTTTGTCAAGATCTTAAAAGAAAAATCAATGAACATCCTGACCAACAAGAGCTGCAGTCAAAGAAGCCCAAGCTTGAAGCCCTTGGAATCAAGTTGAACTGATGACATGCCTGAATACCCACCACTATCCCTTTTGTACTTAGTTTTGTTAGGACTTGTAAATGATATCAATAAGATGATGTTTTTATTATTTCAGTGTCCTTATTTACATTCTAGTACATTCAGTATGAGTAGAAGTCTTTAGCTCACTCATATCTGATCAAAACACTTAGGAATAATTTATATCCAAATAGGGGGAGATTGTTGGGTCATGAAAAACCCAAGAATGCTTCAAACATGATTTGGACACAAATTAACTAAGTGTTAACTTAAACCGAGAACAATTCAAGTCACTGAGAGAACAGCCTCTCAGTGAGTCATCTTCAGGATGCTTAAGGCGAATTCAAGAAGAAGGATTCACTACTCAGGAAGGCGGTACTCCCTGAGTAGGACTTAAGCCAAAGAAGAAGATGATGGTTCAGTGAGTGTTGGACAAGAACTCACTGAACCCCAGTCTCCTCAACCAACAAAGTGATTGAAGGACTGAGGATCCAACGCCTGAAGAAAAGGCGGGAAAAATAGGGAAAAGATCTGAGAAGATAATAGTGTCAGCCCAACACTCTTCTCTTGTCAGATCCAACCTTCCCTATTGCGGCTAAAAGTCATGGAGTGTCAGCCAACAACTCCCAAAGTCTTATTAGCCCTTTCCTATTGGTTCTTGGAAATGACAATTACTATTTGTAATTGTCGGACACGCAACCTCAACAACTTGTATTATATTTAATCACTTATACTTAGATTACTTGTGTATAAATAGATCAGATGGGAGAGAAGTTAAAGTGTGCTTTGTATATTTAAAGTCTTGAACTTTTACAAAGGAACTTCTCTCCTACAAAGAGTATACAACTCACTGAGATAGCTCAGTGGGTATATTGTTACCACTCAAGCAAAACTTGAGTTTCGATAGGAGACACCCCATACCCTTGTCTATTCAATCCCAAGTGTTTGTTCCGCAAAACACTTGGGTATAGATTCTTGGAATTATTTCTAATAAGAATTTAAACGTTGAAAAATATTGTTGTTTTTATATTCACGTTTTATAACTGTTAGAATTAATCCTAAATATTGTATTAGTCATAAAACACAAATAGATTAACTTTCTAGTTAATTCTAATCGTGTAAAGGGACCAACACCATGTTATCAAAAACTTTAATCAAATGGGATTTATGAAGAGGGTTTTATTTTATTAACAATGTCAAAAAAAAATTAGTTTAGAGTAATTCAATTATTAAGTGGACTCCTTGTGATTTGATTAAACCCATTTGATTTAACTCTTGATAATCGAACCCTAGAATTAAATTAGAGAAGAAGATAAAATGAGATAATGTAATTACTTACAATTAGGGGTGGCAATTCGGGTCGGGTTCGGGTTCACGGGTTCGGGTTATCGGGTTCGCGGGTCAGAAACCTTCAACCCGAACCTGACCCGTTTAATAAACGGGTCAATCAGGTCGACCCAAAACCGACCTGAAACCTATTTAGTCTCAACCCTAACCTGCTAATTTTCGGGTCGGTCTCAGGTCGGGTTTCGGGTTAGCGGGTTAATTCGGGTTAACAGGGTTAACGGGTTCGGGTTAGTGGGTTCGCGGGTCAGAAACCTTCAACCCGAACCTGACCCGTTTAATAAACGGGTCAATCAGGTCGACCCAAAACCGACCTGAAACCTATTTAGTCTCAACCCTAACCTGCTAATTTTCGTGTCGGTCTCAGGTCGGGTTTCGGGTCGTGTCGGAAATTGCCACCCCTACTTACAATGATGATTAGAAGATTGATTTTAAGAAAGATGGAACGCTAATTTGAGAGGTTTTTTTTTTTTTTTTTTTTTTTTTTTTTTTTTTTTTTTTTTTTTTTTTTTTCTAATCGTTCTTTGATGTAATGAGATGGAAAGAGGATTGTTTGTTTATCTTTGAATCTACATGGGCTATCATCTGATGTGCCGGTTTTGCCGGATCCTTTTGAAAAGGGATCCGACACGTTAAAACGAATGGATCCGGGATGACAGTATATTTTTGACACAAATAATGTTTGGTGTTTTGGTGTATTAGTTCTTTTAATTAACTTGGTTTAACGTTGATCATGACTAGTGTTCATAAGCAATTAGGATGAGGAAGAGTTGAACTATAAGAGGTAGGATTTAGACAAAACTTATACGGGAGATAGCTAAGAAATAGATCATAACGAACAAGTAGTTATGTTCAACTTTAATGATTAGAAGAAGAGAGAGATATACGGGAAAGAATAAGTGTCGTGGATGACTTTGTGATGAAAGAGTAGATACATTTTACTCTTGTGTCGATGAGTGAATTGAGGATGATTTAGAATTTTTTTTTAGAGGATTATCACGAGTGTGATTGGAACGAAATTTTTTTTCCTTTTGTTAACCTTTTTATTTAATGTTGGTTGTGAATGAGTTTCGAGAATAACGAGGATAATAGAATACAATTCCTTATGGTTTGAGAGATTAGTGAAGAAAGACTATTTGAAAGTTGTGATTTGGATTTAAAAGATTTTTGTTTTGATGTGACTTCTTTTTGAAGAAAATAAGTGTAAGATAATAAATAATGTAAATACAAGTATAGCAAGTAATTGTGTACCATACAAGTCAACATATTTTAATAAAAGAAGCATACATTTGCTATGTTATCTTGGAGAAGAGAGCACTTCTAGATAAGCAATACTTCACGAGTTTTTAACGAGCTTCCTATCATGAAGATTTCTAAGAGGAGGCATGTTAAAAAAACAATAGTTTTTATCAATATCCAATTTTTGAAGTTTTTGTTATTTTTGTAAAAGAGTAATTTGTTTATTTTTACAAAAGTTTTTCCTTCTTTGTAGTTTTCAAAACATACACGGACCGTATCAAGATTTTAAAGTACAATATACTCTAAGAAAACTTGGTAACGAAGCTCCGATTCCAATTGTAGAAAACTAGAAGGGGGGGGGGTTGAATAGTTTTACCGATTAAAACTCTTTTTAAAACTTATAGATCGACTTATGTCAATCTAGTTTTGACGTGTTGGATATTGATAGTATTAAAGCATATAAAACTAAGCTACGAGATAGAGTTAGAGAGACACAACCACAACACAAGTATTTATAGTGGTTCGGCTACAAGGTCACCTTCCTTGCCCTACTCCACTCCCCGAGTCACTGTGGAAACTCGTTTTAAACCTTCTTACATGTACTAAAACAAGTTACGTGATCGTTTATAGGCTCTAGGCTGTTAAGCCTTTATCTAGGATTTCTACGTTTAAAGAACAATGATAATATTGGCGGAATATTCAATGAACGAATACAATACTATCACAACAAGGTTTTGTCAAACTTTCACCGTTTGTTATTCCAACTTGGCCCCAATACTACTTGATCAATGGTAGTACGATTACACTCTAATCAGGGATCAAAGATCCTTGAGGCTAAACAAACTAAACAACATTAGACCCCATGTCCAATGTTCATCAGACCCCTCGTCTGATGTTCCCACACACACTCTTACTTGGTGTTTAACTTCTTAGCATACTAAGAACTATTTTGCTCTCTATTAAACACACCTTTTATCTAAGGGTATGATCTCCCTTTTATAGTATAAAGGAGATCATTTACAAATTGATAAGCCTAGTCATCTTTTTGCTTGCTCAAATATCTAGATATTATTTTCAGTATATGAATGACTCATATAAATAATATCTTCTTCGTTCTTATCTATCTAGCAGCAGGATGACTCACTGATCAACAGCAGCTTGGTAACACTAGCAGTACCTTGTTTGTACTAGCAGTACCTTTGAATCAACTAGCAGTACCTTTGCTCTACCCGTACCTTCTGGCAGTACCTTTTTGTACTAGCAGTACCTTCACTTGTAGTAGCAGTACCTTGCTCTGAACCAGCAGTACCTTGAAATACACTAGAAGCAGGTTGATTTGAACTAGCAGCAGGTTGATTTGAACTAGCAGCAATCATTTACATTACTAGCAGCATCCACTTAGCATATTTTGCTTATCATTTCAGCATTCTTCATGTTTCATTCTTGTTTGTTTTTGTATCATCAAATCTATGAAAATATAATTCCCAACAGTCACCTACTCGAGAGTTCGTAAACACTTCACAACACAAACTCCTTTCACTTGGCGAAGAAGCCTTCACAACGTCGCTTACACTTTATCCGGTACAAAGCTAGATACCCGGATTTTCCACGAGGTAAAGCTAAACCTTCGTCGCCTACACTTTATCCTGTACAAGGATAAATACCGGGTCCTTAGCACGGCGTACCAAACCAACACACCTAGCACAACATGACTGAAGGATCCAACGTCCTTTTACACCTAATGACTCAACACATCTACAACAACCTTTTGAGAAGAAGAAAGAACAAGATTCACTTATGTGATCTTGGAGGAGAAGAATCCTAGCAACTCATATCACGAGCTTGCAAGTATTCGAGAGGTCGTGATCTCGCCTTTTGGAAGGAACCTAGAGAATCACAAAGAGAGACTACATAGAAAGATCCTTGGATATGAGGTTAGAGAACTTAGAATGTAGAGAGAAGATATATCTAAGTGGGGTGAGAAACAAGAGAGAAATGGCTCACTATTTATAGGCAAAACTGAGCACTGTTCACCCGGATCCGGCGGATCCCTTCCCAAAGGGATCCGGCCAGTGTAATCCAAGGGATCCTGGTATCTGGTAGTACCAGTTCAGATTTTGGTTTACAATTCCGGGTTTTGGGTTATGAGTTAAGGTCCATGGGTCAAGTGATGTCATGAATGATGTCAGAGACATCTTGGGTCATGGGTCATGGACTTTGGGTTATGGGTTATGGACTTTGGGTCATGGGTTTTACCCATTATGAAGTCATGCATGATGTCATGCTAGTGGCTTATGGGTTATGGATCAAGCTACATGGGTTATGGGTTATAGGCTTGGTTTTTGGGTCATTGATAGTCCAAGCCTTTTTCTAGTAATTTACAAGTAACATGTATTTTATAAAAATGTAAGTAACTAGTTTACTTAAGTGTTTTTATAAAATGGTTTTGGTTTTATGTAAACTTGTTTAACTAAATATGTTTAAGGTTTGTTTAATGAAATGAGTTAGTAAGCTTTTGGCTCAAAGCGTTTACGTATTTTATCTATCTCGTTAAAATGATTTTACGTTTGTTATCGACAAAACATTAGAAGATCGTAAAATATAAATAAACTTTTTTAAGGTTTATTTATATTAACATCTTGGAACCCGGTTCTAACTCGATGGTATGATCCACCTCCCTTCTAGGTGGTGGCTTCTTGGGCAACTCCTTGGGCATCACGTCCTTGAACTCTTCAAGTACCCGCTCAATCTCCTTCGGTACCTCCACCTTGCCCGACTCCTCATCCATCTCTAGCCTTGTTACCGCCAAACAGCAAGGCTCGCTCTTGTTGTACCCTTTCTTGAATTGCATGGCCGAAAGGGTCTTCGCTCCACATTTAGAATCTTGCTCCGTGCTAACCATGCAAGTCTTTCCACCATCTAGGATACATAAAGAGTTAGCAAATGGCATAGGGAAAGCTCGTACCTTATTGAGAAACTCCAAACCAAGAACCAAATCGAAGTCATCCATCGGGACCACCGACAAGTCAATCGTCCCCTCCCATTCTCCAATCTTCATCCGAACATCCTTAGCCACTCCTTCCATCGGCTTGGCCTTCTAGTTTACCGGATTGAACGTTCCACTCCATTTCGTAGCGTTAATCCTTAACTGCTTGGCTTCATCAACCGACACGAAATTATGAGTGGCACCAGAAACAACTAGAGCACGTACCTTGATTCCGTTGATAGTTGCTTCCACGTATTGAAGGCCTTTCCCTACAACTTTTGGCACCTCCGTCTTTGCCTTGATTGCATTCAAGATCCTCATCGAACTCATGCATCCACCATCGCTCGTACCTTCGTCTTCATGAGCTATCATTCCATTGAGGCTTAATTTCTTGGGGCAATCTCAAGCTCTATGAGGTCCATCACATATGAAGCATCAACCCGTCTTACAATTCGTCTTCAAGTCCTTGCCCTTTCCGGTTGGTGGCTTTCGCGCATTATCATTCTTTGCTTGGGCGATTTTCTCTCCCCCACCTTTCTCTTGGTTCACCTTTCGATCCTTGGCTTAGAAGATTCCCTCCTTGTACCAAAGTCAATCAAGGCCTCGGCGTGGGCAATAGCCGTAGCAAGGTCTTGAAGTCCACGTCTTTACAACTCCGTCTTAGCCCATCCTTGCAAACCATTAAGAAAATAGAAGAGAGAGTCTTGGTCGGAAAGATCCGGAATCTCCAAGACAAGTGTAGTGAATTCCTTGACATACTCCCGGATCGTTCCGGAATGCTTAAGTTTACGAAGCTGGCTCTTTGCTTCGTTCTTAGCATTCTCCGGATAGAATTGCTTCTTAAGTTCCGCTATAAAATCAACCAAAGTATTGATAGTACACGTACCTCGCTCGATATCTCCATATCGACGTCTCCACCATAACGCCGCGGTATCCTTCAAGTATCGGGTCGCCATCTTGATCTTGGAGTCATCATCCGTAACGTTGACGCCTTCCAAGTATTGCTCCATCTCCCACAAGAAATCATCAACCGCCCTAGCTTCTCGCTTTCCCACGAACGGTGATGGCTTAGGAACATCTATCTTCGGAGCATGATGACTAGCTTCGCCACCCCCATTAGCCATAGACCGCTTTCATAGCACCACATCGGCTTGCAAGTTTTCGATGGTCTTATGAATGTTGGAGATCTCTTCTCCAAACTCTTTTCACAACTTCGTGACCTCACCCATGAACATCTCCTTCAAGTCATGGATTTCACGCTTCAAGTCACCGCTAAGAGTATTGAGGACGACCCTAAAGTCATCCCTCATGCTTGTAAACTCGGAGTTTAGACCTTCTAAGCCCTCAACTTGGTCCTTCAACTCCGTCACGCATGTCTCAGGACCCGTTAATCTCTTATCCAAACTTGACACAACGTCCTTAGACGTACCTCTCTTGTTAGGGTCTTGACGCTTATCATCTCGACCTTGCCTCTCGTCAACAATCATACTTCCATTAGCACCAGTCTTCTCGGTTTCGTTTGCCATCGCCTAGAATCAACGTAGCTCTGATACCACTTGTCACGGACTTGTCTCTACAAGGTCTTCCGTGCGGCTCTTAGTCTTGACTAAGATCAGCCTTGCTCGAATACTCAACGATGTATGCAACTAAAGAAAGCTCCAAAGAATGGAAACAGGTGGAATATGAAAACACTTTGTATTACTTAGAGAACTTTTACAAGGTAACTTACAAGTGAACTTCTTATGGATGATCTCTACAAATGAGGCTTACATCTATTTATACTACTATATACATTATTCTACAAGGTTCATAGAAGCTTCTAGAATTTCCATAAGCTTCTAGTAAGCTACTAGAGCTTCCAACTTATTCCAACATCTTCTAATATATTCCAAAGGCTTCCAAGCTTATCCATGATCTTCCAAGAGAAGTGTAGAATAATCCAAAATCCCGAACAACCTTGAAAATAATCGCATCGAGTAGGCGGGACGTGACATTTAGATACCCCCACAACAACCAATTACTTTGTTATTGATACCCCCTAAACGGATATTGGCATACCCCTCGATACCTCCCTAAACAGATATTGGCACACCCTTTTTTTATAATTTTGTTTTTTTTTTTTTTTTTTTTTTTTTTTTTTTAATAATTTTGTTTTGAGTAAACTCCGAAATACATCCCTGTGGTTTACCCTATTTCGCACCATACATCCATCTCGAAAAAGTTGCAACATATACATCACTCCGTTAGTAAAAGTTAACCTATATACATCCCTCCGTTAAAATGAGGACAAACGGCGCAAATCATTTCTCCGTTATCTCCTAACGAGATAGAAAATATTTACACCGTTAGTCCTCTGGGTTAACTGTATTTGTACCGTTAGTCCTTTTTTACGTTTTCGTCCGTTTTTTTACGTTTTCGTCAATTTTTTTACGTTTTCGTTCGATTTTTTACATTTTTGTCCCTTTTTTTATGTTTTCGTTCGCTTTTTTACGTTTTCGTCCGTTTTTTTATGTTTTTGTTCTCTTTTTTACGTTTTCGTCCGCTTTTTACATTTTCGTCCATTTTTTTACGTTTTCGTCCGCTTTTTTACCTTTTTGTCCATTTTTTTACGTTTTCGTTAGTTTTTTTCCGCTTTCGTCCGCTTTTTTACGTTTTCGTCCTATTTTTTACGTTTTCGTCCGCTTTTTTACGTTTCCGTCCTTGTTTTTAGGGAGAAAAACGTAAAAAAGCGAACAAAAACATAAAAAAATAGACGAAAACGTAAAAAAGAACGAAAACGTAAAAAAGAGGTCACAAACGTAAAAAAACTGACGAAATCATAAAAAAACGTAAAAAAGCGGACGAAAACGTAAAAAAAAGGACGAAAACGTAAAAAGGCGAACGAAAACTAAAAAAAATGGACGAGAACGTAAAAAAACGGACGAAATTGTAAAAAAATGGACGAAAACGTAAAAAGGCGGACGA
The DNA here is from genome assembly GCA_021014915.2 of Artemisia tridentata subsp. tridentata. Classification (NCBI taxonomy): domain Eukaryota; kingdom Viridiplantae; phylum Streptophyta; class Magnoliopsida; order Asterales; family Asteraceae; genus Artemisia; species Artemisia tridentata. The sequence goes on along the minus strand of CP139505.1, from coordinate 284,218,276 downwards.
AAACGTAAAAAAGCGAGCGAAAACGTAAAAAAAACAGACGAAAACATAAAAAAATGGACGAAAACGTAAAAAAGCGGACGAAAACGTAAAAAGACGGACGAAAACGTAAAAAAAACGGACTAACGGTGCAAATACAGTTAACCCAGAGGACTAACGGTGTAAATATTTTCTATCTCGTTAGGAGATAATGGAGAAATGGTTTGCGCCGTTTGTCCTTATTTTAGCGGAAAGATGTATATAGGTTAACTTTTACTAACGGAGTGATGTATATGTTGCAACTTTTTCGAAAAAGGTGTATGGTGCGAAATGAAGTAAACCACAAGGATGTATTTTGGAGTTTACCAATAATATCTCCATTTCTTTTTTGGTTTTGCGAAAAAACTTTGGTTATTTAAAAGCACATATAGTATCAACGTATAAGTTATTGAAAGATTTATTACATTTATTGATGATTTTTTATGCATATTTAATTACTCGTATAAAAAAGCTATTATCAAACTTGCTCTACAATTCAAAAAGCTTTTGAAAAAAACTGTTTATACAACTAAAACAAATATTTTAATTAGTAGCAAAGACTTGAGGTAATTTTATCAAATAGTTGAAGTTTTAAAATTATTTCACAATAGTTTTTGGAAAAGCTTTGAACTACAATGCAAGAAACGTTTTTACTATAGCTTTTTAGATTATTAGAGATGCTTTTAAGGATTCATAACTTTTCTTTTTGTTATCTAGAAACCTAATTTCAGAAAAAAATAATTGTGCATATTCTTCTTACGACACGTTCATCCCTTCCCACCTTCTGTATAAGATGAAGGTTTGAACCTAGGGTGTCAATTTTCGACACGACGCGATAAATGACACGAACCCGACACGAAGTTAAACAGGTTTGGGTTGAGGATAAAAAAGTTTGGGTAAAAAACATGTCAACCCGTTTAATAAACGGGTTGTGTTTGGGTTGATTAAATATTAAACAGATCAACCTGTGAACCCGTATAAGTATATAAGTCTCTAAAAATAAAATATATAACTTGGTTTTTATGTTGGATCTGGATTAAATGTATTTTGTTATATACTTAATATGAGTTAATTATGATTATAACTCATATAACATTGAAATTATCGTATAGTTACTTGTATGTTGTTGTTATCATTGTTTAGGTCGTTATATCATTTTTAATTTAAACTAGTTGAATCGACAAACCACAAGTCTTATTCACCGCTTGATCTATTTAAGTAAATAGGTTAAAGGGGTCATAACGGGTTACACGTGTTATGCGGGTCTGGGTTAAGGTTGAGTTTCTTGACACGATTAATAAACGGGTTGTGTTTGGGTAGATGTTATAATAACCCACTAACTTGAATAAGTCAACCCGAACACGGCTCGATTGCCACCCATATTTGAACCTCCAAACACATTCGGATCTCGTATTGCGCTCCGAGCTGTAACAAGACAAGCAACACACACGTTAGTTTCACCCCAAATGTTTGGTCTGAGACCCGTCTTCTGTGTGAGAATAAATATTTATATAAAATGGGATGAACGTGCAATAAGATGAATATGCACTAAGGTAAGATGAAGGCGCGATAAGATGAACATGCATTAAGGTGGGATGAGCGTGCACTAAGATGAACATGCACATTCGGGGTAAGACCACTATGAATTCAATGTCTAACCACATGGGTGGTTGGGTCTATTTATACTACTTTTCTGGGCTTGAATACTGAGTTATCCACTTGGGCTTTTGTCGGCCCATTTTCAACACGTTCGACGATAAACTCGAAATTAACCTGCCTGAGTCGTTGACCGCTGAGTACGGTTGTTTTGTGCTAGTATTAGATTCTTCAATATCAAAAACATAAGAACTAGAAAACTGCAAACAAAAATTCAAATTTGTGAAGTATGTATTATTATTAACCTTTACTTTTATACAATAATTCACAACTACATTAATAGAACACTCAAGAGCTTCTATCTTTCTTTTTATCCAAAGATTTTAGGGTTCTTTAACTTCTTATGTCATTCTATTTTGAAGTTTTATCATGGCTTTGAATGATTTTGGGTTTTGATTGTTCCATAATTCATATTATTCATAACATGAAGTCAATTTGCATGTCCAAATATCCATGTTGATTGTGCCCTATTTCCATGTTGTTGAGGTTGTGTTCAAGTTAATTAAGAACGTGGTACACAAAAGGTTAAGTTGTTTCAAAACCATTTTTTTTTTCGAAGTTGTTTCAAAACCACATTAGATCTCAACGTGCTTGTTTAGTTGTGAACCAATCTTACAAACATGATTGGCCTTCTTTATCAAAACAGCCACATGCATATTAGTTTCTTTTAAGTAATACAAAGTTTGAGGTAATCTAAATGGTCCTCTTAACAATTAATCCGTACTAGTCCCCCATATAGGTAGTTAGCCCAACCCTTTCTACATATCTAGGCATCTAGCATATTGTAATAGACTAATAGGTTTCCAGAAATATAGATTTTAGACAGATCCACAAATGAGAACTTGGCCAAAACTAAAATACCAACCACTGCATTTTTCAGATAATGTAATTGTGAATGTCTTTTTGACATATCTGTATCGTTCATATTTAGTAAATTGCTAACTATAGCAAGTTGCAATTTACCAAAATTGTCAATCTTAACTGTTCAATCCGTGGACGACACTCAACATATTCAACACAAAGTTCAAATTAGACAAAGTGAAAACCATTCTATGAATACCAAATGACAAATTATGTATATAAAGGTAATAACGTAAATCACAATGACAATATATTGATTAGAGTTTTGATAGAGAATAAGGGACACAAGACTTGGTGAGGTCCTAAATGGTCTATGCCATTTATTCATTGTGGTTATAAAGTCCAAACGAGTACTTAAATATCATACTTTATGTAGGTGAAAACTTTTATTGCGATGGATTTCACAAACACACACATTTCCCTTCTTATTTGATATATATATATATATATATATATATATATATATATATATATATATATATATATATATATATATATATATATATAAAACTCCACAACTTTAGGAGGGGACGGGGATCAACAATTTACAACAGGATAGTTAAATGACTTTTATTGCAATTCTTACATTATTTAAAGAATAAGTAAATCATTCTTTCATACAATGTCAAAAAAAAAAAAAAAAAAAAAAAAAAAAAAAAAAAAAAAAATTGCAATTCTTAGATTATCTACCAAAGGTTTGAGTATTAGTTAAAACGTCTGAAATGTTTATCTAGGTAATGCCGAAAAAATATTGCAATTCTTAGTTTATCTACCAAAGGTTCGAGTATTAGTTAAAATGTCTGAAATGTTTTATCTAGATACAAAAATTATTGAAATATTTTAACTTTTCTCGGATTTTCTATGTTACAAGTTCGAACCCTAAAACCGGCTATTTCTTTATGTTATCACTTCGAGCTTAACAATTAGTAGAATCTTGGAAGCCTAATAACTTAACTGACTTCACTAAGGGTGGAGGGAGTGGTTTTACCAACACCTACCTTCACCAAATTTCCACATCATCAATACCCAATAAAAACCTTCTAACTCACACTTCACCAATTCACCCCAATTTTCACCAATTTGGTGGCATTGGTTTCACCTAATCTCCTAATTGCCACATCACACTTTTTTTTTTTTTTTTTTTTTTTTTTTTTTTTTTTTACATAAAATCCCACAAAAACTATATAAAATTAAAAACATAACATTTTATTAATAACAAAAAAAAACATTACATAAAATAAAAGTCCACATAATAAAAACATAAAACATTAAACCGACAATCTAAAAATAAATTTTTCATCCGTTCTTCCTCCCAATTTCCCGCTTGTCGTTAAGAACGGCTTGCAAATGCTCTTCGTTGGTAATGTGATCATGGGGCTCGTAAAAAAACTTCATCTCGCGCTGTCGGTTCTTGAACTTTGCCCCGTCGGGTTAGCGGTTTTTTTGGCTCTCTTTGGATCCATAGTTGATTTGGGTATGTAGTTTTTTTTGAAAATTGTATGTATGTATGTGAAATAGTTGATTTGGGAAGAAGATTATGTGAAATGGTATGTTTTATAGTTAAAAAAGAAGGAATTTTTTTTTTAAAAGCCGGCCAACGGCCAAATTTTTAAATTTTGGACCGTTGATGGGCCCCACAAGCAAATTCCCTTCCTCTTTCTCACTTGGTAAAACTTACCGATTATCTCCTTCACCGAACATCAACGCCCCCCTTGCGGCGGTGTTACCGAGTTTTACACAGCTTCACCGAGAGTTTGCCGAGCCCACTCCCTCCACCCTAATTACTCTTGAGGTATATTGCGCCTTTCCAAAAAAATGTCTTAGGGTCTATATAGTTCAGAATTTACATTAATAGTGGCTAATACGAAGTTTCCACCATCTAAAAACACAAAATTGTATAATTTAACAGTAATAAACAATATAATAGACCTATCTATTAACTTCACCAAATAAGAGACACAGTAATTCACATTGAGTGTGATGTAGCTATTGATGCATGGAGACTTGTTCGTGTTTGATGTGACAACTCCCTTTCATTTTTTCACGTCTAATGAGCACTGGAAAGATTGGTTGAGCTCGTGGCATGTTTCTAAAGAGAAGATTCAACGTTTGTACATCATTATCGTGTCTTCTTTGTGGTGGATTTGGCGTTTCCGAAATAGCATCACTTTTAGCTTTCATCATATGAGAAAAAGTGACATCTTTGATAATATTCGTATGTATTCTTCTTCTTGGCTTAAATATAGGGTCATAAGATTTGTAGTCGGACTGATTGGTTAAAATCTTCTATATAATTGTTAGCTTCTTGCTAGTTTTTTGTTTAATACTATTGCCGTTACAAAAAGAAAAAAAACAGTAATTCACATTGTAAACTTTTCTCTTATGCAACATACGTAAGATCGAAAAATAGAAAACAATTAAAAAAATACATAAATAGATGAATTATTGGACATTAACCACGTCCACACCCTCACATCCGATCTCCTTATGCCATGTATGGTACCTCCCCCAACTACCTTTGCTCTCTCTAGTCTATTTTCGTCCTTAACCTAACCCGCATTTATAACTTCGGTAAACCTTTGTCAATCTTTTTACGTATAAAGTACACTCTACATGATAAGTAATTCAAACTAAAAATGGCCACATACATGTCATATTGTTAGAGTAACCGCGAAAATCTCATCAAAGTCAACACTATGACTATGCATGTATGTGTTTGTCAATTTACAAAACTCTGTAAAGATAATTGTATACTGTTACGCCGTGTATAGGTATAATTAAATATAGAAAATAAACCCCAAAATGATCTTTTATGTTTAATCACTAAGACCAAATTCATACAATGATTGTTCTCTTTTTTTAGAAAGTCGGATTACTAATTAACACATGCATCTACGTGTCTACTAACACCTCACCATGTTTGAAACACATGTTTCGAATGAAACTTAAGCTCACAGCATGTTAGTTGATAAGTCATTCATATACTACTAGAATATAAATCTTTTGCTAGTCTAGCTAATGTATTATTAAACAAGAGCATATGAACTACCATCAAATTGTCTATTGGACCGAAATGGTCATGGAAATACCTCCGTTAAATCGCATACACCTGAGTTAAAGATTCATCTTTCACGAGTAAAGAGAAAAATGTTTTCCCTTTTACAATATAACACAAGAATAAGCATGATCTTTTGGTAGACTAGCTAATGCAGTATTATAAAACAGTATAGAACATATACTACCAGGTAGTTGTTATGCATTTCTTTTAGCCACTTTTTCATACAAGATCTTGGGCCAAGAATTTGCCCAATTATCTCTGAAAAAAATTTAAACATAAAATAAGTTAAGTTTACTTTTTATATGAAGTCAACAAATGTTGTATAATGCTCTGTCAACGACTAGCTTCAAAGACGTTGAATACCATACGAAGAAACACTTTACCTCGTTGATGCGGTATCAACAAGTAAAGTACCAAAGCTGAAAAACAACATTCGAGTTAGTACGATCCGACAAAGTATCATTGACTGAATATACTCTCTCTGAGTTAGACATGGATATTAAGATGCAACTTCCTTCAACCAGAAGAGAAAAAGCACCTTTACAAAGAAGTCAAACAAAAGACAAGAGTAGTTAAAAACTAGTGAATAATTAACTCAATTATTTACTAAAGTATATGAAGTGAAGCAACATATGAAATCACTAAATGAAAGATGTTTTCTTCCACCAAATGTTTTAACATCTAACCTATTACAACATGTGACTTCACTTTTTCTCATATATAAGCAAATGTTAGCTAGTCAAGAGATTTGAAATTCTTTACACAAAAATAATACAAAATGTGTTATAGTCAAAAGTATCCTCATCTCTCTTAAGAATTATAAGCTAAGCTGGCAAGTTTTGATTCATTTCTAGGAGATCGAGTTTCATTTGTCATTTAATAGCAATAGTGTTCTGAAACTATCCTTGTAATTGTTTTATTTATTTCTAATATGAATTATATACATTGCAAAGTATAGAGGTGTTCATTGCTTAAAACGTTTAAACTTTTATATTTTGTTGTTAAGCTTTTAAAGTTATTAGTGTCAAAATGTACAAAGCTTGTTCTTAACTTCTTAAAACATATTCTTGTTTTACTCAAACTTCAAGACCAACAAAAGCCAAGAATTATACAACAGTATAGGACACACGAATTAACATGAGCTTTTGGTAGACTAGCTAATGTACTATGATACAATAGTGTATATATATATATATATATATATATATATATATATATATATATATATATATATATATATATATATATATATATAAACATTCGAATGAACATAGATATATTATACATAACATGCTTGGTTTATACATATGCCCACACATTTATTGGTCTCTATTTCCCCAACCCCAACCAACAACTTAACACCCCACCCTCCTTATACAATAATAATACCATCTTTGATGACGTACACCCTCTTTTCTTCTATATATAAATCATTGTGTCAGTGAAGCTACAAACAAACACATTTCTCTGTCATGGTACATTCAAAGAAGTTCAGAGGTGTCAGGCAAAGGCAATGGGGCTCTTGGGTATCAGAGATCCGGCACCCACTCTTGTAAGTTCACCAAAAAAATACTACTAGTACTATTTTATGTTTACTTATAAACTATGAAACTTGATCATCACTTGATGATAGCTAGTTATGTAGTACAAAATCTTCACGACATGTTTGAGAAAGAGAAAAAAAGTTTATCACGAGAAAAGGTTTTTGCCCATTTGTTTCTCATATGTAGCTAGCTAGGTAATATGATCATTGATCAATGCACGTATAATAGTATAACATGAACATGAGTATATTGGTTTATTTGCATATGATTTTGTTCAAAGCATAACCACATGTTGATCTTGAATGTTTTCTAAAAAATTTACTCCCTCCGTCCCATTTTAGTTGTCGTGGGACTCAAAACACGGTCTTTTTGCTTCAACTTTGACAGTAAATATTTTTGTTTGTATTATATAATACTTGATGAAAGTTATATCATTGAAAAATTCGTTAAACGAACTTTTCAATGATATAACTTTCATCAAGTATTATGAACTTTTCAATGATATAACTTTCATCAAGTATTATATAATACAAACAAAAATATTTACGGTCAAAGTTGAAGGAAAAAAAACCGTGTTTTGGGTCCCACGACAATTAAAATGGGACGGAGGGAGTATAATTCAATGTTGCTCAACTACTATACCGTCATGAAATGATGTCCACATATTTGATGTATAATGTATACCGTTTAATGTATATATATTTTACAATAGAAAAAGAAGGATTTGGCTTGGAACATTTGAGACAGCTGAGGCAGCAGCAAGAGCATATGATCAAGCAGCCATCTTGATGAATGGACAAAGTGCAAAGACAAATTTTCCTATGACAAACAAAAACCATTCGGACAACATTAACAAGAATGAGGACAACAATAGTGAGTCATCCCAGGCAGAGATTCCAGCTGCAATCTTAGCCGCCAAGCTACGTAAATGTTGTAAAGATCCTTCGCCTTCTTTAACATGCTTACGTCTTGATAGTGATAACTCTCATATTGGAGTATGGCAAAAACGACCCGGTAAAGGGTCAGGGTCAGGTTGGGTGATGAAAGTAGAACTTGGTGGTAAAAGGAAAGAGGGGATCGTGGTAGAACCCCCGTCTCCGGTGGTGAAAGACAGTGGTGTAGGTGATCAAGAAATCGATGAAGAAAATAGGGTTGTTATGCAAATGATAGAAGAGTTGCTTAATTGGGATTCAACTCCACCTTCACTTTGTATAGTCAATAATTAGCAACGGATTTATATCCGATCCGTTGCTAAATACTTATATTTTTGGAATTTAGAAAGGAAGTTCCTTTTTTTTCTTCAAAAGACTAATAACGTATTCATTTTAAGTGCAAATAAGATGTTAGATGACATCGTGAGATGGTCAAGTACTGAGGTTCATCGGGTAAGAATAATTATCCGTGTACATTTCATGGCTATAGTCCATTAGTTATGTTTATAGTTTATCAATGTATCTTGTATAAAGATTTGATTTTCATTGTAAAGGATGTTGTTATTGTTTCACAAAATAAGCCTATACGCTTTTATCATAAAGTAAAAAAGGCTACTTTGAATATTACCAAATTATATGATATCATTTTGACTTGTCAAATGTTTACTCTTTAAACCTAAAAAGTGGAAATGTGAGGGATTTCATGTTAAATTTCGTTACTTTATATGTCAAAAAGGCAAGGTATAACTAATTATGGATGAGACGAAGAAGGAAATTATCTATATATACCAAAAGGGGTAGGGTGCTCCCCAAAAATAAAGTGACACAAATGGCTATTAGACATTGTCTGTAAGTCACACATGGCTACTACACATTGGGTTTGTAACTATTTTGTCCACTGTAGCAGCCTACATGACAGCAATATATTGTCTGTGTTACTATTTCGTCCACTGTAGCATGCGTTTTCCTTCCAAAATTAAGTCGGTTCCAGGCCAAAAAAAAAAAATACAAGTATTAAGACATTGGTTGTAAGTCACACATGGCTACTACACATTGGGTTTGTAACTATTTCGTCCACTGTAGCAGCCTACATGGTAGCAATACATTGTGTGTGTTACTATTTCGTCCACTGTAGCATGCGTTTTCCCTCCAAAATGAAGTCGGTTCCAGGCAAAAAAAAAAAAAAATTACAAGTATTAACATACTTAGTTGTATGTTTCCTATTGGTTGTATCCTTTAAGTGGGATACATGCCAATTATACATTGGCTGTCTAAATAATCATTCACTATAGCATCTATAATACACTATTTCCAGAAAATTTTCTTCCACTGTAGCAGCACTTTAGTTCTTCAATCGTGCAGGTATACTCTTACTCAATGAAGCTGCATTAAATGATCATCGTCCACACACCAGAAACTTCTACTCATCAGGTTTGTTCTTTTGATTGTAGCAGCATCCTGCATACACAAGCAGCAGAGTAAAAACAGAGATCATATACTCAGGTATGATCATTTTTACATGTTTTTTTCTTATGAAAATGTATTGTTTGCCCCCAGCTGACCTGCTAACATGTTTATTTTACAGAAGACCATCTTCCAAATAATTACAAGGATTGGGTTTTATTTAAAAGGTATGTGATATTGAGTCCATCCATGACAATATATAAGCTTTTTCATTTTATTAGTTACTTATGGTATTTCTATTTACTTACGTGGTCTTTTCATTTAATTAAATTGATGCTCAGTAATATTCTATACATAACTACCATTTGGCTAATTTGTTTTTTGCATCCTCAATTGTTATCCACTTTCTTTGTATTGAAAGTATTTGTAAACATATATAGAATGCCTCTAAAATATAGAATAACCAAAGTATCAGAACCTTTTAAACATTATCTGTATGACCTAAATACTAATGGCCCAATTGATTTTAACCCAATGACCTATATGGTCGACAACCAACAACATCCATTTGTTGGGAAAAGTATCCATGATGCAAAGAGAGAAAAAACTTCGAAAGACATACCTTTTGTTGTATCGCAACCATTTGTTTCACGAGATGATTCACCGTTAAATGTCGACCTACAACAACAAACGGATACAGCAGCACAAGATTTGTCAAAAAACAAAGGATCAAAAAGAACGTCTGCCTCATCGGATACACTTACGCAGACAGATAGTGAAAAAAATAGAGGCAATCTTAGTTAGTTACTTCATTTATAGCAACTCATTTATAGAAGAGTTAAAATAACTTTCATTAATGCAGGTTCATTAATTTAAGTTAGTTACTCCATTACTTATGCTACCTCAATTAAGGTGCACCTAAAATTAGTTACATTGATGATTAATGCAGGTTCTCTAAAAAATGAGATTCTATGCAATGAACATAGTTCTATGAACAATATCAGAGGTAATGATCATGTGTCAGAAACTTCTGTTGCCAATATACAAACCTACTATGTTCCTATTTATTTTCCAAATTATTACATTGGAAATAATGAAAGTTACCAAAACCAAAATACCGGCTTAGAATTTCCCCAGTGTCTAACAAACAATTGCATTCAAGGATATTTTGATATTAATGGGAAAAGTCTACCTATAGAAAGCCCCACCAAGGATAAAAAATATTGTCAGTCATAAACTTTTGCTACTAACTATGGTAAGCTACTTTTTGCTATCACTTTTCTTTATCAATTTTAATTGCAATCTTATTTTAAGAATGAATAATCAACAAATTTATTTGTTATATTATTACTAATTGATACTCATAATGTGTAAAATACAACTACTGCAGAAACAGCCAAATCACATGTTCAAAAGAAGAGGAAACAAATAGTATCTAGCTCGAACTTTTCAGCAAATGACGCAACATTCGCACAATATGAAAGCCACTGTACAGGAAAACAAAGCTGCAATGAGGCAACAACAAGTGCAAGTAAATTTTCATATATACAATTTCCTTAATAACAAAGTGATGTTCCATGCATTATTTTTAACAGGAACATATGATTCTCTATCAACACAGGCAAATCACATGCTCATAAGAAGAGGAGAAAAATACTAGCTGAATCAAACTTTTCACCAAATGATGCAGCTTACTTACAATATGAAAATAATTGTGCAGAAACACAAAGATGCAATAATGCAACAATAAGTGGAGGCAAAGTATTCATATATACTCTATTATTACTAATTGATACTCATAATTTGTAAAATACAACTACTGCAGAAACAACCAAATCACACGTTCAAAAGAAGAGGAAACAAACAGTACCTAGCTCGAACTTTTCAGCAAATGGCGCAACATTCGCCCAATATGGAAGCCACTGTACAGGAAAACAAAGTTGCAATGAGGCAACAACAAGAGCAAGTAAATTTTCATATATACAATTTCCTTAATAACAAAGTGATGTTCCATGCATTATTTTTAACAGGAATATATGATTCTCTATCAACACAGGCAAATCACATGCTCATAAGAAGAAGAGAAAAATACTAGCTGAATCAAACTTGTCACCAAATGGTGCAGCATCCTCACAATATGAAAATAATTGTACATAAACACAAAGATGCAATAATGCAACAATAAGTGGAGGTAAAGTATTCATATATACTCTTTTTTACTAATAAAGCCATATTCCTTGGATTATTTTAACAAAGATGTACGATTTTCTATCAATACAACAAGACGTAAAAGAAAATCTGGCACATCACTTTCAGTAAATGGTCAACCAATATTAAAACCCAAAAAGACGGTCCCGGCATATCTTACACAGAAGGTAACCAACTTTAGTTGTAAATAATTTATATGTATATTTTATAATGTTAACCACTGAATTTAACTCTTTTATAACTTATATGATGCAGATGTATCCGATTTATATATTGACTTAGGTGACTGTGACCAAAGATGTGAATACTGCAATGCATACTTTTGGTATGGAGAAAAAGTAAAAAAAAGTTGTACGCAAAGTAAACAAGCATATCATTGTTGTTGCGGAGGAGGCCATATCTATTTTCAAAAAGAGTTTGAACCTCCACAATATTTGAAAGAGTTAATCAAAGATAAACATTTTATAGATAACATACGTGCATATAATCAGATGTTTAGTATGACATCTTTTGGAGCAAGG